>VZTD01001489.1:1257118-1547821 GCA_013397725.1 Rhagologus leucostigma | reverse complement strand
CGCGGCGGGGCGGCCGCATCGCCCCGCGGGCCCGCGTCCTGCCGGGCACTGCTCGCGGCCGGGTGGGGTTTGGTTGTGCCTCGCACGGGCGGTCATTCCTGCTCTGCCCATTCGCCTTCCCGGCCGTGTTTTTCCGCCCCTCCTCGTTCGGTCTGTCCTTGGGAAGCGCACGCTTTTGTTATCTTAGTCACCTCATCTGAGGTAATGGTGAGCGGTGTCTTTCTGCCCAGACCTTGTGGCGGTGTTGGATTTTTTCTGTTTTCTCCGTGAGCGCTGCATGGTCAGTTTCATCTATTTTATTGCATCTACTACGAGCCAGCGTCAGCTGACACGGGGCTTTGTTTCTGAGTCTGCTGCCATCCTGAAGCCTGTGTCAGGAATTGCTGCCCTTCCACATCTGTCTCGTTTGTAGTGTGAGCTCTGAAGGTTAGTTAGGAAGCACTCGATTTCTTTTACCTGGAATATTGCATGCGCCCTGGAAGTTCTCCTTATGGTTTGTGCTGGCCGATACGGTGTGACATGGTTTGAAATGGAAATGGGAGAAACTGGGAGATGCGAAGATAGGAAGAAACACCTATGGAGGGGCTAGTGGTGGTGGGAAGCAGTACAGGAGCCGAGAGAACGAAAGCAAATGGATAAAAATAGAATTGTTCTGAAGAACGGTGCGTGATTTGCGTTTTGTCCCAGCACGTTTGGGGGGCCGCGCTCAGGTCTGCAGGGTGGTTGTAGCTGGGTACCGTGTTACCTCAAATCCAACAGGCTGTAACTTGTGTGGTTTGGCTGTGCGGTTGTAGTTCTCAAACAATGGCCAGCTGGGCGAGGATGTCTGCAGCGGTAACCTCCACCCGCTGCCTGCCCTCCTGTGCTCCCTGAGATTATTGCGTCTGTAGCCGTAGGTGGCTGAACGCACATCTCCTCCTGAGCTACAGCCTGGCACGTTAGCGGAGTTTGTGTTGGGAACTGCAGCAGCTCAGATGTGTGCCCCAATTCAGGGTCAGTTATGAGTCAGCACCCTTAGAGCCATTCCAAGTAGGATGAGAAGAGAGAAATCACCACCTTGCCCGTGCTGCTGTGACTAGAGTTGGTAGTAAAATAAGTGATTTTTTTTTTCCCCAGTAATGAAAGCAGCAGTTACTTAGTTACCAGCTGTACTGAATGTGGTTCACTTCTGCAAGCACAGTTCAGAACTTTATCACAGAACAGCAGTTCCCAGGATAGTCAAGTCTATGACTACTATATCATCCAGAAATTTGGAACTATCTGAATCCATCAAGCTGCAAGAGGGGCTGCAGTTAGAAAAAGGTTGGGATCTGCTGAATGAAATGTGAATTAATCATAATCTTAGATATAATTTGAACTTCTTCCACCACTTCTGGGAAACCAATTTAGTTGTAATTAGATCGCTGTTGGGATGTTAGCAGAAGCCTAAACTGAAGAAAACCTGCTCTCTGGGCTATGTTAAAGCATCATGTTTTTCATAATTTTTAGCGTTCTTTTTGATCCTGTCATGAGCTTTTTTGAGATTCCCTTCACGTAAATTTTCATCTGTAATATGTGACTGATGGCCTGACTCGCAAAAAACGCAGGTTTGGTATTTATGTGGCCTATTCCCTTTTACTGAGTTGCAAATATTGGTGATGAGAGAAACCCTGGCTGGTTTTTTGAGGGGGGTTTGGTATTCAGTGGGTTCTTACTTTTTTCCTTTCCTTTTTTTTTTTTCCTTTCTTTGAATCTGCCACTTTCTCAGTTCCTGGTAGCAGTTACGCGTGCTGCTGTAGGAATAGAAATATTTCACCATGCTATTGTAACCAGTGTGCGAGTTCCTTGCTGCTATTCCTTATTTTGTGAAGCAGGATACTCTCCCATTGTTATCTCTCATCCCCTCACTCCTCCCTGTTTTCGAGCCCGTTCCCCTGAAAACCTCTCTTGGGTGAGAGTTTTGTTACAGCACTTACCTGGATAAGCCACTGGAGAAGTGTGTTATATTTGGAGGGTCTGCCTTGTTTTAGCTGAGTATGGTTTGGTCGGAAATGTAAGTGTGGAGGGATGCATGTGGCTTTTTAAATAATAGAACTAAACCCATGGTGTGGGTTCTTGACCCTTGCTGGCCACCCTGCTGTAAGAGCAGCCTGGGTGAGGAGGGTTCTGTCCATTGCTGCCTGTTGGAGCCACGAGTTTAACTCTGGCGTGCAGTGGACTGCTGTGTGGCAGTAGTAGAGCAGGAGATCCTAGAAAATGCAGTGCTGACTTAGCAATAGTGATGTTTTCTGGCACGTGGGTTATGTCAATATTGTTAGCCCAGCGTTGTTGCCAGGGTGAGATTATGATGGGATTTCTGTGGCTGGAGCATGCTTTGCCTTGCACTGTGGTGTTACCCATGGTGGCCTTAGGCTGCCTGTCCACATGGGTTCACTAGTGCTTCTAGGCACTTCTGGGCTTTTGAAACACCTTCAGTGCTTTTAACATTTTGTTTCTGCTGTTAGGAAGTGGGTTGTTGGTTGCATGCCACCTGAGGGAAAGAGAGAAACAGCCATGGATGCAAACACATAGTATTTACTGACTTTATACTCTAAAATGAGTCTATAAACTCTTCAGCCGTCCACTGACAGAAAATTAACATCCACAGGTCTTCAGTCTTCTAGATAATTAGAAGAGCGGGAGTTAATTTAATCAGTTTATCACTAGGAGGTGATATGTGTGATATAAGTGATATGCTGAAGTTCTGACACCTGTTGCTTTTTGTGTTTTGCCATTAAAAAGGGCACATGATTATTTTTTTTTCATCACATCTGCTTTAAATTTAGAGACTTATAATTATGTCCCAGTCATCGCACAAAAGAAATCCTGCTGGACATGTGAACATAAAGAAGTTAGGACAGGGAGGGACTCTGGGTGTGCAGTGTGGTAAATCCAGGCAAGAAGCAGCAATTGATTAGCACATCTGCTCCGTGTGCTAATCACCGTGTGACAGATTCAGTGAAATGCTTTAGGCTGTAGGAAAGGAGAGGTGCTGGAGCAGCGTCCGAGGTTCCTGCCACACCCTGGAAGCCTTTCAGTGTGATGTCCAGGTAGTGTTGTTACTCAGTATGTGCTCCTGGCTCTGCAGGAAGGCAGAAGAATTTCTGTCACAGCAGCCAGAACAGAAAGAACTTGCTTGTGCACCCAAATTTAGTGACCGGGTTAACCCTTAGTGCACTGGGAGCAGAACCACTGAAGTCTGACGAGTGAGATGAAGGAAGGCCTTCAGAAATATCCCTAGTGCCTCGCGTTCTGCCTCAAGCTGAGGCCAACCTCCGTAGCACTAGGAAAAAGTCCTTATAAGTAAGTGGTGTATCAGATTATATAAATATGGGTAAATAAAGGTTTAGCTGAAATAGGTGTGTTTATTATAATAATAATAAGCCTTGTTTTTGTGGTCTTGTTTTTTTTTTGGGAAAGGAGATAGAAAGGAATGGAACTGTGATGGTGACAGCAGACCCTTTATGCTGATATCAAGACTTAAGGGTATTACAAGAAACAGAACTTGATTTCAGTCGAAACTGCTTTTGCAAAGAAAGTGCTGTAGGGTAGAACAGAGCATGTTCTGTCTCACGTCTTCCTTGCTGAGCAAGTAGATCCCGTGAAGGGAATTGTGTACTTGTGGGAGAGAAATTAACTAGGAAGCTGATGAATGTTTCTGGCTCTCTCGTTACAGACTCGCAGGTAGTGTTTTCTGGATGGGATACCTTGTAGGAATGGGAAGCAGAAAGGTGTCTAAAAAGGACAGGGAATCAAGATGTTTCCATGTTCTGTGGTGACTTAAAGTGTATGTGTGCCATTTATGCTAACCTTTCAAATGTAACAAGTGTTTAACGGGAATGTCACTTTTTGTTTAGAAACAAAACACTCCCTTGACAAATGAACGCTGTTTTTTTTCCCCTAAAACTTTTAGGGTCAGGGTTGATGACCTGCCTTTTACAAAACATATTTTTTTAACGTGTCAAAGTTACCTGAAGATTGTTGGGGATTTCTGAGGTGCTTCTCTGGGACGATTTCTCTGTCTGTGTGTATGGGGGAGGCTGTATCAATTCACATCTTGTGTTCAGTGAGACAGAACGAAGGCTCCGTTACAGTCAGTGAACCTGGCAGATGTGCAAGTAGATGAACTTAATTTAAAAAATACAAAACAAACACCACCACCACCACCATCCCCCCAGCTTTTAAAAAGGATTGGCTATAAACAGATGGCAGTGCTTCAGCATCTATTTATGTGCTCTTTAGGAATGAGACTCAATCCTAATATGAACAGTTACCTTTTTTCTCTTATTTCTGTCTTAATTTCATTCATCCTTTTTGCTTTCTTGCTGTCAAGGCCACAAGGACATTTTGATAAACAACCCTGAATTCCATTGGTTCAATGCCTTGTGTCCAGCACTGGCTGGCTTGCAGACAGTTTCCAAAGTAAACTTTCTTCTGTCTTTTTGTGTGTAATAATTATTAATTTAACAAGAAAAGTTGTGAGCCTTCTTAGCTTCCAAAACTAGTCAAACCCAAAATCTACAAAATAGCCCTAAGAGACAGACTTTTTATTTAGAGTAGCATAGCAGCCGTAGGTTTTGTAACTGTGATGTGGACTAGGAGGTAACAGGAATTTGTTTTTTCTCTTGGTTAACACACCTCTGAGTTGTTGTGAATCACGTCAGTTCTCTCATTATACTCACTGTTTGGATTCCTGGCAGGGTTTTACTGGAATGTAAGCTTTTGTTTTTTTTGGAGTTCCATCTTTTCCTACCTGCCCTCCCCTCTGTTCTATCTACTCTGCAGTCTCTGTCCTGCTGTGTACTCTGGTCATACTTGCCATTAACTATTCGGGTCTGAATTATGTAAATGGGAACAATTGCTACCTCTGTTAATGAAGTCTAATGTGTCTGCTACAGTCCTTTATCAGATTAAGATGCCTCTTGTAAAGGCTGACTTTGCTTTTATTATAAACTGACATTCAAAGCTTTCCTTGTGCAGACAGGAATCAGTGTGACAAGGAAGTTCTGTCTTCTGGAAGCTGGATCCGTGGCTTCCAGTCTGCTGCTGGGAGGCATCGGAGGGGTCCCTGGGCTGTAAGATGCACTTGCCTGCCTGGTCTGTGATCCCACTGCCCCATTCCTGACTATCAGGCAGTGATGCTATTAAGGAATTGTCTCCATAGATGTTGCAGTTAGTCAGCTGGTGTCAGTCCTGAACAGAAATTGCAGCAAAGAAATCCACAGGACCTGCTGGAAGCTGCAGAAGTTACTCCGAAATCTTTTTATTTTAAAAAAATGCAGGCTGGATTTTCCCTGTGTCTCTGCAGCATGTTTGTGTGTATTTGGTTGCTTACTTACCTAGAAGTCATTACTATTACTATATGTGCTATTAGTATTTGTCCTGGAGTAGGGGGAGATGTGGAAGAGATTATTAATTTATACGACAGAGAGATCTTCCAGAGGGTAACAAAACTTTTTTTAATGGATCTTCTGTTTCCTGTCAGCTGTAGCCAGGAACACCTGCCCTCTGAGCCACTGGTTCACATAAATATTAGATGTAGGGGCTGAGTCTGACAGCACTGCTGAACACATCTTGTTTTTTGGGGTTCTTTCTACTGAAGTTTGATGTTAGTGTGATCCCTCCAGAATTTCTTACATTTCTACTATGCCCCAATACAGCTTTTATTGGAAACCACCAGATCTTTTGACAAGACTCGTGTTCCTGTTCCTGCCCTCTCTCGTGTCATAATTGCCTCACAAGTAAATCTCCACGAACCTGTGCCGTGGCTTTTTACTGTTCTTTTAGCGTGCCAGGTCGTGATCCTGGCATGTTTTGAAGAAAGCTGGGTTCTCCAGTGCTGTTCACTGCCTAGGACTAGGTTGTTGTAATGAAACAGGTGGATTTTAGTTGCTACAGGTTGCACTGCAGTGCGTTTAAATGTCTGCTGCCAGATTATAAACATTTTCCACAGTTAATGGTGGCTGTCTGAATGTTTCTGGGCGGTCACCTGTGAGCTGAGAAGACATTTTTCTTAGCTGGCACTTCAAGCAGGATGTGCTGTTACCTATTCTAAAATTTTTGTACAGAAAATGTGTTCGTAACTGTCCTTTTCCAAACCTTTTTCTGCAATTTTGTGTAATTCTTGCCTCTTCTTTTTCTGATAGTCATTCTTTCAAGTTTTGCCATAAGCACTAGATAGCATTTTCGACTTACACTAAAGCAGGTCAGGTCTTTGTGCCTGCAAAGGTGCTATGCCAATTTAAATGTATATAAATATAAATACATATATGAAGTTTTTACTTGGGCTGATGTGAATTTTTTTATTTTTTAATTTGCCTTGCATATAGAATGCTCTTTGAAGTTTTTGTTCTCTTAATGAACAGTGAACAAGAGAATTTTGTTTCATAATTGTAAAGTTACACAAGCTATCTTGAAGAAAAATAGTTTATCACTGGCTTCAGCTGTTTTGGTTTTTTAAGCTCTTTATGTTGAGAGTCTGTGGGGATTTTTTGTGATCTTGGGTAAGGCTTCCTGTATTGGCAGAAAAAACAAAGGTTTTTGAAATCTGCAGGAGAGTTTGCGAAGGGAAGATGGTTAGTACAGTCACAGATGGACAGCGTTCCTTGTGTTACCACCATCTTGTAGGGTTAAGGGATGATTTATTTGTGACTAAATTTAGAGTTTCAGTAGGAGAAGAAAATAGTAACAGTGCTGCGTGTTGGCCTCATGGAAGATAAGAGACCATACTTGTGAGATTCCCAGTAAAATGCTAGTGTGGGTCAGAATACTGAAAAGCTAACTTTTCTGGTCATGATGTTTTCTGAAAGAAATCTTCCATATACATTTGCTTGGACTCTGGGAGGGAAACTGGAATTCTTTCTTCTTCCTGATTAATTAGTATTGCAAAAAAGAAAAGATTTTTTTGTCACTTCCCTCACTTTACTGTTTTCATGATGAAAGATGTTTTTCCTAGTGTGAATCGTATTAATATCTGCTTCTACAACAAAGTGATATGGTCAGTGATAAATGCTACTAGAAAAAAAATAGGGGAAAAATAAAAGAGTTAAGATTTATCTTGTAACTTTTTTTTCATCTTGAACTGCGGCAGAGCTGTGTCAGTGGAAATATTGAAACTGGCTGCATGTGTGGAAGGGTGTATTTAGTTAATAGTTGGAATATTCACAATTTTGAAGTCTTAACAATGGTGTAGTGAAAGTTGTCATTTCAAGAAAAGTACTGGAGGGTTACTTTTGCTTGTTTCCAAAGAGAACTTTTCATCTTAATCCACTGCTTGTGTGTGAAAGGTGAGTGCAGTGTAATGCGTGGCAGCAATAGTGGAGTTCTTCTCCCTGAGCTTCAGCTGTGCCAGTTCTGAGGATCCTTCCCATAACCCTGATCAACAGTTGGCTTTCATAGCTTGAATTACTTGATTTTTCTGGAGTAGCAGAGGGATGGTGCCTGCCTGTGGAACACAGCTTGGAGCTGAGTTAGCGCAGGACTGGTGTTTCCAGCTGAGGTGGGTGAGAGCTCCCCTGCCTGCCCAGTGTAATTGGAAATGGTTCCTGTGCTACCAGCTCCTCTCTGCTGCCTGGGAAGCTGCGTTTTTGTCGAGGATATCGGCCACTTCCATTCACTGGAAAGTATTCATAGTTTAACAAAATGTTTGCTAATGCAAGGAGGAGGCAGTTCTGTGATTTTCCATGTTGAGGGTGAGGAACTCATTAGAAACTATCTGAAACCTTTTGGGCTGCTCTGGTGTGTTGTTAAGGACTTTCCCAGGTGATACTTCTGTGTGCAACAGTGATGTACTTCCAGCAGCTTTGAAACTTAGTGGTTTTGGGGTGAAGCCCCTTAACTGAAATGCACACAAGCCTGGTCTTTTGGTTTGAGTTAAACTCATCTAAAGCTGTTAATGAGTGTTTGCCCTGATTTACTGTGGTGAGTTTTTAGCAAATTAATTAAGTGCTGTGATTTCGATTAATTTTCAAGAGAATCCTAATGAATGCAAGCTCTCGCTGGAATGTAGTGTCTAAGAAATGATATCTGACTTGTTTTGAGTGCTCAAGTGGTGTCACAGCAGCATTTTTAGCCTTTTGATATCTCAGACAGTGAGGCTGGTCTGAAATAGCCTTTCTGTTTGGAAGAAGTGTTTTTCTTGCAGACCTGGGGCACAGTGTCTTGCTTATTGAAGCAACTTCAGTGGAACACTGTAGACTTTGTTACATAGTTTATATTTCTGTACTGTTTTGCATAAGGATATGTAGTTGAAATAGAAGAAATATAACTTGTATTTAAAAAAATACATCTGTAGGTGTTGCTTTGGTAGATAACTTCAGTTAATGCTGGTGGCCGTTTTTCCTTGGCCTGTTCTCCTTTACATATGTGCTCTAAAATATTCTGAAATACTCTGTAGCAATATTGTTGCTAGCTTTTCTTGTCACTAAAAAAAGTGAGCACTTGAACATCTTGAGAACTGCTCACAAAGCAGTATCAATTTCCATAAACTTTGTAAATTTCCTCATGCCATTGTATCTTCTATGAAACTGTGTGAAAATGACAAAATGCTGGCTTTCCCTGATCTTGTTTTCCATTTAAAATTTAAGGTTAAGCTAAACATTTTAAAACTATTTCTTGTTGTATCTTTTCCTGTACTAACTTTTCATTCCAAAAGGAAAAACACTTTATCTTCACTTTTGCTTCTTTCTACCCTTTTCCAGTATTTTTTGCAATATTTTTTGGTCTCTTTCCCTCCACTCACTTGCAGTGTTTCTACAGTTTATTTTGTAAATGTATCCCTCTTTTAAACTTAATCTTTAAGCTGTTTGCCTAGTTATTATGTCACAAACATGCTGGTTTGGAGAGATTTATTCTTGATATCTGACAAACCTGACTTCTGAGCAGAAGGGGCAGGTAGATGAAAGCTGGTGTGAAAGGCAGGATGTTGGGATATATGAGATGCTGCTGCTCTTTGGATACTGGCTGGTATTCTGTCATCTGATGGCATCAGGAATGTTTCAGTGTTCTAGTTCTGGTTTCAGTTGAGCCCAGCACTCACATGAAATAGTTTACGCTGGAAAAAGACTGGAGAAAAAGAAGTAAGAACTGTATAGAGGGATGAGTTTTACAGTGCAGTAGTTTAGTTACATTTCTTGCTTTTCTGCTAGATCTTGACTATTAATTGTGATCCCAGCCCAGAGTCCCTGTGCTAAAGAGCTTCCTGCCAGCACTTATACAACAGCATCATATTGCTCTGCAGAACTAAGGAATTTTATTGCATATGCCACCAGAGCCCTTATTTAAAGAAAAAGTAGAGGGGAGAAGGAACAGCAACAGGATGATGTTGTACTGTTCTGTGTTTTAAGAGGTCCCTGCTGCAAAAATGTTATTTAATGGAATTAATCTCAGCTGGTTAATGAGAAGTGTATTTCAATTGAAATATTTTCTTAACCCGAACAAAGATTTAAGTTACGTTTAGTTTGAGATAAAGTAAGAGTCTAGAACCAGTTTTCAGTGGAGCTGTGATTCTCTTCTTCCTCTTAACCTCGTTGGTCTCATTGCTCCTCTTTCAGATTTGCATCTGTGCTTGCTTAAGTTGTGTGGTCAGTAATGATTTCATGATTATTCGTAGTTTTGGTTCTCACTTCTGCATTTGAAGCAGGGCTGACAGCAGTGCTGAGGAACCTGCTGGTTGGGATCATGGTCAGAGTCATTTCAGTCCCTCCTGCCTTCCCATTTGCAGGATGATTTCACAGCACAAGGGTTTAGAAACCGTGTCCTGTGGAAGCTGGCAGTGCTTGAAGGAAAGATATACTACTGAGTGGTTTTTAGATTTTGATTCTCTCGTATTCAGAAAGGTAACAGGTAAAGCATTAGGGCCAGTTAGAAATAGGAAAAAAGATTAGATGACATCCGAAGGGTTTTGTCATGGCCAGCAAAATTGTGCCTTGAAGATTGATGGATTCTCTTTTCCTTCCCTCTTTACTGTGATAATAAAACAATAGAAAAGCAAGAATAGAAGTTTCTTTTTGAGTTTAAATATAAAGGCTTAAATAAAACATTGCTTTTTTTTACTAATGGGAATTGAAAAATACTGGAGAAGTATAAAGATGGTAGAATATACTTTATTCTAATGTGAGGACAAATATTGGGTGATAAACTAGATATTTAATGTGTTATTTTTATTGATACAGATTTTAATATGTTATTCTTACTGATACAGATATGGTCCTGAGCATCGTGAGCACATGACTTCAAAGATGGACAACCGGATCTGTTACAAGTTGTGATTGGCCTTAAGTTGACTTATAACCATTGAAGAGCTTAACAGGAATTCTCTCATTCCTGATTTTTGCCTATCTGATTGCCTCACACCACCAGCTTAATCATGTATGGAAGTGCTCGTTCCGTGGGCAAGGTGGAGCCCAGCACCCAGAGCCCAGGGCGTTCCCCGAGGCTGCCACGGTCGCCTCGCTTGGGCCATCGTCGAACCAACAGCACGGGAGGCAGCTCTGGGAGTAGTACTGGGGGTGGCAGTGGGAAAACCCTTTCTATGGAAAACATTCAGTCCTTAAATGCTGCCTATGCTACGTCTGGCCCTATGTACCTAAGTGACCATGAGAACGTGGGTGCAGACACCCCGAAAAGCACCATGACTCTGGGCCGGTCGGGGGGGCGGCTGCCTTACGGTGTTAGGATGACTGCGATGGGCAGCAGCCCTAACATTGCCAGTAGTGGAGTTGCCAGTGATACGATTGCGTTTGGAGAGCACCATCTCCCCCCGGTGAGCATGGCATCCACTGTGCCTCACTCGCTGCGCCAGGCCAGGGATAACACCATCATGGATCTGCAGACGCAGCTCAAGGAAGTGCTGAGGGAAAACGATCTGCTTCGCAAGGATGTGGAGGTGAAAGAAAGCAAGCTGAGTTCTTCCATGAACAGCATCAAGACCTTCTGGAGTCCTGAGCTAAAAAAGGAGAGAGCGCTGAGGAAGGACGAAGCTTCAAAAATCACCATTTGGAAGGAACAATATAGAGTTTTGCAAGAAGAAAACCAGGTTTGTCATCTACTGTCACTGCTGTGTTAGTGTGGTAGCATGATTAAATGACTTTAATAAACTTGCATGTCACACTTAAGCAGCTAAATTAGATTGGTGCTTTTCTTGGGTAATTGATGTGGGTAAGACGTGTTTTCGACTTGCAAGCCTGTTTTTAAATGTTTCTTGTCAGACTTGTAAACGACCTCGAGTGCTCATTTTTCCTTGGGTGTCATGTGAGGTTTTTTCCCCTAGGTCTGATGGTAACCACTCGGTTTCCTTTTGGAAGTATTTATTCTGTTCATAATTAATATTTCTGTGCTGTTTACCTCTTGAAGCATTCTCTGAGATGCAGAATGTACTAACTCCTGACCCCCAGTATAACTGAACTGTTGCTGAATGTTGACAGGTTGCCATTAAAAACAAAGTTAAAGTTACGCTGGTCCTACTTTAGAGTTAAAACCTCCAGACCTGCAGTTTTCACAAACAGATATAAATTGTGTTCTTGGCTACATTTAAATAACCCTGTTTAATACATGCTTGTTATTCTCTTGTCATAAACTCTGCATGTCTTGTTATGCAACTATCCTAAAGCACCCTGCAGGTTTTTTTGTAGTGGTCTGGCCAGTTGCAGAATAGGCAGAAGAACAGAGATTCTCAGGTGTCTAGGTCTTTGGTCTTGTGCATCTTAAAAGCATCTCCAAATTAAAATAAAACAGAGAGGTTGATTAAAATTGAGGTCTCATTGTGTAGTCAGTTCTGCTGATTAAAAGCTTTCTTAACGTTCTCCCACCTAGACCTTCTGGCTACCTTAGTCCTGAAGTAAATACTTGTCTTTGAATGAGTGTCCTCCTGTTTAGTTGTTTCTGGCCAAATGTGAGTTCAGCATCTCTCTGGACTGTCAGGTAAGAAACCTCACTGTTCTTATGGAAAACAGACCCAGTGTCCAACTCCAGAAGTTCCCTGAAAAGTGAGTCAGCTTTCATCGTGACAAAATTACTTTTCCTATTGAGCTTTTTAAGTATCCAAGCAAATTTAATGAAAGCTTCCATAATTCAAATTTGACCGTGTTCTTGTAGCTTTTAAGGTATAGTTGCTATTTTAGGCAATGCTTTTTGTAAGATGGCTTTAGAAGGTGAAGGAGAGAGGGAAATGATGGAGGAAAAGGGTAGTGCTGGTAGTGCTTGACATGATGTACTCTGCTTCCAGGTAGCCTGTCTTAAATAGTAAATTACTTTTGGTTAGTGATTAGTCTACTACACTGAACCTGTCTGCAAGTTTCTTTTCACTTTTGAAAGAGCTTGAGTTGAAGGCAGTAAGTTGTTTTTCCTGAGACAGTATGAAATCATTTAATGAACTTGTCATGTAGCTTTATAGCTGTATTCTCACCAAATGCTAACAACATGGGATTTGTTAAGGTGTGTGACACTTTGTCTTCATTTACTTATGTCATCTTGGAGTGCAGAAAACCTTAAGTTAAATAATTTTTATTGCAAAGGTAGGATTTCTTTCGAAGCAGTAATGTAATGAAGATTTTAGTTGTAATGGTACAGTACCAGGATAACAAATATCTGGAATAGCAATCACTCAACTTACTGGTGTTCTTTGTATTTCAGTTGCAGGTAAGTCTTCTCATTCTCAAATTCCTTTCATTTTTAGCCCTGTTTTCATATTGAAGAGAATGTCTTGGAGTACAATTACATTTTTTCTGAAGTCAGTTTTGACATTTGAGGATGCTTTGGAAATCTTGCAAGAAAAATGCAATGAATATATGGTTTAGAGTGGATTAAGCAATTACTTAACATGAATACATTAGAGAACAGTGATTTCTCTATCTTAGATTTTTTTTTTTCCTTGTCTTTCCTTTATCCCCTAATTAAACATTTACAGATATTTCTAGGCTGCTGTTCTCTAGGCAATCACTGTAATTACTACCACACTGGTAGAATTGTATAACTTCGGTCCAAAAGTAAGAAGGGTGCAATTTTAAAGTAAAGGGGTATTACTGCATTGAGCTGTAAAAACTAAGAATGCTAATTAATAGATTATAGTTAGCTAACAGTGTGTTCTAATTAAATTCTGAATTCATTGTGTCTTCTATAGCCTTTTGGAGTTGGTTACTTCAGCCCTTTATGTGGAAGATCAGTTTAATAGGATTTTTTGTAATTAAACAGACTTCTCTGTTTAGACTCTGAACAAGGAATTTCCCAGATCTGTTGGGGGACCAGAAAAATATCTTCATTACCCCTTCAGCCTCCTTCTAAAATGAGGTCCAGTATAATTGCAGGAACTGGAGTTTTAGACTTTAATATGAGTATTTCAGCATATCACTTTCAATAAAGACTTCTTGCACGTGCAGTACTTGTGCTTTATGTAAAGTTTATCTCAGACCGGTTGTAGTGTTAAAAATTCACTCAGCTGGTGGAGCCAAGATGCTGGCTGACTCATGCCATTATCTGATAGTCATCTCAATCCCTTTCCTGTGGTCACGGCTCTTTATTCTTCTATGCACACTTGATTGTCCCTGATTGTATTGCTGTTCTTGTCACTTCACCTTGAGTGATTGAATTGCCCCTTGGGTTTGGAAGTGGTTAATAGTACCTGAGAATGTGAGCCCTGGTTGATTGCCACCTCAGCCTTCTGTGAGTAAATGCACCGGTGTCTTTGAATTTTCTTTCCTGTTTCTTGGGAACGTGTACAAATAAACGTATTGCTTATTGATTTCCAGAAAATTTTCTGGGTTCGGTATGATGCCTTAGGTTTTAACTTTTATATTTTTCAAATCCTCTATTGCCTAGTGTGTAACTCTGAAGTTTCTTGTAGCCTGCGAGCTGCTGCTCTCTTAGGCCGGACAGACACAACAAAGCCTCTCCGAGCTCGCTGTTCAAGGACACTCAGATTGCCCTTGGCCCAAAAGGTGTAAAACAGGGCCCCTAGAGAGGTGGAGAAATTGAAGAAATTACATCATTAGCTAAAGTTTTAATTGGCGAATTTATGCTGATACGCAAACGGACCAAACCTATAAAAGGGTGAAGAGCTCGTGACTCCTCATCTCTCTTGGGGTCTGTTTTGGCAGTAGCCTCTGGCTCCCCAGGGTGTACCTTTGAAGGCCTTTCAAATAAATCCCTGCCTTTATTCCCTTACTCCTCTCTAGTCTCTGTTTCCAGCTAGCCACTCAAGGCATCAAATAAAGCTCAGAGAATGAGTGGGGAGATTAAAGAGCATGCTACCTGTCCTGAGGCAGTCACATCCTTTTGGTTGTCCTCTGAGGGCAATGGTAGCGGGGATATCTTGGGGATAATCCCGAGAATGCCACGCACGTGCTCCTGTGTAGCTCTCACGAGGCTGGGGAGTGCCGTGGTCTTGTCCCAGCTGTGGTGCAGCACAGCCGGATTCCTCAGCTACTCTGAGCAAATCTGCAGCTGGGGAGTGGAGCCTGTGCTGAGCTTTGTTTTCATCCTTTGTTACTGGTCCTGAAGAGACAGAAAATCCTTTCTTTTCATAAATGGGGAATGTCATTGACATGTCGCTTTGAAGAGCTCGAAACTAAACATGGAAAGTATTCCTGTAGTTAACATAGTTTCTTGGAAAAACACAACAGTTTTCAGCGCAGTGTGGATGACTTAACCAATCATTCTTTGCAAGAAGCCAAGAGGAGAGTGCAAATGATTGCTCAGTTATGCAAACCCATGCATATTCAAGGAGGAATTGATGAAACCAGTAAACAGGAGCTTGGTTTTGGCATGGTATCACTCTCCTCAGCATGCTTTAGTGGGAGCTGTATTTTTCTGAGTTGAGAAATAATTTTTTTTAGTGTGTGGTTTAAAGTTTCCCTGGAAACGTTCATCAGAAGCCAGAAGAGGAAAGGAAAGACAGTGAGTATGTTTTGCACTATGATAGAAATAATTCACCTAAAAACTGGGCAGTGGTGGGGTGAAGTGAAACTCAAGGACAAAGGAATTCCTCTCAGCTGAAACTTCCTTATGACAAGGTGATCGTGCCTTAAAATAAGTAGTGCAATGCAAATTTGCTGTCTAACGCCCTGCATTGAAATTTCCCACATTCGACTGATCTACTTTTAAGATCAGATTTTTGTTTCAGCTAAAATAGTGTGGTACTGCTGAAAACATCTTTTTGCTTTGATGCATTTCTGTGGTCTTTTTGTGGTTAGAGACCTTGGATGTCTGAGTCAGAGAGTTTAACCAAGAAAATATTTCTGAAAGGAATTTCACCTTGCTTGGGGTAAGCACTTGAAGAACATTGTACTTTATTGTGATGGATGTATTGCAGCATTTCACCAGTGTTCTCCTCCAGAATCAGAAGTACTTTCCATTTCTTAGTAGCGTGTAATGAGGATCTCACTTTTTAAAATGTAGTTGTCCGTGTGTTAACCTCTTAAATGCATTGGGTGCTGCTGTTATAAGACTGGCTGAGCTTCTAATGAGTACGTTCTTCCTCTGAAAATCAGATTAATTCTCACTTCTTAATTGGCTTAATGCTTTTTTTCAATTGTGTATTAAAAATTTTTTAGTATGTCTTAATGCTGTGTCATTCTATTGCTAGTCCCATTCCTGAGTTGGTTGTTAATTGATAGAAAACTAAGCTTTCTTCCATTATGGGTGTTTAATTGTGCAATGTGTGGTTCCATAGGCATGGCTTAAAGGCATTCTCTGTATCCCAGAGCATTGCACTTGAATGATTCCTTCAATGGCAGATGCTGGCTCTCTGGAATGCTGCCAGCTTTGACTCCTTCTGTCTTTCCCCAGTTGCAGCATGAAATTATAATTCAATTCTCTTGTAGAATAACTCAAAACTACCTCCTCGAGAGTATCTGAAGCATTTATCAAGTTGCAGCACTTTGTAGTGACCTCAAAAATTGTCATGTGATCGCCCAAGAGAACATCCTGTGTTCTGTCTTTTCTTCTATTCTATAAGGAAATAAAACTAGACATTTTGTGGTTATCTATATTCCCCAGTGCTCCTTTTGTCCCGTGTTTCCTGTCAAGGTAGGGTCTAATACCTTGGGTCGCTTTGAGCTGTAGCACAGGCTGAACAGCTGGTCTCTACTTGATCCATTAAACATATAAGGGGAATAGTACCAACTTCAAAGCAGCTTGTAATAAAACGGGTGACGTCAGTGGTGCTGTTGAACTTAGTAGTTTAACTGTGCTTTTTTGCTTTTTGCTGTTAAGCTGGAGCAGGGATTACTTTAAATTCTGCAGAACTTAGAGCAGACTCTTTCTGCTGTAATTCTTTCTCTAATATGCGCTGAGACTGTTCAGATACTAGACTCCTAACTAGGGTTGCAGTGTGTTATTCCACCATTTAGCGTGTATATGCCCGAAAAGCCTCGTCTGTAGTACTGTATTTCTCTAGAAGCCATTGTTCCTTTCAGCATTATATTTGTGGTGTTTGAGTTAGTAATTTTTTTCCCTTAAGTGTTCTTGCTTTCTGAAGTATGAGCTAGGTGGCTTGAAACTGTGTAAGGCCTCCTCTTAGTCAGCCCGTGAACAGTTAGCAGCGACAGGTGATGGCAGCAGTGCAGAGGTGCTCCTGCATTGTAGGTGATTTCTGCTGACGTTACAGCTTTCTGGTGCCACATGCAGCATTCTCATCTGTCAGCCTCACTCTGCACCCCCTGATTTAAGTAGAAAGGAGAGGAGCACTTTAGGTGGAACTGCCAGTCCATGGAAAAAAGACTGTAGTTGTGCTGGCCTTATGTCAATCTTTCATGTATGCCTCCAGGACCAAAAGCTGAAGTAGGGCTTTTTTAAAACTCTTTTCAATTTGGTGGTATTAGGAAGCCTCAGAGATTTGGAGATGGTCAGCGGAGTGGGCCACCATGACTAAACGTTAGTTGGAAAGAATAGTTTTTTTCAGCAAAGTAGATTTCTAGGATACTGTTGACAGGCCGTTTAATGCTTAAGATATTAGTAAGACAGAGGAACTTTTGCATTTAGGATAAATAATTCTTTATAGGTATACTCTGAGATAAAAGCTAGATACCGAAAGAGTTTAGAGGGGGCATTTCTGTGCTCTGAAAGTAGTGTGTTGGATACCCATGAAGAGCAGTCATGGCAGCTATCTGAACTAGTAATTCAAGAAAGAAGCATTGTGAAATGACGCTTGAGGCTCAGCTGGCAGGAGGGGGGAATGAGGGAGTGAACTTGGTGGTGCTCTAGATGTTCCAATATAGAACTTCTTTGAATTAATTTTCTGTATACGCTTGTGTTTAGTGGACACAGTGAAATAGCAGTGTTTTCAGTGACAGTGATTTGTGGTGATTTGAGATCCTCGACAGAAATCAGATTACAGCTGCTTGCCAGCAGGTAGCATGGCTGTTGAGGATTACACTTTTTTTCCTTGAATGGATAATGCTTTGTAGTTCTTCCATATAATTTTTGACATAATCTGTTGAACACACAGGAAAATGGCTGCATCTGCTAAATGTAGTGGATCATAATTACATCTTCATTTTTTGTCTGAAGATAACAATCAGTAGACCTTGAAAAGAAAGTCTTTTCAGAAAAACTTAGTTTCATAACCCACAAGGTCTACATAATTATGTTTTTGCATAGTATTTTCAGATTGATGCTGGGTTCTCTTGGAAAGGTCAGAGTCACCATCTGTAGTGGAAAAAAATACAAGGACAAAGTGTACTTAGTTTCCTTCTGTGGTGATACCAGTTGTTCCAAGTGATTTGCTTAGTGCTTGCAGGGGCAGTGCCTTGGACTGTGAAGCAGAAGGGGGGTGTTTGGTTATAATGGCAGCCTTGAGAAGCAGGTAGCAGCTATCAGGTTTTGCAAAGTGCCATTGGAACTTAGAGATCACAGTAAATCACAAAACAACTCCGTTGATTTTGCTTCCAAAGAATATTAAATAGCCTGTTTTTCCTTAATTACCCTGAGAGAACTTTTTTTTTCCCTATTAATAACCTTGGATTAAACACTAAAAACTTCTGTACTATTTGGGAGAAATTGAGGCATTCAAATATACATCATGTTTTGCAATTGCTAAGTCAGTATTGACATTTAAACCATAAAGAAAAGAAAGGAAGGATCTTCTATCAATATCTAGATCAGTATTTGAAGAGATCTCATGATAATTTGAATTTTTGTCAGTTGACCTCCATTAAGAAAGCTTCTTATGGATTCACCCTAGGAAGAGATTGTATTCTTTAAAGAAAAAACAACCCACAACACCCCAAACAAACTACCCCACCCCAAGAAAAAAACCCCAACCCAAACCCCCCAAAACCATAAAATAGTCTTGTATTGCACGTGTGCTCCCCAAAATGAGCGTGATCAGATGCCAAAATACTGACACAGAACACCATTAAGGCTTTTTCTAGTGATCATTGCTTTAAAAGTCAGAGGAGTTAAACTTATGTATAACAGTTACAGGAATAAATACCATGTGACTGCCTTCTTCAGTTTAATTTTAGCAACTTCGTTTGTAAACTGGAATGCTAAGTAATGTATAATCATCAGTAAACCTAAAGAGCTTGATGCTTGTTGCTTTTAAGCTGTTTGCTGAGCTATATACAAGGTTTTAAAATTTATGTACTCTTTCTTATTCCTGTTGCTGTTTAAATGATTGAAGTGTGTGAGCAGTGGGCTGCTTTTGCTCTTCCCTGGGTCGGGACTACTGGTCCAGAATCCCCTTGAAACAGAGAGAAAAATGTAGTCCTTGCTGCTCTGTGCTGCATGCAACTCCTGAAAGGATTGCTTTTAAAATCTAATGATTGTTATCATTAGTTTGGAAAATAAATAGTGTAAGCCAATAAGGATGAGCAGCTGGTTGGAGGCAGTTAGGTTCTTCCAGAATTTGCTTCCACAACATCAAAAGGAATTTAAAGGCAATGTGTAGTTTTCTAACCATCTGGGGCAGTTCCTTGCAAACATGCAAAATAAGATCAGGTCATGGGGTGATGACTTTGAATTTCAGGTGTAGCACAATGAAAATACACTTTTTCTTGAGGGAGGGAGGAAGGAAGGGATGGAGATCAGCTGTCCAGTAAAAAGATATTTTTCAATGCTTTGTAAATGTAGCAGAGAGGTGGAGAATAAATTTTACTTGAAGGTGCTTTGTTTAATGCCTGTTCCTGTCTGATATCTGCGTTGTAATCAGGTTCTGTACTGTGTTGTTACGCATTTCTGTTTCTGCTCTGGTGCCCTCTCCTGCTTCTTCCCATTCTCCTCCCCCTTCCCCTGCTTCAGTGGGCTGGAGAGAGAAGCAGGGTGACAGCCTAGCTTTGGAAAAACAAGCAAGTAATAACTGGTAGTCCAAAATTAACTAAGCCTCGCTGGTATCTGTATCAAAGCTGAGCATGGCTGCGTGTTGTCCCGGCCAGTCCGTTCTGTGTCAGCGTGTCCTCATGGGCAGCACCCTGGAGGAGCGGCCACGGCGCTCGAGAGCCTTTCACTGCCCAAAGCGTTTCACAGATGCCTTCCACGCCAGACAGTGTGCTTGACATTAGCTTCGTGGATTTTCTTCTTATCAAAGGATCAGGTACCAGCTACCTTGGGCGGTTAAATTTTGTGAACAGATGGTCTTCTAATTATATGTTGGTGTGGATTCCAAGGAATACGGGGCCACGCGTTTTTTCTGATGCTTCTTGTCACTTGTTTCTGAGATTAAAACAAGCCAGCACATGAACTGCCACCATTCAGAAATTAAAATCTTATTTCTTCGTGTACTTTGTACAGGATCTGTTTCTTCCATAGTAGTTGATTGCTCCTGGCATTAATACATATTGTTATATATTAATATATATAATATGTATGTATATAGACCCCCACACAAATCCTGCCCTTTTTCAATGCAGTGTGATGAGGCTTGCATACCGTTTTTTACAGGAATCATGAAATTGTCTGAGTAATGGTCTGAATTTTAGTGGAATCGTGTCTCAGATGACAAATACTTATTTTTGACTGAGGGGAGGAAAAAACTCTCTAAACATTTGTTTCTGTTGTAGCATATTGTCTTTGAGCACTCTTGTACCTACAGGTTCTTGTCTCAGCCTTAACCTGTTGTTAGACTTGCTCTTGTCTTTTTATTTATTTTATTTTACTATTGGCATAATTTATTAGACTTCACACGTTATAAGTGGATATCAGTTCTTGGATGAACAGCAACAAACCACGAGGCAACAAAAGTGACTTGAGATCAGAGGAGCTTTCCTCGTTAGAGATACCCACGCAGCCTATTGCAGCATCTGATCTCACAGCCAGAAGCCTCCACGAGGCTGATTCTTACGTCTCTTTCTCTTTGGAGAGATGGGAACATTTAATGGTAAACATTTGATTTGCTAAAGGGTTCAGGGCATCATACCAAAGCTCTTAAAATGTTATAAATGTCTAAAGCAACACAGCTAAGAAACACCAACCTGTTTGGAAAGTAAAGTGTCCCTGTGGAAGATACCCTCCACAGTCAGGTAATGCCTTGGCTCTGATCTAAAGAAGCAGTTGATTGATGAGAAAGAGACATGCTCTTTAAGAGTGGTCATACTTTTGGACTTGGCATCAACTAAAAATATACACGATGTTCTGAAAGTGTTTTTGGCCTCTGTGGCAAGAGGTTTCAGTGTTTCTTTGTTGGATGAGAGAAGGATACCCATGAAGAGGATGACAAAAGCGTTAGGCTGAGAAACAGTGCTAATAGGTGAAACAGTGGATCCCAGAATGATCCTAGAAAAAGGAAATGTGCAGAAAGAACAAGCGTAATAAAGGCTTTTAAATAGGTTGTTAGGAAATGCTGTGCCCTGCACTGGAGACTTAGGAAGTAACTGCCTTGTTTCCCTCAGCTGGGTAAATGTGGAGAATAAGATTCTTCAGTGCTTCGTTATTCACCTGTGTTCAGTTTAGGAGTGCAAATGACAGTGTTGTGATTACTAGGTACAGCTTAGTTAAATACCAGTATTCCAGTGTTTTTCTGATTGTGCAGCTCAGTAACTCTGGTGAGAAGGGAGAGGACAACTTTGGGAGAGGACAGAGGTAAAAATCTAGATAATTTTTTGATGTCATCAACTATGCCGTATTTGTGTGGTTTGCATTACATAAGACACTTAGGTACTTTTCTGAAATCTTCCTTTGGTGTGCACATAGGTTAATTTTAACAGATGTTGTTGCTTGTGAAGATTAATAATTTATCCAAAGTAATTGTACAAAAGACCTACGACTATAGGTATGCTTTTTTTTGAAGGTAGAGGAATTTCCCAGTCTTCATCAGCCTGTGCATCAGTTGAGTAAAGTCAAATTACTCTGTTTGTGGAAGCTTTGATTTGGAGGACAGCATTTAAACCCTTCTCCCTGAGCTGGCATCTGATGGGTCAGGTTTGGCCGTGTGCCTGTGAGCCTGTTAATGTGTAACCATTTTAACAGATCTGAGAGCGTAGTTACTCAAAAGAGGGACCTTTCTAAGAAAGCATAGGTGTACCTTCATATGAGAAAGTAAATAGTGTGCTCTATATGTGCAGGCAACAGCACCTTTTATGGGTGAAGGAAAATAAGCTCAGCCATTTTATGATCCTCTTTGCAGGGATATGTTCAGACTTTCTCATCACTTCACTATGACTGGAATGTTCCCAAATATGGAATTACCTGCAGTAATTTATTTGGGGGGAGGGAATCCGAAAAATCACCTTGCAGTAAAATGAATAATACAAATTTTTCTTAAAACTGATTTAATTTTGGTGTGAACTAGCAGATGGTTTTGACAGAATGACAGAAAAGTTTTAAGAAGCATGCTTTGGCCAGGATTTGTGAGAAGGTCTGTGCACATATTTGACCAAAGAGTTGAAGTAGGTGTGGGTGCTGCTGTGTGTGCTCAGGTTATGATTTATAATACTTTTTGCTGTTGTGTAACATCCTAGTGAAATGCTTATACTGTTCCTCTACTTATTAGTCCTTTATAAGCCATTTTACTTGGAAATTGTATACCTTCAAATTGCTTTTACAAAACCCATCTTATTTTGTTTCAACTCTTCTGTTGTAATTCCCTAAATATGTTTATAACTTGACTTTAAAATTGGGCTTTGCACTCAACATACAACAGTTGAACAAGTGGTTGTACTGCTGTTACGTTCTCTGTCCTCCATCTTCCAGAAGTAAGATGCAAAATCCAGTGTTTGTGATTTAAAGAAGGTTCCAAGTTGTAGTTTCTATCCAGGAAACCCTTTTCCCCCCTCTTTTATTTATTTTTTTTTTCCTGAAGCTTGGACTGCATTCAAGACTTGCCTTCTAAAACTGTGTGCTGTGTTTTCTCAATGCAAAATCCATTTAGTGTATGCTTATTTAAAAAATTACTCCTCTCCTCCTTTCCATTTGGTTGGATTAGCTCAAATCTGTGTGCCTTTGAGAGGCCTAAGGTCTGTCTCCTTTCTGACTGTGTGAGAATTGTCATTCATTTATTTTTAGCATCACTTTTTTGTTAATTAACTTTTTCTAGTGTTTCAGGTTGAGCTTCTTTAATCTGAAAGTCTGTGAATTTGTGGACAAAATCATTAATTCACTGTTTCTTTTATACTTAATACAGCTGTTAATGTTTCTTTGTGAATTGCTGAATGCTAGACAGTCTTTGAAGATTGATCTGGGAAAAGCAGGTCGGTACTTCACAGGTTGAGCTTGTTAGCAGGTGATTTGGTGCAGAAAGACCTGATTATTAAAGAAAGACAGTAGTTGATGCTGTGAGACCTTCATATGCACTGCATATAATTGTGCTGATTAACACTTGAGTGAAGGCACTAATTTTAGTGGTGTACCAACAAGAAGAAGGTCAGTATGCTATACAGGCTTATATATAGCTGAAACTGAGATGGGGGTTTGCTGCTGAGCACTTAATTTTCTGAAATTCCACTCTGTCCAGCAGAACTTCATGAATAGCAGACTTCACTACAAAAATGCAGAAGTAATGTTTTTTTCATAAAAATAGGTTATTTTACCTCAGTATTTTTATGTTGTCACTGCTTTTTCTTTTTAAGGGGGAAGATGCTACATTTTTCTTCTATTTTTTTTTCATTCTCATTGGATGAGTATTTCTGCCCCTAATCTTCCATTCAGCGAGGCTTCTTTTGTTGATCTTTAAGCTATGAAAACCAGAGATGCCTACCTTTTTATTCATAGTTATATATATTGCAAACAGCAATGGTGTTTAACTTGCAAAACTTGTTACCATGGGAATGATTTCATATTAGTCTTCATGTTTTTGGAGTGATGGGAGGCCTGGTAAAAAGGCTGCCCTTAATTTATGAAAGTCACTTTCTGGACTGTTTCTTGAACAGATTTGTGCACAGTAGAGTGACTAGTAAGGTATTAGAAAAGGCAGAACGTGACTACCTGAATTTGATGGTTTATGATCTCAGCTCAAAAGTAACTGGCTGAGGTTCTGCCAGGTAGAACTGATACTTTGCATCCCTTGTACACTGCGTCATAAACCTGAATTACAAGTAATGAAAGACAGCGTGTTAGTGCTTCCAAGTTACAAAACTGCCATTAATGCCACAACGACATTTAATTTCCAGTAGGAAACATCTTCCCTTTTAATCTGTGTTAACATGCTCTGAATTAACATCGCAGTTATTTTCAGAACTTTTGTCTATCATATCAGGATTTTTGTTGTTAAAAGGTGCTATTAACCAGTATGTTTAATAGCAGTTTTAATAGGTGCTATTAAATCAAGACGGTAGGAGCTTATCTAAAACATGAGGTGTAATGTATTAGAGAAGTATTTTTATTAGAAATAAATGATTGTACCATTGTGTACAGTATTGAATTTGTAGCTAAAATGGATATTTTTTCCTCCCAAATTATTTTCTCTCTTGTATTCTTTTAAGCTGGTTTCCTCTTCCTTAGGCGCATTTCGTTTCTTTTCCCCCTTCAGTGCTGGGCTGGCTGTTGGGACATGAGTAGCATAATTGTTTTTATGTCATTTTTGACGTTGGAATCATTTAAATTGCACAAGTTCAGTTTTGCGCAGCAGGTTATGCCCTAAGGCACACGCACGTTGTGTATCAACGCTGCTTGTTTACGTGGCTAACATGGAAACAAGAAGGGCCCTGTTTTTCATGGAGTTCCTATAATACCTCATGTTCAAAGCCCAGTTTATGTTGACTTCGTAGTAGCAGATGATTTGTGCATCTTCTGAATGCCCAACGGGCAGAGCAGCAACAAAAGAGCGTGGATATCATAAGCTGTAGGGAAACAAACCAAACTGATAATCAACACCTGACAGAAACTCTCTGGAAAAAACATTTAGCTGTTATCTGAATTGTATTTTCCCATTAATCTTAGTTTTCTGCTCGTTCTCGATGCATCTTCCTTTTCTGCAATGAAATTGCAGATCCATTGGGCGGTATCAGTAATTAATATCTCTACAGGGTTTCTTCCCCTCGAGTACCCAGCAGTGTCTGCACCAAATGAGTTGCAGCTGGTATTGTAATAATGTGAGCACATAGTCAGCATATGGTAGAGTCCGTTCAGTGTGAGTCAACCCAAATATTAGGAAGTTCTGAACTGTACAAATATTTTTCAATGTAGTTCTTGGACGGAATTTGTTTTAAAAATGCTGTAATTCCGCTGTCATTAATCCCAGATAATTTGTCACTGTCCCCTTTTGCTGGTACTGGTTTTAGAGAGTTGAGTGGATTCTTTGGGTGAACTGAGTGTCGGGGAACAGTTCTCACTACAGTGGGACTTGGCAAGAGGTTGATTTTCACATGACAGTGTTCCTTAAGCAGCAGGGCTGAGGGAAACAAGATTAAGATGTATAACCTTAGAACTGTAAATGTATTTTTATTACTATAAAACATGTTTTTTAATGAACTCTAGAATGAAATCAATCTTGCTTATGCTGACACTTGTGAATCATTTACTCTTTGCTCACAGTATCTATGTTCAGAACAGAGTTTGGTTGGAAGTAATAAATAAGTATTGAATTTTTCTTTTGATTTTATAAACTCACTAAAAGTGTGCTTTAGGTTCTGAAGGTTCCCATTCTTGGGCAAGTATTAAGGAAAGGAGTAAAGAAGGCTGGTTGTTTTTGTGGTTTTTTCCAACTCCTGCTTGTGGAACTCGAGAACTTTTAGTGTGAAATACAGACTACTGTTGATCCCCCAGACAGATTACTCAATTTCTTCATCCTTCCCACTTGGCTTCCCACAGTCTCCCACAGTATGCAAATAGAGAACACATTTGAACAAAATGTTGCATCTTTCTGTGATACGCCAGTCTGCTCAGGTACCAGAGAAGATCTCCCAGGTCTCTGTGATCAAATGTGGTTCCAGGAGAAGAATGTGGTTCCAGGAGAAGAACTGTCAGCCATGAGTTGAATGAGGGTTGACTCAAGGCTTCCTTGAAAGGGCTTGATCCGTGCAAGACCACAGGATGAATCCGAGGGTGAGGAGATTGCTGTTTGATGCCACTGGAAGGCTTATTTCTATCATCCTTAAAAGACCAAAGAAACTTTCTTCTTTGTGGAAAGACAAATATTGCACAGTCTTCGAAACAGGCCAAAGGACAAGCCATGGAATTGCAGGATGGTGCTTCTTGCTTCAGTCCCTGTGGAATGAGTTCTTTTGGAACACGTTTCTGAGCGTGTCAGTGACAAGATCCTGATTTGGCACAGTCGGGATGGATTTGTCAAGGATTAATCATGCCTGATCTCATTGCCTTCTGTGATAAAATGTCTGGATTTGTGGATGAGGAAGGAGCAGTGGCTGTCCTTCACCTTGCCTTTACTCAGGCTTTCACTGCTGTTTCCCACAGCTCTCTTGTCACTCCTAGTTAGAACGCCACGGCCGAAGTGGCTGGGCAGCCAGGTGGGTAAAAAGGTGTTTGTAGGATCAGGCTCAGAGGGTGATTAAGGGGTGGATCGCTACCCAGTTGCCTGTAACAAGTTGAGTCGTGTTTGACATCTCTATCAGTGACCTGGATGGAGGTGACAAGGTCCCCATTCATTTGGATGGCACCACCCTAAGGGGACCAGTTGATCTGCTGAAGGGCAGAGCAGCTGTGCAGAGGGGCTCAGTCTGCAGGAATGAATGGGTTTATGAGATTCAACAAGGATGATGGGAATAAAAAGCTTTTAGGAGAGATAGAGGTTAGGGTTTGACTGGGTGGGGGTTAGCGCAGTGGAAAAGGGTTTGGGGACCTGGTGGGCAGCAATTTGAACGTGAGGCAGGGGTGCATTCTGGCAGCAGAGAAGTTTGTGCAGTGATTATCTCCAGCTTCACACTTGTTCAGCCACATGCAGAGTGCTCCCTCCGACTTTTGGCCGCCCAATGCAGAAAAAGATGTCAGTAAGTGGGCATCTGCTAGGAGGGGTGCCAGAGTGACTGGTGGGCTGAAGCACAGGCCCTGTGAGAAGAGGCTGATGGAGTGGGTTAATTTGGTGAAGAGAAGGCTTTGAGAGGATTAATAGCAGCCTTCCCAAACTGTGAGGTTGTTTTTGAGAAGAGGAGCTAGACTGGATGCTGCATGGTGGGAGGATGAGAAATAATGGATATAAATAGAAGATTTTCAAGATCTGACTGGATAAATTTCTGGGCAAATTGGTTTGATCTCACAGATGACCATGCCTTGAGTAAGAGGTTAAACTAGATGACCTCGTGCTGTCCTTTTCGATCTGAATTATTGTATCATAACTCTGTTTTCATAGATTGGCATAATGTATTATGTGTGCTTAGGTTTCCAGTCTAAATAATGGCCTCAGTTTTCCAGTTGTCTGAGCCTTGATAGCAACCCGAGATCTCTTGTTCCTCCACAGTGACTGGGCTTGCCACGTATGTTTAGCTGCGTAAAATGCAGTAATCCCGGGTGGACTTTGAGACAACCAAAGCATTGCCCCCCCCAAACTATATTGCGGACATTGGCAATGCTAAAACTGGAACCTGTCTGCTTTTGTTTCCAGTGTTTCTGACACCTCCTTGCTTGAGGTGCTGCAGAGTATCAGCTGCCCAGGCGTGTGCTCTGCGTGTCAGCAGCTGAGCTGTTCTCTCCTGCCTGACAGTCCACGGCATCAGAACTCACCGTGTCTGCTAAAACTGGAATGGAAGTGTCAGGTGTGGCAATTGCTTTTGTGCTCTTGCCAGCACTATGTTCTTTTCTTCATGAAGCGTGCAGGCTTTACAGTGAGCAGTTGCAGTCAAATGCATTGGATCCAGATTGACTTCCAGGCTTATGGCTTCAAGGCTTTTGTTTGACAGTATTCCCACAAATCCAGGGTTATTTATAAAATTCTAACTGTAACTTTTCCAAGTACTGTGTATTTGCGTTGCCTCCCACCTTTTCTTCGGCTTTGATTCTGTTGCAGATTTATTTTGAAATGTTCATTGGTTTCTCTACTAGATGGACTTTTCTCAAGGTTTTTTTTGTAAGTTTAATATAAACTTCTACAAACAGAGTTTTTCTGTTTCAAAGCAACTGAACTAATGGTCATGACTATCATTTATTTTTAAATGTGTCTCTGAGGGAGGAAGTTATTATGTTACAGATGGTATTGGTGCATTTAAAATATTAATCAACATGTAGGCATATCTGCATGAGAGTTTTGTGGTGAGCCTTATGTTGTCACTTGATCTTTTTTTAACTTCAAGAAGTGTTTAGTCTTTATGACAGTTCTGTAGCTGCTCTGCCTTTGGCTCACTGTTCAGTTTCAATTCAGGTCAGACCATGTTAGTTTTTGCAATAATCTTGCCATCCAAGTTTCCTGAGGGTTTTCTCTAGCCGTAGAGTTTAATTTTTCAGAGTATAGTTAGCCATTTTATTCTGATCTTCACTTTAGTTCTTCATGCACTGTCTGTTTAACCAATTTATAAAATGCATGTCTACAATCAGTTTTTAGAAGTTAAAGACCTGATTTAAAAAAAAAAATATATTGGATATAAATCTTACATGCAAAAAAATCCTGTTACGTCTAGTTAAAAACCTAAGTTTTAAATCAGGAGTTGTATTTTTTCTTTTGTGATAAATTGACTTAGCTGAGTTATCACTACATTCTTTCTAGGTGTTAGAAAATAAGTCTTTTCTCAGTGCCCCTGAGTGTACCCAACATGTCCAGGATTTTAGCTTGTCCAGTGGCACAAGCACTTCTTCACAACGTTCTGTGGGGGGCTGACCTTGGCCGGGTGGCAGATACTCACCACACTGCTCCCTTGGCCCTCCTCCTCAGCAGGACCAGGGGGAGAAAATAAGATGAAAAACCTCTCTGAGATAAAGACAGGGAGATCACTTACCAATTACTGCCACGGGCATAACAGACTCACCTTGGAAAATTAATGTAATTTTTTTTTCCAGTTAAAAACAGTAGGCTGATGAAACAAAGACAAAACTAAAAACTCTTCCTGTCCCCCATCTTCCCAGGCTTGACTTCACTCCTTCCTTGCTGGCTCTTCTCCCTGTCTGGCAGGGGTACAGCTCCTGCTCTCTTCTCACAGAGGCCACCCTTGCAGCCCCCGCTGCCAAACCCTCGCCATGTGCACACAGAACACCTGCGTGTACCTGAGAGTGAGCGCTGGAGTGGCTGTGGAGTGTGCGAGTTCATTACAGAGTAGTTACGTAGTGGGGCATTACAGATTTCAGCAGTCTCCCATTACCTTCCAGATAAAGCATTTGTGTTATCGTAAGCTCTTCCAAAGCTTGTAAAGTAAACGTACAGCAAGCAATCTGACTTCTTCATCTTTCACCACTAATTTAGATTCCCCATTGGTTCATTTTCCTCATTGCAATCTTTTAAAGTGCTAGTTTGTGCAAGTACCTTGCAAATTTTATACCTGTCCTGATTTTATGCTGTGAAAGATCTTTATTTGGTCACTCAGCCTTCATTTATTTCTGTGGATGTCTTCAGCTTTTCAAATCTAGCATTCAGCTGGATCTGGAAATCCTGATATTGGTCAGGAACTGCTGTCCTGATAATTCTTTTTCCCCTCCTGTTTTATTTTCAGGCTTTAAAGGCATTTGCTGGGACCTTTTTACTTCCCTTATGAGTCTGAATCTCAAATTTTTTCTGTGGGATGTGTCAGGACATTCTTTTCTGTTTCTCTTCTATTAAATATGTTTATATGTGAGTTTGTTTATGTGTACGTGTATATATAAAAACAGACATTTATTTTAAATACTTCAAATCTCTTTAACATGTCTCTGTTGAAAACACACAACTGATTTACCGCTGTCTGGCTGGCCCATTTTGGATTTTCCCTTCTGTAGTTTCACTGTATGCTGGTGAAATCGGTTGCTTCTCACAAGTGGTGTTGTTCTTTGTTGCATGTCTGAATTCCCTTTGGGTCCCGGGTGTTTGATTCGCTCAGGTGATCTCTCACATCTGTGTTGTTGATACTCGCGTGCCATTAGCGCTCAGGTGCAAAAACACTGTTGCAATCACACCCTGCACTCTGTGTGTTGCCCGTACCTGTCTGCACCTGCTTAAACAGTCACAGCTCTGAGTCCAGTGTAGTGAATCTCTTCAGGGAGCCTCCCTCCTCCCGTGCCTTCAGTGCTGACACTGCACACCGAGGAGCTCTGCTTGTTCCTGACCAGAATTTCATTTTTAGTGCCAGAGATTATGGTGGAAATGCTTGGTCTTCTAAGCTTTTTGTGTTAAAATAACAGGCTTGCTGTATTCAAGAGGTACAATTAATTCTTTCTTTTCTTTCTTTCTCTTTTCTCTTCCCACATTTAATATCCCTGTTTGGGAAAGAGGCTTTTGTTTCAAGAAACGAGACCATTTTTGTAAAGAATTTGCTCAATAGAGAGAGTGTTTTTGTAAGGACTTGACATTATTGTGTAGTTTCAGGCTCTTCAGTTATCCACCTCCAGGGACCTTTCTCAAGAGATGAGATGGGATTTGAAAGTCTTCCTTTCTTAACCATTTCTTGAGAAATTGAAACTTGTTCCTTCACAACAGTTCTAAGGGAAGTATTATTTCTGTAATTTCAAATACTGCAAAGAAGACCAGTGATGGATTTCCATTGCCATTTTAAGAGGATTTAGTACGTCTTGCTCTCATTTCAAGTTCATAATGATAATATTGCCACCGATAGTGCAGTCCCTCCAGTGCAAGAATTGATTCATCTCTCTCAGCTTGCAGGTAATTTATTCATAGAATCATGGAGTGGTTTAGGTTGGAAGGGACCTTAAAGATGGTGTAGTCCTAAGCCTCTTGCCATGGGGACACCTTCCACTACACCAGGTTGCTCTAAGCCCCATCCAACCTGGCCTTGAACACTTCCAGGGATGGGATATCTGCAGCTGCTCTGGGCAACCTGTGCCAGGGCCTCAGCACCCTCACAGGGAAGAATTTCTTCCTAATATAAAATCTAAATCTGTCCTCTTCCAGTTTAAAACCATAACCCCTTGTCCCCTCACTACATGCCCTTGTAAAGAGTCGCTCTCTGGTTTTCACGTAGCCCCTTTAGGTACTGGAAGGTGCTGTAATGTCTCCCTGGAGCCTAACCTTCTCCAGCATAATGACCAAAGTTGTACTAAGAAAATATTTGCAATTATTCATTGTTGAAGATTACTACTTATCAATTCAAAGTGTTTTCCTCCAGCCATTCTGTAATGAGAAATATCTTTACTGGGATTGCTGAGCTGCCAAGCTGTCTTTGAAGGGGATGATACCCGTAATTGTATGAACTCCAAAAAGGGAAACTGCTTATTTTATTCTGCCTTTTGTGTTGCTTTGCTGTTGTTTTATCTTCCAGGGCCTCACAGTCAAAAGTCAGTGCCCTAATAATCTTCTGCATATCATTTATGCTTGATTACTACTGTATGTAAACCTATCTGATGGTAGACATGAGCACCACTACCACCCTGTTCTGTGTCAATGGGTGTAGAACCCCAGTCTCCTCTGTGGACAGAGCATCAATATTGAAACTAGTGCTTCTGAAGTATTTACAAGTCAGATGTCTAGCTGCCAAGACTTCTGAGTCTCTTATCTGATCTGTGTTACTCTACAAGAAATGGCCAGTGCCACATGAAAGGCACTGGTGGATATTTTGACATTTGATACTTATTTTATCAGTGTGAATGTGTGTGGGCTATCGTTCAAAGCAGAAGAGACATTCACGTGTATGTAGCTATTAGCTTCCCTTTGATCTTGGTCTGGGACCTTAAAGTTCTGAAATTTGGCTTTGAGGGGTATGTTGTACCTGATACCACTTCCTGAATGATCTGAATCTTACTTGCATAGCTGTATCCTATCCAGCTGTATCCTATCTTGCTGTCCCCTTTTTTGTGCTTTGAAAAGAATCAGTGGGGTAACTGGGACAATCTCGTAACTGTAAAAGGCAAATGTGTGACTGGACTGGCAGGTTCAGAGGGTGGGAAGCAGCACTAATTGCTGTTTGCTTACTAGGGTTCTTCATGGGCCACATCCAGAGTGCCGTGCCCAGTTTCCAGCTCTGCAGTACAGGGCAGTACTGATGGTCTGGCATGAATCTGGTAGGTAAAATGATTAGGGAACTGGATATATGGCATTTAAGGAGAGGCTGTAAGAGCTGGTTTGGCTTAGTCTGATGAAAATAAGGCTCAGGGCATCTTTAGTGTGGTTCCTGGCTGCCTAATGGGAAGGTGTGAAGGAGATGCAGCTGGACTTCTCAGAGATGTGCAGTGGAGGAGATGTGGCAGTGATCACAAGTTGTAACATGAGAAGTTCACTCTTACCAGGCACAAGGAACATCATTTTCATCATTAGAGTAATTAAACACTCTAAGTTTTTTTCAGCATCTCTGATCCTGGAGCTGTTCAGAGCTTGACTGGGGAAGCTGCTAAGCAAACTGATTCCACTGCCCCTGCTTTGAGCAGGACACTGTGTTAGAGTAATTCCAGTTGTCCCAGCCTATATTCTATGATTTCCCATATCTCTGCTTGCTAAATACGTGTGTGTGCTTTTAGATACAGTCTGGTAAATTCTGACTTCCAGTTCTCATACCCACAGTGTGCCTGGACAATAAAGACCACTTCTCTCAAAAGAAACCGGTGGTAAACAATATTTTTCTTTGACTTTGTGCCAAAGTTGAATTCATTCTTACATTCGTAGTATTTCACGTAGATGCTTAACAGGTGACACTTAAGTTTGCCAGAATTTTGCTCTTTTGGCCTTTTTTTATGGCTTTTTATTCCAGAAACCATAAAACTATTAAAGAAAATGTAAAGATACTTGTATGTTTATATCAGGTTGAAGCCTACTCCCAGCTGGTGGAAATGTGAAGCTGCCCAGTGGCTGTTCGTTATGTATGCTAACCAGTCAGGTTAGACTGGTGGACAGATTTAATTCACTATGGATAGGTATCTCGAAGGATTTTTTTGGAGATATTTGTCATAGGCACTTTTCCACATGCATATCTTTTCCGTGCTGCTTATGCTCTGCATTTGCTGTGAAGAAATTAGAGTTTAAATGTTCAGGCCCTTGGAGATGATTTCCCAGGCTCAGGGAAATAAAGGTTTCTTACTGACTACAAGCACGCCTGGTTATCTGCTATTCAGCTTCCCCACTGAAGAATATCTCATCTTTAATGACACTACTTTTGGTAATGAATTAACACAATTTTAAGGACAGCAAGTGAAAATTGGGTCAAATGTAGTGATGTTACTGTTATATTTTACCATGGTAATGCTGTTATATCCCTGTGGTGGGTTGGCCCTGGCACCCGTACAGCTGCTTCCTCTTTCCCTGCCACAGAGGGATGGGGACCAAAAATGGAGAACAGCAGGGCTGAGTGCTCCAGGGTTGAAATAAAAGCGGGGAAATCACTACCTGATTGCTGTTATGGGTAAATCAAACTCGACTTGGGGAGTTTAATTTAATTTATTGCAGATTAACATAAATATTTAATTACTGGGTAACAAAAAAGACAAACATTAAAACACCTGGGGGAATCCATCCCTCCTTCTTTCCCAGCCTCAGCTTCACTCCGGACACCTCTCTTCCCCGCCTTGTAACCACCACAGGGTACGGTGGGTCCCTTCAGTGGGGCAAAATGTGCTGCAGGGGGTTGGAGTGAGGATGTCTCAGTTTTTCTGCCGCTCCTTGTTTTTGTTTTGCTTTGCTGTGGTGTGGGTGCTCCACGGGCCGCTATCCCTGTGGCAGTGCCCTGCTCCAGGGCAGAGCATCTTCTCTTCTCTTCCTCTTCCTCCTCTTCTTTCTCTGACCTTGTTCTCTCATGCCCTCTGTTGGTCCCTCCTCTTCTGGTGTTCTTCTGTGCCCTTTCTTGAATGTATTTTCATTAAAGCATCCTGCACATGGCTGAGAGGTCCAGCCGTGCCCTGTGGTGGATCTCTCGTGGAGCTGCTGGAGCAGAGACCCCTCTGCCAACACCTGCACAAATACAGTTATAACCAGAACTTTGTGTGTTAGTTAAAAATGTTCTGGCGATGTGGAAAAGGAAGTGCTGGGCTAAATATTCCTGCTAACTGATGATGAGTACTTTATTATTAGAAGCTCATGTTGTCTTCTGCTTTCTTGCAATTTCATGTGAGACTGGATTGCTTCCTCAATCAAATGTGGTTTTGGTGAGCTTCTTAGTGGCTGAACTTGTACATGTTCTATTTCTAAAATACTTTAGATGTTTTTTGTCTGCCCGATTCAGGTACATAGGAGGGATTTCACTGCCGTCAATATTGTTGTGATGAAATCATGGAATAAGGTGATACAGCCAAGCAAATATGAAAAGGCAGAATCTGGAGCTGCATAAAGAATAATTAATTAGTCTTTGAAAAACAGCTTAGTGCTTTGCTGCTCTACAGAATAAACTGGTGATTAGTTTGTTATAAATGAATGTAATAATTTTTAAAAAATACATTTAAAAAACCCCAGAACAAGTCGTGTTAAGCCTAATCTGAATTTCTGTGTACCTTCCATATTCACATGTAATGAAACTTTTGATGCTTTAGTAAAAAATGGTTAATTGATTTCTGATTGAACAAACAATATTCTTCTTTTTGTGCTAATGTTTTCTTTAGTTGATTTTAGTATAATGGCCATATCCGAACAACTGTAATGCATTTGACCACTGTCATGATTGGTGTTTTTCTTCTAGTGTGCTGCAGAACATTTAGGTGATTCATTATGAGCTATGAATTAAAAAATGCCTTGGATAATTAGGCTAGCAGGTGCTCTCTGTGTACTGGAGTTATTCTATCTTAGAAATTCTGGCTTTATTATTATGTGTGTAGTGTGGGTTGACCTTGGCTGGGTACCAGGTGTCCACCAAAGCCACTCTATCACTCCACCTCAACTGGACAGGGGAGAGAAAAGTAAAATTAGAGACTTGCGGGTCTAGATAAGGACAGGGAGAAATCTGATCCAAAGCTGTGTTCTGAGTTACCCTGGCAATAGATGGAATTGTTTATATGCAGCATTCAAAGTCGACTCGTTTTGTGCATTTTGTGTTTAAGCAGATACTGCTGTTGCTGATTTTCATGAAACGATTCGGGTAAATTTCTGGTGTCGTCTGGTGACAATGTGTACCACAGTTTTTATTTCACCTGGTTTGGTGTTTTTTGGTGACCTTCTGGCTAATAGCTTTATATGATATATTATATTGCTGTTTCTTGTGTTACAAAAACCAGTGAATAGCTGTTTTCTGTTCATCTCAGTGCCACTTGTGCATTTTTTGAGTCTGTAGAGAACAGAAGATCTGAGAAGCAGTTGCAGAATCTTGTTGATAAATTAAATGGTAACCACAAATAAAGCACTTATTCTGTGAGCAGGTAATTGACCAGTCTGGAGTTGAACAAGATTAAGGATTTTCTAAGGGGTGGCGTGTGTATACTGAGAAACTGCTCTGCAGTGTCTTGGGATCTAGGTGTTATATTCTAGATGTTATAGTGACTTTATTGTAGTTAATTTTATTTTTGACAGTTTATCAGTATTACTAAAATCAATTATATGTTGTGTTTAGCTAGGATGGGCAGTTTTTTGGTTTAAATTCAGAGATGCTTTTGAAATTTTAAAAGGGAAAAAATTTCCTTGGTAGAAATTGAGTATCCTGAAAAATAAACAGTATACTACAGAATATTGCTTTGGGTCCTTAAAATTATACTGTAAGAAGAAAAACTTATTTAGCAAATATTTTTCAAGTATTATTTTAAGTCTCAGATGTACAGAGAACTTAGTTCCTTGTTTAACCTCCTCAGAGGCATATATGATCTCTTAAAGGTAACAGTGGTATCTTACTCACTGAACGTTTCACAGCATTCAAGATATTGATCAAAAATTTGAAGCTAAAAGTATATTCTCTCTTATATTTGGAATATTTTTCAGGTATCTCTCTGGAAGTCCATCAGAGCACCTTTGTGGATATACATTTCCCTTTGTCTGGGTCCTGCTGACTTGCTACTTCTGTATTTCTTTAGCTTTAAGTGTGACTTCTGCTGTTCAAGTTCTTAAAAATCAAAGATCTGTTAGGTTTATCAGAAATGAAGAATTCCTGACCTCTATTCTCAATTTATTGTATAAGGACGTGAAACTTGAGGAGGCAAAATATTGTGCCAATTTATGCTCAAAGTGGCAGAAAAAGTAAATGTGTGAGCTTCAAATGCCTGAAATGTTTACCAGCTAATTTACAAAGCAGCAGTAAAATTTCAGTGTTTGTATAGTCAGAGCAGAGGCTTTTTGAAGGATATTTGTTCGTTGGAGTCTAGGAAATGGATTGATCCGTTAGCCTGATGCTGGTGTTCGTTTGGGAGTGCTTCTTTCAGCAACTGCCTCTGTAATTATGTTTCACTGCTGTCAGATAATGCTGCATGCTGGAAGTCTATTTGCATTTTTAGCAGACATCCTTTTACCTCCATGAATATCTTTCTATGGGAGGAGCTCGTGGTGGTCAAGAGGTAGCATGTAAGTTTTTGTAACGACTAAGTCACAGTGTGTTCCAGAGATACGGCTGAGTCAGAGTCCTCTCCAGGTCCTGATAAAGGCACCTAAACCCCAGTGAAAATGGACTGTCTTACTCGTGGCAGGGGTCTGTGTTATTTTCACTTCTTACTGTTCATACCAGTACTTTGAACTGCTAAATATGACTGACTGACTTAAAAGTTAATGTTTCTTTCATGTAACCCTTGGTCTACCAACTTAGTGGAAAAGAAGAGCAAGAAGAGACAGCAGTAATTACCAAAAAATCAACAAGAAATTTCCACCTAATGGACATGTAGGTAATTATAGTGTTTATATTGAAGATTTCAATGCTAGATACAGCTTTATGAATTATACAGATTTCACAATATCCATGTGAATTTTAAATAAATATAATCTCATTAGTGGCATGACACTGTAATTCCTAGTACAAAACTAAATGTTAAACAAAATGTACAAACTTTCCAGCTGTTACCTTCTGTCTCTGGCAAGTTAGAGATAAACTGAGCACGTGTTAAAGATTAGCTGCTGATGGGCAAGGGATGAAAAGCTTCCTTTCCTCTTCTGACTTTTGTGTCTCTAACCCAGTTAGACAACAGGAGAGAAACAGAGACGTGGGTTGAGTTGTGTGACTTTTGAATAAGGTCTTTCAGGGCATGTGTCTCCCCCGAGTTTGTGTGGCTTGACTCTGAACGGCATTTTTAATTCATGGACAAATTAAATTTTGTTCCGCCTTTTGACGTGCAGGCATTTTCCTAGCTTGCCACTAAGTGGGAGTCTGAGTGGTGGGCTTTTCAGCTGGCACCTGGGATCCCTGGCAGCCTCAGGAGCTGTATGTTCCAGAAGATCTCTGTGCAAGGAAACTGATGATGCCCTGCTTTGTGTTTGTAGGTGGGGAGTATGCAGCTGCTGCAATTCAGGCACTTGCTTGCTAGGGTTAGAATTGAAGCCATGAGGGCTTTTTTCCCCCAAAACATAAAAAGTAATACAAAAAACATCCTATCAGCCGAGTACTTAATCTCACAGAATCAACTTGACTCAAAAATACCGCAGGCAGTAATTCTAAGTTAGTGCTTATAAGCAAATGAGCCCCAGCAAAGTCCTCTTGTCATATCTGTTGGTGGAAGAAATGGAATATTTCTGTAACTACTACTTCCTTTGTATAAGCTGTGGAAGAAATAAAACTTCCTGCCTCATGGATGAGGTTAGAAAAAAATTAAGGTTTTCAGTTTCTGTCTCTGCATTAAAAAAAAAAAGCGTGTGAGATACTACTTGCCTAATAGCAGCAGTGAAAATTTAATGTGTTTTGGAACATCATTTTCTTAGTAATAAAATTTCTTTAATTATATTGTTAATCAGCATTCTTTAAATTTTTACTTCATATAAATGTGAATTTTTATATAGACATATATATGTCTGTGAAATGGGCATAAAGAACTCTTCGAAGAGATATCCAGGAAAAGCAATAGATGGTGTAGAAAGACTAAGGAAGCAATTACAAATGCCTTGCCTACGTAGCAGTACACAGCCATTGCTGCTGTAATGTGCATTCACTGCATAGATCAGCTTCCTTCAGTACCATGTGTCTCAGAAGAAATGTTCTGAATTTGGAAGAAGCAGTGTTTTCCTTCAGGATCACAGTGGTAGTGAGAGTCAGACCCTTCTCAGGATGGAACAATATTTTTAATGTGTTTTTACTTGCTTATTGCTTATTCACCAGTTTCTCCCCGGTGGGATTTATGCAGAGGGTATTCACCTTCGATAGGTAAGCAGCTGCTTTGAGATGAGTTTCATCCCATCTGCACTCAGTGTGGGATGAAAGATTTTTTAAAGAAGTCAGTGGTATGAAATGTATTGTCCTCAGCAGCTGCTGTGAATAGCTGTGTATAGCCTGGCCTGCTGAATTTCAAGTTAGTCTGTCATGCCATAATACCAACTCGGTTACTTGCTGCATGAAAACACTCCCTGAAAACCAGTTTGGGAGTAGAGAAAGGGAGCAGTGAAGTCCTAGGCACATTATATTTATCTGTAACAAGAAGCCTAAAATATTAGTTGAAAGAAAGCAAAGGTCTCTTCTGATTTCTCTGAAAGTTATTTGACTTACCATACTGAAGCTTGTGTAACTTGCCTTTTGCCCTGCCTGATTTATGGGCACATACTTTCCTACAGATCCCAACATTGCTGATCATTATTCTAGTAAATTAATTATTTTTTTTTCTTCCTTTCAGCTCCTCTTGCCTGTTAGGTTGGTTAAACCTGTCTCTTGCTAAGCTGGTTTCTGTTTTCCATTGCACAGAAGTTGGCCGTGTTCAGAACAGATAAAGAGAAAAGGAAATGAGGTTGCCTGAGGGAGTGCGGAGGCCTTTGCAAAAGTAGGAGATGGTGCATCGAAAGATGTGGTACTATTGATCTGTGGTGAAAACTGCAGCATTGTTGTGGTCTAGAAAGCATAAATATTTATTAATGGATTTTTTCCCTAGGTTTTTTTTCACTTGGAAGCTGCTGTTGCGAGGACTTGATGAACATTTTTACACGTAGTAACTTTGCTCCTTTTGCACTGGTTTGGTTTTGGCCAAGATAAATTGTGAAAAACACTGAGGTAGAAAAGCAGCTGGATCTGAATACTCAGTACTCTTCATTTTGCTTCTTTTGTACTCTTTATCATCTGTGAGAATTCTTGGTTTTTTAAGACGAAGGCAGTTTTGCTATGTAATACAGGCCTGTCGGATAAAACTTTAATTTATTACAGTTACCTTGAACAGTTCTAGCCGAACAGAGATACTCTCTGGTTAGTATTATTACATATATGCAGTACACACAGGATTTTGTATTCTAGCTTGAATTTTACTGCCTGTGTATATGAGTGAGACTGAAATTTTTGACTGTCTCTGCACAAATGCTGTCCAACTTATTTCCTGTTTAAACAAGCTAAAAGGAAAGTTCTGCTAGTGTATGTCAGGCTTGAAATATATAAAGTTGCTAATTCACAGGTTATGGCACAAGGATAAATATTTGGGAGGAGCTGAGGTGATCTAGTGTTGCTACTAGCCCTGCTTTAAGTGAGAGGTTGGACTCGGTTCCAACCAATTTTTTTTATGGATCTGTAAACTGTAAAAGAAACACGTAGTGCACCTCTCAAGCACACAGCTGACATGGTACCTTCAGTGGCACAGGGCTGAGCAACAGCTTGCATTGCAAAGACTTTGTTTTTACGCTGTTTAGCTGGTTTTAAGTAATTCTTTTTCTTTGCTTTCATGTGTCTGTCTCATTTCCTGAAGCTGACTTATTTTAAATGGCATCCATTATGCCCTTGCCCAGCAGGAGTGCCAAATACTTATGTTTTCTTGGAGGGCCAGATCCCTGAGGAAATATTTGGTTTACAAAGACTTCCACTCTAATGCCTTTCAAGTAAGGGAGGGGAGACCACTTAATTATTTTCTGGACACATCCATCAGCTCTGGCCTTGAATCGGAGTGATCTTTAATGTTTGAGATCTGCATAAACACTGGACTCGTGATTCTCCTCCAACTCGTAGGCGATGAGTGTATCATGAAGTTTAGTCCTTTGGCAGTCTCTCCATACGGTCCTGTTTCCAAGGCTTGCTCGCTTCAGGGCATCAAGGGAAGATCCCTCTGTCTTGAAAGCCTTCAGCTCCATCCTGTACATGAGCAAGCCCGAGAGGTGGATCAGAGAACAATAATCTGTGTCTACATCAGCTTTCCCTACCTGAGTTGATGACCTACTTAAATGACATTTTTCGCCCTAGACTTGGGAGATGCCTGTACCCCTCATACCAGTTTACACTGCTTGATGGGCCTGTGGTGTCAAGTGGTCACTGGACTCTAGTTACATCAGAGCCTGTGCAGAAACCTTTCTTCTGCTCCCTCTTTAGTGCTCTGGCCTATTCTACAGGTTTTCTTTAAATTGTCTGCTTTACCAGATTATTAATGGATGGAGCTGGCTTTTTTTTTTTCCTTTGGAATATTGTTGCTTCCATACAGCCTTGAGTGGGATCAGTGTGTTTAAATCTTGACGTGGAGGCAAAATTCCCTTTTTTCACATCTGTTCTTGAATTACTTTGTTGCAGTGCTGGGATTAGAGGGAGTTCACCCGGTTTTACAAGTCTTACCAGTATGGACCAAAGGAGATTGGATGGATGGGTGGATGGATGGACGGATGGATGGAGGAAGCCTCTCTGTTAGGATTCTTCTGCGTAGGACTGTAAAACATATGAAGCTCTTCAGACCTGTTTATATTTACTTTCAACTGGATCAAGTCAAAGCACTCCTGGATGATTCTCCTGCCCGGAAAGCTCCTCATAAATAAGCCCAAGCTGAAGGCTTGCTCTCATGAAGAGTTTTGATGTGCCTACCATGTCTCATACTTTAGCCTCTTAAATATTGGGCAGACGTCACAGTTTACCTGATTGTCATCTGTTGATGATCTTTAAATGCAGGCTGCCAGTTGCACACAGTCACTTGCTCAGTTTGTGTTCTCTCACTGGCATGTTTTGAGTGCTCTTTGGGAAGCATATGACTCATTTTGCCTCAGTCTCTGTCCCCTTCAGCAGTCAGTTCTGGTTAGTCATGTTCCTGGCTGAAATGCCTTTATCTTGAATTCCTGTCTGCTGGATACTGAGAGTCATGCCTATAACATCCTGCTTCTTTCCTACCCTCCCTTTTAATGCACCCCTCCTGTCAGTCTGCAGAAGTACCAGACAGGCAGGCTCACACTGCACGTCTGGTAAAAGGATACCACGTTTTGCTGGTGTCAAAGGTCAGGTGTCAGGTCATACTACCTGGGACTCCTGGTCTGCTCAAGATGCCAGTCTTGCATAAATCTTCTCGAGGCACAGGGGGTTTGGAAAGCATATGATGGATTTCTCTTCTTGTAAGGCATCAATTGTAGGTGATGACTTAACATGACCAAAGTAGTTTCAGAAAATAAAGAGACTTTAAATTGCCCCTCTTATAACACTTGGAGGTTCACTAGTTCCTGACTTACTGATTGGAACCACTGGCCAGCACCCTGCTTGCAGGGAGCACTGGCTACCCTTGTTGTGTAAGACAGTTTAGGTGCTGCATCATGACTGAGGCATCCAGGATGCTGGGTACTGGTTTTTTGCCTTTTGTTTGTTTTTGATGTTGGGATTTTTCTTTCCATTTGACATTTAGGAAGGACCTGAGATCAACCTCTTTAAGATCCAGGAGACTAACCTTGATTCTCCTGTTCCACAGCAAGTCTGTTTTCAGGGCTGCCTGGAGTTTCTGTTCTGTCGTGCTGCCCAGCTGATGTGTCTGTCTTCCACAGCCACAGAGGGTTTTGCAGAAGGTAATGCAGGGTGTGCCTGAAGTGGTTTCAGCTATACTGGCATGACTGAGATACTCATGGATTTGGAGCCTTCATCTCTTCATGCAGATGTCTTGACTATTGCTTTTATGAACAGGTTTCCTTTTCAGGAACTTGGAGTGCAGGAAATATGTCCAAAGGTAGAACATCTGTATCTCATAGTGTGTTTACTTGAGATTATAGTAGGATTGTCTCAGAATTCCAGAGAGCCTCCTTCTTTCTTCTTTACGAACTATAGGAAAGCTTACATGGGTGTAACATGAAGTGGTAAGGTTTTCTTTGAGTTTCTAGGCAGGTCTGTTGCTCTTCAGAGAGTCCCCCTCTGTATGATTTCAAAGTTAATCTCAAGAACATTAGCCTGTTAGCTTCATCCAGGTTCTTTTAGCAACCATTTTAGGACTTCAGTTTTCTTTCATTCCTGTGTACAAGTGTTCTTTCACAGTGTTTCTGGCCAATGCTGAGGAAATTTCAGTGGCTGTTAGTTAGGTTTTGTTGTGCTGTCTCTTGTACTGAAGAGCCTTCATTTTTACCACTGCTGGTTGGAAGACTTTTCTTCCAATCCCCTTACCTTGTCTGTGCATGTTCTGTGAGAATGGTCATCATCTGGATGCTCAGAGCAGTGTGCTAAGGACTGAACACGCTTCAGTTCCCACACAAAAGAGTGTTCTGTTTACCAGTTTGTTACAGCCTTAAGTGAGGAATGATCTGTAACTAAGTGACCTCTAAGACACGCTTCACAAATCCTGTGTTAAAAGTAAATAAATGTTGTGACTAAATATGAAATAACACCACTGTAAATGGCTTATGAAAGAGCAGTGCACGGAATTAGAAGAGAAGCCTCCTTAATCCGTTTATGCCCAAACTGAATCTCAAAGCATTTGTAGCCGACATCTCCTTTGCCAGGAGATCCAGCTGGTACTGAAGCTCTGCTGCTAGGTGAGATGTGCTTCATGGGCTGGTTTGTCTCTGCATTCCCCCATGCCTCAGTTTGTGTGCCCTAAGGAGAAATTCATCCTGGTGTAGCATTAGTTTTCATAATTGAGAGCCTTGTTGAAGTCTTCTGTGCTGTCCAGACAGATTGAAATTTTCCTGTTGCTGATTCTTTCATTCAGAAATTTAATTAGAACTTCTAAAGGAGTTCTGCTGCTCTAACTAAAATAAGCACTATTCATCTTCCTGAGGATGTAAGTGCTGCATTTTAGACCAGATGTTGTCTCTTGTTCTGGGTTGGTGGATCAACTGACTGGCTCAATAAGAGTCCTACATGTAGTTTTGAGATTTAGCACCTGATAAATTTCTCCATGCCGTGAACTTTTTTTAATTTAATCCATTCATTAGCAAATGTATTTGATACAAATATCTAAATTGTGCTAAATGAATGTAGCTGATTACTAACTCTTAATTACTATCCGGATGGAATGCAGTTATGAAATACCAGCAGGCTTGGAGTAAATAAATAACCTTTGATATTTGTCTTCTTTAGAAGTTGTGCTCATAAACTAGAACACAAGAAGTTACACCTCAACATGAGGAAGAACTTCATTACCCTGAGGGTGGCAGAGCGCTGGAACGGTTGTGGAGTCTCCCCCTCTGGAGACATTCCAAACCCACCTGGAGGCGTTCCTGTGTCACCTGCTCCAGGTGACCCTGCCTGGGCAGGGGTGTTGGAATGGATGATCTCCAGAGGTTCTTTCCAGCGCTGGCTATCCTGTGATTCTGGCTTGTGCTGTTAGTTTGGGGGTACCACAGGTCACTGATGGAAACACACAGTGGCTCACGAGGAAAGTGTCAACAGTAGACTGACCATTTGAGGTTCAGGCATCCTCTGTTTTATGTGCCCACAGGAGGGGGTATATTAATAGCTGTAATCTCAGCAGACTGGACTGTAAAAATTTAGGCACCTGAGAACGGATCCTCTTTTGCCGTCTGCCTTGTTCCTTCAGTATACAGTTGAACTTTGTACATATCTGAAGCCTGAAACCCAGGTGGTTTGAGTTGCACTTTTCGTGAAGGATTTTTCTTGGCCTGTATCAAAATATCCTATTTATCCTTACCAGAGACAGCATTGCATGAGCTCCCTTCTAATGAGTTTCATCATCATATTTATATATAACTTGGTCTTTTTAAAAACATGCCCTTTTTTTTTGATTGCTGTTTTTTCCCCAGTGGGAACATTCTGGGTATGACAGTTCCTCCTCAGAGTCTGTTCTTCTGGGTCACTGGGGCATGCTGTAATAGAGCAGAGAGAGACATTTGTAGTTTGGGGACAAACTGTAGCATTTCAGAGGAGTTATCCTTTGGGAGACCCACAGAGCTGCAAGTAGTCTTCCATTGATGCATTTGTTAAGCATGACACTAACAGAAGTATCCAGGCAGCAGAAAAGCTGTGACTATCCACGGTCCTAGTGCTTTCTGGTAATCCATGGAATATACAGGTACTGCACGCAGTCTCCTCTAGTGTGGTGATGCACATGGACAATCATTTAAAGGAAACAGGAACTATGAATGGAGAGTATCTGAAATGTTCACTCTGTATTTATGGTCACCTCCTGTATATGCTACCTACTTTTATGCAGCTCTTATTCTTACAGGATGCCTTTAAAACAGGGATATCCACGCGATTGAGGAGAAAGGGGTGGCTGGGAGGAGCGTGAAGGCCCTTCATGAAACAGGTGGTGGAAATGGAGTGACTGGGCGGGTGCTTGGGAGGTTCCCTCAGTGTCCGTCTGCCTTGAGTGCTTCAGACAGTGCTGCTGTGCAAAATGTTGCCAACAGGGGTTAGTCATCTCTTTAACTTTACATGCAGAGCTGTGTTGGCAAGGAGAATAAGAAGGTTCCCACTACTAGAAGGCGTAGCTATTAAATAAAAATTTTAGTACTGATACAGTTTTCCTGGCAAGGAGTGGCGCAGTATTTTAGCCTTTGCCTCTTCCCTGACAAACCAGAATCGGGCAGAGAAATATTGAACCCATTGTGTCTTTCCTTTCATGGGACACTCCGCGGGAGCTCAGCTTTGAGAACTGAGGTGTTTCTTCTCTTAAACTGACTGTGGGCAGTTTCCTTGCATCATTCTCCTGTGAGTGGATGGAAAACACGCAGTCTGGGCTGGCTCAGTTCTTGCTGACCACGTGTAGTTACTAAACTCACTGTGAGTAAAAGAGGGGTTACTGAAATCTCCCATGCAAGAGAGGTGGGGATTAAGACTGAGGAGATTTTTTTCAGGAAAGCCAGCCAGAAAGCCAAAGTCCAGTGTGAGGCTGATGTTTCTTGCTGATTTTGCAATATAGTCAAGAGCCATGAAAAAAAAAGCTACCTGGGAAATACTATTTTCATATTTCCTTGATCTGGGTAGGAACTCTTTTAATTATTTCCCATAAGAGAATACTGTTCTTTCAGGAGCTTTACTTGTGATTTCTAGAGTTGGTTTTCGTACTGAAATCAAGAAATTGACTCCTCAGCATTTTGGTATTTTCTCTAGTTTTTTGTTCCTTTTGAGTTACAGCCAGTGAGTCTGTTGAGGAGTACTGCTTATACATGGGCAGTGTGCTTCAGAAGCATTACAAATACTTCTGAAATATATGGGGAGACTCAAACACATGAAGAACTTTGTTTCCTAAGGTTCGGTAGGTATGCAGGAACTTAGGATGTTGAAATACCTTTTTCCATGTAAGACAACTGCTTCCAAAGTTTCACATTTTTGCGAGCACATCTATTAAATTTTTTAATTTTAAATTTTTTTTACTGAATCATATTTTGCCAATGTATTTTTTACAGTAACTGGTAGTGTAGTTTGATTTAATTTTATTGTAATTTGTAATTTGATTTACTTTTAAGTTATTTCTAGTTTAATTATTTCTGTCTTGGGAAAGGAAATGCTTTATTCATAAATTTTAGTGTTCACTTCCGTAGCAACGTTCAGAAGGCGATAAATGGATTGAGTGGATCAGTGGACTCATTGGTTCAGCTTTGGATTCATTCCTCAGCTGTAATCTGTTTATATTATGTATTTAAATTGATCTTCTGTTGCTTTTGAAGGGGTTGATGTTCTTGTGTTACTTTTTTCTAAGTAATAAAAGGAATTCTTCTGTCAGACTAATTTTATATAATTTTGGGTTTTTTCTATTAAAATCTCTTATGAAGAATACTTGATATTTCATTTAAGACACTGTCAGCACAGTTGTTGTTGGTGACTTACTGTTTGTGCTATATTCCATCACTGAAAATGTTTTTAGAGCAGACACAGCAATAAAAGATTGAGGCTTTTGAAACTTTTCATTAGGAACCTTTAATGTGGCTGGTTAAGACAAGTGTTTTATCTTTTGAACTAGGGTCCCTAATACAGGTTTTGCTGTGAGGAGGGAGATAAATAAGAGAATCCATAAATGTCTTTGCCTTTTTGAAGATTTAATCCCGTTGTGTTTATTTCAGCAGTGTCAGAATGCATGCAGGGCTTTCGTTTGGGTTGAATACAGTTGCTCTTCTGTCAGAGAAGGCAGGATGTGGGCTATCACGGTTATTACCTGCCTGGGGATGCTGGACGTGTGAAGCTGAGAGTGCAAGCAGGGCTGCTCTCGCGTGGTGGGCACAGAAGCTGCATCCCAGGAATCCGTGGCCCCGGCGAAGTGGCTGGTGAGTCGCTGCCAGGGCCAGCAGTTGAGAGGCACAGGAGGGTTATCGTGTGGTGCCACTGCCTGGCCTCAGCACTGAGTCACGGGCACTGCTGCTGCGCGCTGAGTGATGCACGCGCGTTTTCAGGGTTAAATTCTTCCTCCAAATAAATTACCAAATTTTCCAGTAAGGCTATCTGTCTTTGGGGAAGATTTAGGTATGTTTAGCGTCTGGGCGCCATTATGTCTGGGTGTTGTTCATGATTACATCGGTAATGCACAGATTTGTTTCAAGGAAATTATTTATTTTCTGGAAGACAACTCATATAGAAACCTCACATTAGCAACAGGCTTGACCTATTGTATTTTCTTTAAAACAGATACTAGAGGCTGTTACAAAGTTGTACCAGTCATGTCTGTGCTCCCGTAGCACAGGTTTTTCAGGGTACACTTAAATATTCTGATTATCCATATGGCAATACCTACCCCTTTTTTGAAGGGAAGAAACATCTCCAAGGAGCAGCTGATGACCACTGCAGGGCTTGTAGAGAAATAAAACATCTTGCTCTAGATTAAATGATAGAGCCAAGAGAAGAGTGAGCAAACTTTTTGCAGTCAAAACCTCTTTTTAAGGGGAGGAAAAAGGACATAAGCAGCAAGCTTCAAGTTGTGAACAAAAATAAGAAATTTTGCTCTGAACAGTATTGCTAAGTTTCAGTAGGAAATAAACCTGGCTGGCAGCTGTAGGTGAGGGGGGGATGTTATGGAGGGAGTTCATTCCACTAGCTGGCTCCTGTGAGACAGAGTTGTGTGTGGGATAGTGAGCAGAGCTGTGGGTGTGGAATGGGAAAAATAAAATATGTGGTAAACCAGCACTGAATTCTAAAAATCATAGACTAGATAAAAGAATATTTTTAAAATACATAACCAGTACTAATTCACTGTATTTGTTATTTGCTGCTTTGTAGCTTCAGAGGTTTAATACAAAAGCAGCAAAGCCTGTTGAAGGACGGGTGTGCTCTGAGAGCTGTGTTCTGCTTATCAGCCGGTAGAGTTACCACCTCCCCGTACAAATCTTGTGCTCAGACCTTTAGACCCTGCGAATGGTAATGCTTTCTTAAAGGCCTTTATTCATTCATTATTTATTGCTCTCAATCTTTTTCTGCTGTAACAGTTTGATTCACTCTTTATATTGTGGTTGTGTTTCAGGGCTGGTGGTGTATTTTTCTGGTTATCCCAGCACATACATAAACATGACAGTTGCTGTCCAAAGGATTTGAGGGAAGCAATGCTTAGAAAGTGATAGGATGGTGATTTTTGGCTCAAAGAAATGCAATTGCATTATTTGCTTGGCTGTTCTCCAGAGCTTTTAAAAAAATGATTTTAATCTTGACCAAGGGAAGATGTAATTTTTTAATGTTTTTAGTCCCCCTTTATATATTCTCTTCTTCTGACAATAGCTGAGGTTTGAGTTTATAAATCACTATTCACTAGCTCAAGTAGTGATTTACTTTTTTAAAAAAGCTTTTTTCCACCTATTCTGTATAAGATTTTAAATAATTTAATAACTAGCTGTTTTTTCAACTGCTTTTACTTTAATTAAAACAGTTGAATTGCCGCTAATTTTTTGTTTCTTGAACTGTTAGTGGTAGTTTAATTAAAAGGAGCTGCTCTGGTGTCCTTTTCTGGTAAAAATAACCAAATATTGGGGTTTTATTTTTAGCATAGTATATTATGATACCACGTGCCCTTTTACATTTATTGAACGTTGTGTATTAGGATTTTAATGAGGTTTTCCTCAGAAAAACAAAATCTGGGTAAAAAAGTGAACAAATTACTGATTGTGGCCACAAAACCCCTTACCCAGCAGTGCCACGCCCAGCACTAAACCATGTCCCCAAGTGCCACATCTTTGAAATGCCTCCAGGGATGGGGACCCAACCACTTGCTCTGGGCAGCCCGATCCAATGTGTGACAACCCTTTCAGTGAAGAAATTTTTGGAATATCCACCCTCCCCTGGCACAACTTGAGGCCGTTTCCTCTTGTGCTATGACTTGTTAGCTGGGAGAAGAGCCCGACCCCCACCTGGCTGGGTGTAGAGAGCCATGAGGTGGCCCCTGAGCCTCTCCAGGCTCAGCACCCCCAGCTGCCTCAGCCGCTCCTCACAGGGCTTGTGCTCAGACCCTGCCTCAGCTCCACTGCTCCTCTCTGGACAGCACCATCTCTGATTCCTGTGTGACCGTTCTCAGGTGCTTCTGTGGATTCTAGCACACCATGTGGTTTCTGGCACATCAATAACCCGTATCCTTGCACGGATCTCCATCCCATCCCTCCACCTGTGGCAGACAGAAGAACCTCGCTAGTGCTGTCCCTCAGGTAGTGGCGTGCTGCCCCCAGGCTTATCTCCAGTGAGCCTGCTCGTGTTCCCTTCCCCCTTGCGATGCAGTTTAGAGCTCTCGATGAGCCCTGCTGGCTCCTGTGCGGAGATCCTGTTTCCCCTCTGAGACAGGTGTACCCTGGCTCTTGCCAGCAGGCCTGCTGTCATGTAAACTGATCTATAATTAAAAACCGCAAAATCCTGCCAGTGACACCAGCCTCGGAGCCAGGTATTGATCTGCTGGCTCTTCCTGTTTCTTCCTCCTCATTCCCTGAAACTGAAAGGATAGAGGAGAACACTTCATGTGCTCCTTATCCTTTAACCAGTCATGAATCTCTGCAGCAAAAGTATCTCAAAAAAGAGTTGCCAAGAGACTGTTTTAATGATGAGTAAAACATATGTTAATGTTAGGTGAAATCCAAAAGGAGTGTGGGGATTATGAAATCTAGGGCTGTGGAGTGATTTCTTAGTAATGTATTCGGGGTTTCTGTGTTAATTAGGTGTGCGAATCTTCTGTCTGGTAAAGCTAATCTAGGCATCCATTTGAGTGAAGAAAAAGAGCTCAGCTCTGCTTTTAATTAACGTATGGATTTATTTCTCTGGGAAGGCATAGCAAGGTGTTCTGAAATGTGCCTTAAGCTTTGCATTTAAATAAGTACCACCACTGCTCCTTTGGCCTTGCATTGAGATGGATGAAGAGAGAGCCCTTTCCCTAATTCTTTCGAGGTCCCAGAACCTATCCAAGAGATAAGTAGAATTTGGGTCTTCAGAGCCAGCTTGTTGTGTTGCCCTGAAATGAAATGTCTAACACTAGACAAGTGAGTGTTCCAGATTTTCAATGCTAGAAGCCCTTTTCAATTACTTTTTTTTTTAGTTTTGACTTAACAGACTCTTATAAAACATGAAGCTCGAGATGACTATCTGTGTTCAGACAAGTGTAAGCTCTTGCTAGGGTTGGTGGTTTGATGCCTGGAACTCACAACAGGGAATTCCATTCTCATTTCTGTCTTGACAGTTGTTCATACAGATCTATCAGCAGATTAAGATGTTTCTCTGAACAGTGTTTAAATGCACAGCACTGGGTTATAGGATGGTCTGCATAAAGAACTGAGAAGACTATTGCACAGCATTTCTATCCATTTTATCCCTATTATTGCAGACCTTGAACAGTTATGTATTCTCAGCCTGGTGTATAAAGAAGCAAGAGTTCAGTCATTGTTCTGCAAGAAGCCTACCAGCATGACAAACTGCTTGAATGACCACGTAGTACTAATTCGTGAGTAAGTAGCTCCTGAAAAGATTTATTAAGAGCCAGTATTTGTTCAGTGAGAGATTTACCCTAAATGATTTTATCAACACAGTCTATACCAAGTGTCCATTTTGATCCATGGGCAGTGCAAGACTATTCAATGTTGGATAGTTTTATGTTTATTGCCATGAAGTCAGATGTCCTTTATGTTCTTCTCTATTCCCTCGATTCCTAGAGTGACGTGCGAGGTTAGACAGGACAGTACTAAAGCTTTTCACTGACAAAAGCTGTTCTAGCTGTCAGTCCTGTTGCAGGTACTCATTTTAGCTTGTCTTGTTTACATTCTGAACAGGTGGATTTCTGATGCCTACTAAGAATTCAACTTACTGCACCTGGTGTCTTGAGGGGTGGGTGACTGAGCACTGCCACCAGAGGGAATTGCCTCTTGCTTTGAAAATCCTTGTACCTAGCAGAAAGATGTCTGTGGCAAAGAACCAATCTCCTGAATGGAAAAACTTTTCTGTTTGGGTATTTTCCATCACAGCCTAGGATCTAGTAAAGATCTTAATAATGAAAGTCCTTGAATTTGTACTTGCAAAGCTGCATCCATCACTGTTGTGGTACAGCTACCAGAAGTCTGAATGCCTTCTATTAGGGTGGGTTGTGCTAGGCCTTCCCATTTCCAGAGCTATCCAAGTTCTTAGTGCTTTTCTGTCAATTATCTCTTAAAGCTGCTCAGCCTCCTAAGAGTCACACAAAGCTCCTTTGGAACTCAGTGTAATGTGCTGTGTTCTGCTTTGCTGTCAAAGGTGCTGCTGTCATTTCAACATGAGAGTAAGTGCCAGAACATTTTGATCAGAGGTTTTTTATATGTTCTTTCACAGGGACAGTGATTGCTGTAGCCATATTCTAAATTTATCCTGAAATTCTAGTAATTCATTTGAACTTCCTATCTTCCCAAGATGGTACTTGGTGTAAGAGACTTGATGTATCCAGAGAAGAAGATTTTCAAGTGCGTTCCTTTGTGAGCGTAGCCAATATTTCATGGCAGACGGCTGAAAATACCTTGTATCATGTCAAAAGCCACAGGTTTAGTTGAGTTTTACTGATGATTGCTGCTTCTGTAAATTTTGTTAAAAATATTCCTATTTTCTTTCTCACGTTTCAAAGAAAATGGAAAGAAGTTGCAGAGATGGAAGGGATGCGTATCTTCTGTCTGGCGAGAACTTGTCTTAATTGTGAGAACTTCAAGCCGTAATCTTGCAAAATAGTCTTAAAATAATTGCTGCCATGGTGGCTGGCTGTAGTGCATTGATAACTGCAAAAAGGCCCATAGTTTTTACTTCAAGAAGGGACAATGAATGAATTGATTTTGCTTTTCTTTTGGTTTTTTTCTGTATGTAGTAGTGCACGTATTGTAGTTGTCTACAGTGGCTGATGATGTACCTGGGTACTGCTCTTGTTTCAGCAATCATTTTAGGCCTTTTGAATTTTTGACTGAGCAGGAAAGTTTGCAGTTGTTCCTTATTGTGGCTTAAAACAAGAAAACCACATGCAAATACTTTTCCAGGAAACTTGGTTTGCTGTCCCTGAAGAATTGATGATAAAGCAAATGTGAGAAGGTGCAACAGTGACAATTATGTGTAGGGTAGAAAGCAGTTTGGAAGGCACGTTGGAGAGACTGTGAACAAGCAGAACATGCAGCACGATTGTGACGAAGTAAAATTGGTTCCATCTTGTAGTGAAACAGGGGGATGAGTTGTGGGACAATACATGGCCTCTGCACTCTAATCATCTCCCTAAGATGACTTTTGCCTTGCAGTGTTGCCATCTAATCATCACAAGTCAAATTAAAAGTAGAGTGGCAAAGCCTCATTGTGCACATGGTCAGTGCAGCTGAGAGGCCGTGTTTGCTGCTGGTTCTCTCTGTCTGGGTTGAACACTGGGCAAAGACTCCATTGGCAAGAACTTTCCACGTGTCTCAATACAGCCAAATGTTGTTTGGGAGATCCTGAGTATCAGGTGCTCTATTACTTCAAGTCCTATGTGCAGTATTCTCACATTTATGGCCATGTCTGGTCACCTGATGTCTTTCCTGCTCAAGAAAATGTATTAAAGTAGCCAACAAACAGAACATCTGTAAGTTTCAGTGTTTTCAAATTGCTGGTGAGCTGCTGTCCAGGTTTGTTAGTTCAGTCTGATGGGGCTTAGAAATATTTAATTTCTTCAGCTGAGAACTCAGTTTCTGGAGGCACAAGTGTGGAAAGGACACTTTCTGCTGTAGTCATCAATCCGTAGTCTCTGGGCATTGGGTGGCTCAGGAGATCTTCCAGTGTTGCTTGCAGGCGAAGGACACATTCCAAATTGACAGGGAGAACAAAGTATTGTGTTGCTGTGGGCAAGCAGAAGTTGAAAACTTGCTGTTTTACATTAAAACTAATTATTTTAAATCGGTTTATGTATCACAGCCTACCTTATAATTGTTTCTTCAATCCTCAGCAGTCACAATCTTGAAATGTTCAAAAAGCTTTAAAGATCCAGCCTACTCCCAACCTTATACTCTTACATGAGACGTATTTGGTTTATGCATGCAGAGGCAGTTACTCAAGGTATTTTGGTCAAAATATCCTTGTGGGACACATGGATATGTGCTTTGAGATTTATACTGTAATCTCTCCAAACCAGCTAGTGTAGAAGAAGGTTTAAGCGTGGGTGATGTGGGTAAAGTAATCAGCAGCTTTCTTGTGCATCGATTTTTCATATAGTTCTCTCATTGGAAATCAGCAGCTATTTTTCCTTTTCAGAGCAGGTTGTTGATGTATGCTCGTATGTTGGAAAGTACTGAACACAGATCAAAGGTTGTGTAGCAGAGAACCTTTTATCTTGGATTGATTCCTTGCATCAGCTAATGGAAAGATGGATTTGCTGACCTCCCTAATTGAGGTGACTAATAATAGGTTTTTGCAGAAAAGCTCCTAATCTATTAACAAATGAGTCATGTTTCATATAGATGCTATTAATTTGAAAATATTAGACTTTCATACATATGTAAATGTTAAAATTCTCTTTCCCATAAGCACCATAATAATTTATAATTACTTTCATGGGCTAAGAGGTTCACAGAAGCTGAATTTGGCACTTAAGCACCTATTTCACAGATGCAATTTAGAAGTAATCCGTACTGTGGATGAAATTGGGTGTGTTGGATACACATGCAAAATGGGATGAGATTGAACTCTACAAGTTCTATCATGGCTGGCCTGACTATAGATCAGTTTGATGTTTGTGTGTTGGCTTTTTTTTTTTTTTTAACAGAAACCTCGTGCACAAGGATCCATTTTATCAACACAGCTTGTGACAAAAGAAGATTACGCTTGCCAGACAAGGGGGACAGAATCTGAAAAGAGTTATCTTACTGCAGTGTATGGAAGTGCAAATATGCAAGGGCTCTTGTTTCTTTAGCAGCGTAAGAACAAAAAAATCAAAGCTGATATTTGTAAATAAATAAAACATGATGTTTAAGTAGTGTAATGCTAACCCAATTTGGACAGCCTGGTGGGAAATAGAGGTTAAAGTCAGTATGTAAATTGTCAGTTCCCATGAGAAATTCTAACCGTTTGCCCTAATCCCAAAATGCCTATTCTCAAGAAAGATGGGGGCACTTAAAAAGAATACAGTTTCTTAGTTCCAGGATCATAGCATGCTGACATTCAAAGGGTGTGAAATGTAGATTCTAGGAAGATTTGCATGAGAAAAAACTTTTGAAGCACAGTAAACTACTGATGTAGAAGTACCTACCTTTGGAAATGTAAACACAGAGTAGCTGGGACTTACTGATATGACTTCAAAAGTAATTTTCCTTTGAGCTCTGTTGCCTACTGGACCATTTCTGGTGTCTGCCGCAGAGCTCAAATTCCCTTAGGAAGGCAGAGAACTGTCAGAATTATATTCACAGTTCAAAAACTGATAAATGCGTGGGTTTTAGGATTTTAATAGGTTTGCCTATGCTTAATCAGAAATTTTATTCTTACCACAGGGGTATGCGCACAAATTTCTTTGGAATAAGTTTTGGTTTGACTGTATGAGGTATTCGATAGAACCTGCCCGTGTGCACACTTTGATCGTAGAAGCAGCCTACCTTTATTCTTGGTGAGGTAAGCTGCTTGGTGTTTACCACAGGTAAAACCTTACGTGTGGCCATCCAGCACTGCGAGCTGGGGTGCTGCACTTTGTTTTACCTTGCAGCCTTTTAACGGATGTACCTGTACACTGTGTATCAGGTGGTTGCGCTGCAGTTTTGGTTCTTCCGTGGCTGCAGCTTTAGCAGGTTCTTTCTGATCTGCTTCCTTTAGGACTCTAAATTCATTCCTGTAGGCTTGTTTGGGGGTTGTCGGGGGTTTTTTTTTGTACAAACAGGGGCAAAGGAATTAGGCTGCTGCACACTGCCCCCTTAAATGAGTCATTTTGTGTGAGTCTAGTTCAGCTGACAAATGTGTTACTGACAACTTAAGCTCTTTATCTATAGCACTTTTTTGCCATCTTACCCTTCTGCTGTCTCAGAGATAATGCAACATAGGGTTGTCTTTAAAATACAGGTATCTTTCTTTGACTCTCACAAATTAAATCCTATTAAAATCATAGCAGTATTTTGTATCTAAGCTTAACACTATAAAAATCACCCACTCATTTCCATTTAAATAAGGGTTTTGAAGCCCCTGATCCATCTTACAGGGAATATGTAGCATTTCTGGAATCAGCAAGTTCTGTTTCTTCAGAGCCCTGCTGGACACCTGACATTAGCCCTTTTTTCAATGTCTTTGCGTGGGCTGCAGCTGAATGTCAGCAGGGACTCCCTCAGATAGCCAGGCCTTTGCTTCTGCCGTGCATTCAGCAGAATCCATTTCCCAGAAACGCTGCCAGAACTTTAACTCTTTGAGCATGGGAGGGAGTGATTTCACATAGCGACCAAATCCTGTTCTGTAACATTTTGCATGTAGTCTCTTTTGAGCTGAGTGTGGTTCATCCTCTTACAAATGTTTGAAACGCTTTTGTTGTAAAAATCGTGAGAGGTATTGCCATCATGCGAAGGTTTGGGACTGTGCATGCAGATTTGCTGACAGGAAAAGCACCTGTACGTTCTCCTGTTTTCTGGTGATGTACATTTGAGGGTGTAGACCTTACAGAATTGTTCTTCTGAAACAAAATATATCATAATTATTGTATCTTTCATTTCCAGAGCAATGTAGTCATGATGAACTAAAGACAAATTAGGGCAGCCTTTACAGGTACTACAAGTACATTTCAGACCTGAGTAGGCTTTATAGCGGAAAGCTTGCTTTTTTTTTCCCCAGCTGTAAAAATAACTGGCTGAAGGACAGATTAGCTCTAAACTGGCATCTTCCAAAACCTAGTTTTTGTTTGATTAACAAATTACATTTCTCTCTTTTTTTAAACTTTGGGTTTTTTTATTATTCCTGGGTTGGAGCCTGAAGAATAAACACAGAGCTATGTGATATATAATAAAAAAAGGAAACGTGTTGTTGTGGTTTAACCTCAGCCAGCAATTGACTACCGCACAGCCACTCACTCTTTCCCTGGTGGGTAAAAGTGGGACAGCTTGTGGGTTGAGATGAAGACAGTTCAATAGGTAAAGTGAAAGCCGTCCATGCAAGCACAAGGAATTCATTCCCTGGTTCCCATCATCAGGCAGGTGTCCAGCCATTTGAGGAAAGCAGGGCTCCATCACAGGGAACGGGGACTTGGGATGTCAGGTGCCAGAAATCCAATGTCCCCCTCTCCTCTTTGCTGAGCACAACATCATCAGCTCTGGGGTATCTCTTTGGCCAGCTGGGATCAGCTGTCCCGGCTGTGTCCCTTCCCAACTCCTTGTGCACCCCCAGCCCACTCGCTGGCAGGGGGGGGTGAGAGGCAGAAGAGGCCTTGACTCTGTGCAAGCCCTGCTCAGCAATAACCAAAATATCCCTGAGTTATCAACACTGTTTTGGTCACAAACTCGAAATACAGCACCATACCAGCTTCTAGCAAGAGAAATAACTCTCCCCCAGCCAAAAGCAGCACACCTGTCCTGTGTGTGTCCAAGCACTGAGTGTTTTCTGCATAAAGAACAGCCTGATTACTGAGCAGATTGGCAGAAAACTGCCAAACATATGAGCATCATAAAGCTCATTCAGCACAGGATATACTGGCTTTGTGGGTTAATAGTAGAAGTGAGCAGGAAATTGTCAATACCTTAAGTTTGTCAGTAATATTTTTATAAGAAGCTTTTATTAAATCTGCTGATTTCAGCAAAACTCTTGTTAGGATTTTTTTTTTTTCCTGTGGAGTGGAATTTCTGATTAATGATTAGGGCAGAGTGAGGTGAGATGAGATTACCCCAAGCAGGAAATAGACTTGGTTGGAGTGTGGGAGTTCCTAAGGGGTCTCTTGGCTAATTTGAACAAAGACCCTGACCCTCTTCCCTTTATGGCACTGAGATGTGAGAGATGCAAGCTTGAATTTTGAAGTCAGTCAATATGCAGATGTTTGTGCACAGCAGAGTCTCTCTCGGTCCTTTCTGTAAGAGTACCTTGTTAGAGATCCACCCAAGAACATCTTACTGCTCCCTGACCGGAGCTGCCTTTGGGTCATAGGAAGACGAGTAAGAGCTTGAACCTCTGTCTCCAGGTGGAAGCTGTCACACCACTAAATATTCTAGTAGGACCTCTCTTTTTCTCCCTGTCCTTACCATTACCTTATATTCTCTTGCTCATGATTGAGTCTTCAGTGTTCTCCCAGTGTCAGAGAATTTTTTTTTAAGTGGTTGAGTTTTGCAGAACATAACAATGCTTCCCACCTCATTGTGACACATTGCTGTGACACTGTCGTATAATTGCGTGCTATGTTTTTCCCTTGTTTCTGGGAAAGAGTACATTCTTCTTCTTTTTGCTGATCGTTGTCAGGCTTCTCTTGAACGTACTGTATTTTTTCTTGGTATTCAAAAATTAAAGGAATTTTCCCAGTTTAACCTACTTAGAATTTAAATACAGGAGATTAAGGAGAACTTAACTACAGAAATGTTGGATGTATAGGTGCCTTGCCTGTGTTGCAAAACCCAGAGGTCTAATTTAGGCATTTAGACTTCTTGAATAAATTGTAGGAGAAGTTATAAATCTGATTACAGTAGTTACAAAGACAGTATCTGCAGTACTGAATAATCTAGATCAGGCAACCAAACCCAAATGGACAAATGCATATTGGAATATTAAACACTGTGGCTTGGTAGGTCAAGCTCTGTCTTGCAAAGATGAGTGTGGAAATCCTTTCTTTAAAAAGCGTGTCACAATTTAATCCTTTCTTTCAAAATCATGGTAGTAGCAGTGGCTGCCTCCTTTTGATCTAAAATGTAGGCTTAGAATACAGGTCTTGGCTGTAGATTATCAATTGAATTTCTTTTTCTGACTGAGAAAGTTAAAATGCACATCCTCCGCTTCCTTTGGAATGGTGAGATGATAAACATTTAAGTTGGTTGGAAGTATTGCTATTCAGGTCTTTCTGTTCTTATGTGTTCTACCAATTAGAATAAGAAGCTGTGCTCTCTTTAATACTTTCTGTCAGGCCAACTGAATCTTTAAATATTTTATGCAAAAAGGAAAAGCTTCAGCAGAGAGAGATGAAAAGAGCTGCCTGCAGCAAGGTTCCCAAACTCACCAGTACAGCTGTAGGTGCACTGCATTACCTTAAGACTGCAGCAGCACGACAGCTCTGGGAACCAAATACCAGGAACTTCTCCACCATGGGCTGCACTCATACTGTAGGCAGGAAGCTCACCAATCTGCCAAGGTGTGGGAAATGGGAATTTGAGTCCTGGTAGGTGGAGGCAAAGACTGAATCGTGTTCTGCTACTTAGAGATGTAAATTTTGGGCTGCTGGATAAAAGTCAAGCTCTGTCTCTGTGCAGAGCCTGGTTGGTAAGCTGACCCGTGGAAGTAATACAGGCAGAGGGACACCTGGTGTAAGAGGTTGTGTTTGCACCACGTCCTTTCAGGAATTGTGTTTGAGATGAGCCTGAAGGTGCCTAGCTCTGTCAAGAGAAAGTCTGTTGGACATAACCAGCGAGACTAGAGAACTGTACTCACAAAAGCACCTTTCTGAGTGCACCTTTCACACATTTGCAGCTGTAGTTATAATTTGTAGTAAGGCTTTTAAAGACCGGTTTTCATTACTTGGAAAAAACAGGGAATCCTCAAGATTCGAGATAAGAGCAATAAGTTTCAAGCAAAGTACAGGTTCATCAGAATTGCTTTGACTTTGATTACATTGCCTATATTAAACTGTTTCACAAAAGCATGATTGGTGCTTACTCGGTAGAGTACGACACAATGAAGCTCAGTGGTATTAAAAGTATTTTTACATGTTTACTTCTAGATAAGACTATTTCAACAGTATTTTTCAAGTTTTCTTGAGATCTCTAGTCAGGTCTTAGACGCAGCATTAAGTGTCAGTGGCTAGTATTGCATGAACTTGGAAAATATCTTGCCTTTCTGGGATAGTTGCTGATTTAAAAGTGAAGTGCGAAAAATGGATGAGAAGCTAGTAAAGCTTGCCTGCTCCTTCAGAGGGAAAATAATGTTTTCTTTGAAATTATGTAGAAGACAAGAAATTTTAACTGAAAAAGTAGTTTAGTTATGATACCAGCTAGTAAAGAATATTGTTCTGCTATTCTGAGAATCATAAAAAAAATTTGGAAAGCAGAGAAAAGAACCCGATTTGCATACATTTTGCATGTTGGAAAAGAGTGGGTGTCAAAAGCACAGAATAATTTTCTGTGGTGTGTTTTCCAGTTACCTTTCACATAATAAAGTTTGTTCTCAACTGAGCAGTGGTTCAGAGAACAGTGGGAGTAATTCCTAAGCTCAGCTCTAACTTTTCCTCTAACCCCACCTCTTCATTTTTCCTGGGAAACTGAATTACAGGCAGTTGCTGACCGATTGTCAGGTATTCCAAACTCCCTTGTCTTTACCTCACAGACTGATGGATATCAGTAAATCCTGTTTGTCGCTGGAATGAGGGTTTTTTTCCACATCATGTGTTTGAATCATTTTGGTTCATTGACCCAAGAGTTGCATGGAGGCATTTCCATGTGTAGGGGAAATAATTTCTGTGGGTCCGAGACACAGGTTTTGTCTATGTAACCTGAAATGACATTTCACAGCAGATCAGATGGTAAAAATGTAACAATTTGGTTGTGGTGATTTAGTCCATTGATGTTTATAAATAACCCAAGTTTGATTCCGAGACAACATGGAGTAGAGGAAATAATTTCATTTACTAGATGATGTGGTTGTTCAGAAGAAGCTCTTTTCTCGCCTGGGAGAAAGGAAATGCTGAAGTAGCAGTATGTGGAGAGCCAGGTGGAAGCATGTGGGAATTTGTTTGTTAGCTGGAGGAACAACACGCAGCTGGGCTCTGAGTGAGTAGGGCTTCTCAAACACAAATGGAATTAACTTCTCTGTGGAATTGTAAGGTTATATCTAGTGGGGTTATTGTTTAATTTTAACAAAATTTGAGGACATTCTCTCACTACTGCTTTCGTAGTCCTGCTGACTTTATTGGTGTTCTAGAGGTACAGATGAGGCAAATGTTTTAATGAGTGCAGTAGGTTTTCTCTTACAGCTCAGTCAACGTACGGGAATTGAACAGATGTAATAGTTTTGATTGCCTACCTGTAGTGCCTCAGTTTTGGACGTGGCTGGACGTGGTTCTGGCGTTCTCACTTTGTCATTTCTCCAAACCACAGTCAATAACTGAAAGCTGAGATCTTTAATTAAAAAGAAAGCGATTTCTGAAAACATTTTTGGAATCCATATTAATTTCCTTCAGATATTTTTTTCATCTCTTACTTGAAAATAAATCTGAGCATCCACCAATATATAAACACAATGTACCTTTTAGAACAGAGTAATTACTTGTTCCCTCACCTAATATACCTGTGCTATGTTGTCACGCAGATTCTATAACCTGAACTGTGGTTTTAGATTAACCAAATTAGTAATTGCCAAGTATTGTGTTATTGAAAAAGAAGAAAAGGCAATTACAGCATCTTAAACCAACCACAGGACTTTGCATTTAAGCTGATTTCAGTTGATGTGTAAAGGATGGTTCCATTTTCTTCTCTGCCAGCTCCTTGACAGCACCTGCCACCCCTACTTTGCACCAGAATCAGCACTGATGTAGCCACCCTGTCAGCTGAATTGGAGATCTGGCTGCAAAGACATTTTGTTTGGTTTTGCTGGGGCTGATTTTCAGCCATCAGGTGAAGTTTTGATCCCGTTGTCAGTGCCAACCACCTAAGGGAGGACAAATAGCTAGACTGTTCCCTTTAGTGGCAGTATGGACTTAGGTGAGCTGGTGGTGTAACAGCACCTTTGGTTTTGAAAAGTTGCTCTTAGGCCAGAACACAAATGGAGGGGAAGCACTTGGTCTAAAATACTGCTTTCTGCAAAGAAAATGGGATTGGACTTTTATTGCCTTTATGCACCATTCTGCTCAACCAGACTAACCCTTTATGTTTCTAGAACAGATTAAAGGTAGGTAACTGTGCTGTGAATACTATCTGCTGTCTTTTCGTAGAGTCACTGAGTGCTTGAGGTTGGTGGGAGGTCAGCTGGTCCAACCCCTCTGCTCGAGCAAGGCCACTTGGAGCCTGTTGCCCAGGGCCATGTCCAGACAGCTTTTTAACATTTTCAAGGCATTTTACGTAAGAATTGTGATAAACATATTCTTGAAGTAATACTTAAACCCAAATCTTCTTAGTTTCTCTTTTTACAAATACTTGAGTAAAACGAAGTACTTGGATTTATAGAAAGCATTAATTTTGCACCGTCTTTACATTTTAGGCCTTACCAGTGTGTCTCTGCATAAAGCTTGATCATAGACTATGGCTTATTCTAACTGGTACTTTAGCCTAGTGAATACTGCAAGTAGCTGTGTTGCAGACACTGGTTTTTGTAATAGAGACGCAGACCCCAGGGATCAGTGCATCTGACTTGTTCACACTCAGACTAAATTGTAAGCATGTCTGCCTCACTTTAGGGAGTAGAGATGTATCACTCAGTGTGCATCTCATTCTTGGTAATCTAATCTTTGTGCAGTGTTTGTACTTCTCTGTTATTGGCTTGATACTTCTGTCTTGCAGAGAAGAAAAAATGTATTCCTCTAAATATAAAGCGAGGACTTTTTTGTAGGGAAACTGCTTCTGCTGTATTGTCCCATTATATTAACCCACTGTATTCAGTCACTGAGACAGGATTTGTTGTCTTGCACAGCAGCAAATTACTGCTGATATTTTGATTGACTTCATGTTCCTGTTTGTGGGGTAGTAATTTCTTTACTAAAAACCTCATGCATAAAACTTTATGTGACCCTTTTTCTTACGCAGCATTTATCCAGTTTTCTGTAGTTGTGGTTCTTCCTTACATGCTGAAGTTTCTTCCCTAAGTCAACGGGGAAGTCTGTGCTATGTGTAGAGTTAGTGCTGAAGACCTTGGGAGCCTTCACAGCCGATTATGTTTTATAGGTGATACCTAAATTCTAGTAGCACTGTGCCCCTCTGCTTTGCCAGGATAGTAATTCTGTAGTAATTCTGGGTCTTCTTCTGCAGAATTGTTCTATGGGGCAGGTGAACATTCAGAAGGGTACTCACACAAGTTGCTGGAAGCTGCTGACATTTTCCTGTTTGAAACAGTCTCTTTCTCAAGTTGATGCAAGTGGAAGAGTCACTCAAGCAAGAGTCTTCTAAGCGTTAAGCAACCTCTGCCGGGCATAGAAGGAGGGATTTGAACTTTCTGTAGTATAACCCAATTCCACTTCAATTCTGCTTTAAAAAACCCAGTGTTGGTCTGCTGGTATTGTGGTTTCCTCTTGGTTGGTGGTTCAGGAGGTCTGATGTGGCTCGTACTGTTTTCTTTATTTCTCCAGTGGAGGGAATCCTCTGATTTTATTTACTCGTTCTTTCAGCACATGCAGATGACCATCCAGGCTCTCCAAGATGAGCTCCGGATCCAGCGGGACCTGAACCAGTTGTTCCAGCAGGACAGCAGCACTAGAACCAGCGAGCCCTTCGTGGCAGAGCTGACAGAGGAAAACTTCCAACGGCTGCACGCAGAGCACGAGCGCCAGGCCAAGGAACTGTTCCTGCTACGTAAAACCTTGGAAGAGATGGAACTGCGTATTGAGACACAGAAACAGACCCTGAATGCACGTGATGAGTCCATCAAAAAGCTGCTGGAGATGCTGCAGAGTAAAGGTCTGTCAGCAAAAGCCACTGAGGAAGACCATGAGCGTACACGGCGGTTGGCTGAGGCAGAGATGCACGTGCACCACTTGGAAAGCCTTCTTGAACAGAAGGAAAAAGAAAACAACATGCTGAGAGAGGTGAGTGACCAAAGTCATCATTCGTCTCCAGTCTTAAACTCTTCTCTGTCTCCTACCCATTTCACAGTTGTAAGGAAAGAATCTTCCCTCCTCTCTATAAGCTGTATTTTACATTAGACTTGACAGAATTTGTGCCTATTTTAATTTATCTTTATGGCTTCCCTGCATGTACCTTTTGGGGTTTTGTGCTGTGGGCCTCGCTTTCCCTGTAGTCTCCATAGGAAGCTGTGGAGGTGAATTGTTCCAAAGCCTGTATAATGAATTCTTCTGTTCTCTTGTAGTTAGAGAGAAAGTAGCTACCTGTATTTAGGTGAGAGCAGAGAGAGAAATCTTTGCAGGAGTAATGGATGATTGCTCTACAGTTTCCATGGAAACAATCATCGTGCTGTGAAGGGTATTTGATAAAACTATTAGCTGCCCTGGATGCACAGCCAAAAAAAAGATTTCTTAAAGGGACGCTGCTGCACACATAGTAACCCCTTCTCACCATCCTTCTGAAAACAGAAAAACCATCGTTATGTCTGTATTGTAGCTTAAAAGAGTACAATGGCAGGTATTCTTCACTATTAATCATTCTAAACTAATAAAATATAGGCTATATAGAATATAAATATTTTAGTAAAATGAAGGGAAATAAATGAAAGAAAACGAGTTATTGTGTAGCCAGTGTTGTTACTTTTTTTGATATTATTAAATGCATTTTCTTCTTGTCAACCAGCCTCCCAAAGTATTCTAATATTAACTTCTGAAAGGCTGGTAATTCAGCATGGATTGTGCAGATGCACAGATAAATATGTGTATACATGGATTCACTAGTGATAAGACTCTGTGTAAAGATTATTTCACATCTGTCGACCGAAGGCGTGAATTGATAGCCGTCCGTGTGTGCACCACGTGTATGAAACTAATGACCTGTTCTGCATATTGGTGTCTGTTTCATGGTTCAGCACATTTTCGAAACCTCTACATGTACACAAGATTTAGGGCCCCTCTCTAAGAAGTCAGGAAAGCAAGGCCTGGAAGAGTTTTTTGAGATGAGTGTATGCAGCACATAAATACTTCTTAATACCTCTTATTCATATGTTTTCCAGGGCCTGACCCATTGTGCTTGTGCTCTTGCAAGCATTTATATAAGAAAGCTGGAGCCCATTGCATTTCTGAGCCAGATTTAGGCCAGATTTATTTTTTTAGAGCAGTAATCTCTTGAGTGTCTGGAGTGAAGATAATATGATTCCAGAGTTTCTGCACTACAGTTCTTCCTTTATTTAGCAACCAATGATAATTCTGTTCCAATTCTTGTAACTATTTCAGGAAGAGCCTCAAATGGCTTCCATTTGTTTCTGCTCTAAGTCCAGCAACATAAATGAAAAGCTGGCAGGAGCTGTGCAATTTTTTAGGAATGCGGTTGCGTTTGTTCCTGCTGCTGATGAGTAGACATTGAAAGATAAGAATTCTTGTTTCATTCACGCGTATTTGGAAATCATCAGTCCTTTAAATCCTGGTCTTTATGGTAAAAGACCTCCTAGAGGAGGTAGAGATGACCTACTGACTTTAAAGTGCAAATGCTATTTATCACGTTTTAAAATTAATTACTCCTTGCTGCTTACCCGGCTCTGATTCATTGAGAAGTGTAAGCTGGGTATAAAGCGATTTGTAGCTCAAACCATGGATACGATGTGGGATCCAGCCTTGAAGCTGAGCACCCTCGTAGCCTCGGTGCCATATTATCTCCTTATGGAACTGGATGACAGCAGGAACGTACCCATGTGTTGTCCTTGAGCTCTGAGCAAGGCTGAGCTAAGTGACCTCAGACTTACCTACATCAAACTCAGGTCTCATGCCTGGGGCTCTGGCAGGCTGGAGAAAATCAGAGGAAGCTGCAGCTGACTGCCTCTGACTGCCTGAGCACCCAGACGCTCTGCAGGATCTGGTTCACAGTTGCCATCCGTGTTTCACGCTTGGAAGTCGTCTCTCTTAGGTGTGTCACTTGTCAGGTGCGTCTGCATCGCCCTCCTCAGCTGTCTGTCTGCTACGTTCATCTGTATTTCCACAGTTTTAGGTTATTTCAGCCCTTTGCTACCCCAGATAGTAATGATGGAACTTTTGAGCTGCCTTGAAGAAATGAATCTGCTTTCTTGATGGTTCTATATCTAGCATTCCCAGTATCTGGAAAGGCATGCTAAACTCTAAATACTGCTGTTAAAGGAAGCATTAGTATCTCAAAGGGATTTGCAAGAGCTTGGGAGGTCAGTGTTTATATTTCATGTCCTAACACATTAGAGAACTTTAATAGCAGTTTTGACCATCTTAGCAGAAGAAGTTGTGAGATGTCAGAATCCACCAGTACTGTTTCTGACTCTGCAAGGGTGTTAGATTTCTGATAAAATATTTGCTGGAAATAATGCTAAAGATCTGCATCTTGAAGCAAAAAGATATCCCTCAATTTTCCAACTTTGAAACCTACATGTAATTCAAAGTGTGATGTTGAGACTCAAGGTCATCAGACAGTTTGTCAGGCAGACAGTGCAGTTATAGTGGCCAGCAGTATGACCTTGAAAATTAAATGTGAATCAATTGATCAATTCAGCTTTTGCTATTGTTTTGTTATTGTACTAAAGATTGCACTAATTTCCTAAGGAAAATAAATTCCGAGAGAAGTCACAGTGTGGTTCTGCTAAGGTTATAACTGTGTGCCGCTCACAGTTTTAGGTTGCTATATCCATTCCAAGTTCTCCCTTTATCTAGGCTGAAAAATCCAGTGCTGCTTAGTTGTTCCTCATATAAATGATATCACATATTTTTGGTCATCTCCCAGGGCACTGTCTCAGTGTCCCAAATCCAGATTATGAAGTGGATTCTCCTGCTATTGAGAGGTATCTCCATGAGCAATTTGACTCTCTTGGGCTTTTCCCAATTGCCCTGACTTCTGAGGATCTCAAGAAATCATTCATGAAAGTCCATGGGAAAGATACTATATCCAGCATAGGATGTATTCAGCAACTGATACAGAGGACATTCTCTCATTAACACTAAGTAATGAAAACTTAAATGTCTGACTGAAAATCAGAATGCCCCGACTTCAGCAGATAACAGTGTGGCTGCATCACATTCCTCTACCCTGGGAAACAAGCTTAAGCTTCATAGCTTATAAAAAGATGGCTCCTATTTTGAGTACCCCTTCTTCAGTCTTAGTGACAATTATTATTGTTGGTATTCTAGACTTAACTTTCAAAACCAAAATGATTTTCATACCAGCAAGAAATACTTGATGGAGTCCAGCAGCTGCACTACGGCTTCCAGAATAGCTCCCAAGTTGCATTAACTGCGTTAATTCTTTGTTCCAGACTTGCCTGTTGCAGAATTAGCAGTGGTGGCCCATAGCTCTAAAGATAACAAAGCTTGCTGTGTTCTTTTTGACAAGCTCCCTGCTCCCCACTCCCCGAAGTGCTAGGTGCACTGATTACAAATAGATTTTTCTCAGCTACGCAGATTAATAGCCCAAATATCAGGGCAATTTATGGCAGAATATGATGAGACTGCATCCATACCTGGTGTTCTAAACACTTGGAGTACGATGGGCAGACTAAGATTTGTAAGGACTGTCCAACAGGGACTGTAAGTATAGATGGCTGGCCACAACCATTTATTTGGAAACAGAAAGAAGGCTCTTTATCCTGAAGGTTTGTGTCTTCAAAATGCAGTTCTGGAGTTGAGGCTTGTGTGTTACAGTTGTGTGGAATGTGGGAAGAAGAAACAGGAGCTTTATACTTTGTGTCCAAAAACTGTTTGGTAGTAAATTACAGTGTTGACTTTAATATTTTATTTTTTTTAATAATTGGTCCCATTCAATCAAGATGGATTTTTAGTCCAGCTGAGTACAAAACTGAATGAAGGAGTTAGGGATGGAGTGTTTAACAAATGAAGGGAGGTTTTGTATGTAAAACAGGCACTGAAATGGGTGGTTCACGAGGGTGCTCCTTCACAATGAGCTTAAGGAAAGAGGCTGTGGCAGAAAAAGCTATTATTTCTTTCCTTCTTCAGTGTTTGCTGAAATGGCAACCCACAAAGTGCTGTTTGTGAAGTGCACCCCAGTTATCTAGGATGGCCTTATTACGAGGACCGACCCCTCTTTGTAGCTGTTTGCAATCCAGCAGTGCCCACTCTGTGCCAGGAATGAGCACTGGATTTCTGTGAGCGCTCACCATTCTGCCCGCCGTGGGGCAGGGTCTGTCAGAGCCCGAGCAGGCACACCAGGCTGAAACAGAGGTGTGTTCAGCCTTCGGTTAACAACACCTCATCCCGTGGTGGCCGAAGAGCAGCAGCAAGGAGCTCAGTGGGAAAGGATGGATGTGTCATCTGCGTGTACCGTCAGAGCCCTGCCGAGCTGAGCCTGGTGCACAGAGGTTGTTTCCCTTGTCTGACCAGATTTTAATGAGCTGTGACAAGTTTTGCAAACGAATTATTTTTCCGTGGGTGTGTTAAAATTCTTATCCTTTTTTGCTCCACGCTCAGAGGAGGATTTAGAAATTTTAATTGGAGCAATTAGAGTTAACTCAAAGAACACTTTCGTCCTGTGCCAAGATTTTGCAACATAAATAAGATGCTTCTAGAGAGAAGTTTTGTTTTGCAGGAGTAGACAGATCCAGTAACTGGAACTCTCTCTACTGTCATACTGGGGGACATCTTTCTGATGACTTAAAAAAATTAAGTTTCTGCTTTTTTTATTGCTGCTTCATCCTTTTGACCTTTTAGAAGCGGATGGCAGGGAGAAGTGATTTAAATCAAGATAATTTAAATAGTTACGTCTTTATTAGAATAGCTTGTTTGATCTGCAAGTAGTTTTAAAACACACAGAGGTTTTGTAGATCAAAATTTGAGAAAGTGGACTATTGCAAATTGAAAGCATGCATAATTTATTTTTTATACATTTAAATTTTTAAAAATATCATTTTAGTTTGGAATATTCTATATGTCACCCTAGAAAAGAATGACAGTTAAAAATTTTCAAATATACATGAAATTACTTTCATCTTTCCTCAGTGCAGAGGTTGGTAGCTTGATAATTCTTCAAAAGTTGAAAAATCAGGTTGGAAAATAATGTATTTGTTTTCTGTTTTTCCAGACAACAAAAAAATCTGAAACACCTTATTCTTGCATAGCAAGTTTCTGATTTTTATACATTAGTTAAATAATCAGTTACATTAGTTAAGTTGAGTAAATGGAAAAAAAGAGGAACTCCAGTCATCTGTCAGGATGCTTTTTCTGTGTTACAATTACAGTCTCATCAAAGTGAAATAATTAATAAAATTGCAGTAGGTTTCATCATATGCTTTTTCTAGCATGAGGGAGTAAATTATTTAATTCTTGAACTTATTTCAAACTAATTTTTTCTATATGAATGAGCTAGTGTTCAGCATACAGCAGAATTTCTGACTATTTCATTCTAGCACTTCCATACCCTTCAGATGGGATTTTTTTAAAACTGTGTGAAACAATGCGTAGATCTGTCTGGGGATTGGAGGTTTAAAATGCTTAAACTTCAATGTCTTTTGATGTTTTGTTATATTAGAAGATTTTCTTTGTCAATACATATTACACGATTTGCTTTGTTTACAAATGACATCTGAGGCGTGCTTTCCTTGGAGATGGTAACATTATCCTGAACTCCTTTTCAGTAGAAGGGAGATTTGTGGAATTTTGTTCCCACAAACGTGAAACTTTGTGGTGGAAGGAAAAAAAATTAAAAATACCGTGAACAAGTTGGAAGCTAATTTAAGTACAAAATGAGTGCTTTTGCACCTTAAATACGAGGAAAGAGAGAAAAAATTAATAATAGCACATGTGTAAATGAAGCTCTACATGATTAGGATTTTAATTTTTAATTGACTTTTCTTCAGCTTTTGAATTCACACTTCTGTAGTCAGATTTCAACACAATGACTTGCTGCTTGCAGCTAATTGGATGGTTTGAATTAGTTCCTCACCTTACCTTGCGTTTACTCTAATGCCAAAGTTTTGAGGGATTTTGCTTTTGTTTCCTGCTGGTTGAAATACTGAGATGAGCTGGAAGCTGTGCTTTAATTTGCACTTTAGGTGATGCCTTTGTTAACAAACTTAAGTGTCCCAATATCTGAGGTTTTAATTGGATTAGAAATAATCGTCTCAATGGATTAATACAATTGCAAGACAGAGATGAGTTTCTTCAGGCAGGGGTAACTGAGCTTCAAAGCAGCTGGCAGCCTCCATTATCAGTGTGTGTGCGATTGCCAGCACATCTTTCAAAGTCATGCCCTTTATGGATACAGTCACTTTGTTTTTTCTGGGAATTATGTTGATTGGGTTTGCAAATGCAGGAAATGACAAGTGGAAAAATGCAGAAGTAATTTCCGAAGGAGCTACCATGATTACTGCTTCCAGACTTGTGTAACTGTATCACTTTAGTAGCAAAACTCTCGTAGCAATGAAATAAATTCTACAGGACTCCTATATGTTCTTTTTTTCAGTTCATTTTTACGTCTTGCTGAAATGGAAGTTAAAATTACTGGTATCCAGCACTTTTTGAAAAAAATTCATAAAAAATCCTGAAACTAAACAATTGTGATAGTATCCAGTCACCTCCTGGCACCAGGTAGTAAGGATATTTATATAAATGAGTCATGCAGATTAAAGGGCTCTCCCACAGGTTATTTCATGCAACCTTCTGCTCAAACCAGCAATTTCAAGCGGCGGGGATTCCACAGCCTCTCTGGGCACCTGGTCCAGCATTTGGTTGCTCTCCTGGTAAATCTTTTTCGTATTAACAGGTCTAAATTTCCAGTGCTGCAAATTCTGCCTGTTGCCTATCATCCTTCCACTTCTGGAAAGACTTTTGTTTCCATCATTTCTACAGCTTCCATGTCTACAGCTTAGTTCTAGAGGGCAGCAAGTTTGCCCCCAAGCCTTTTCTTTTCAGCTGAACAAACACTTTTCTCTCGCTCTCTCCCCTTGCATGGTGTGTTCCAGCCCCAGCCATCCTGGTGCCTGTCTGTCAGGCTCTCCTCAGATTTTCAGTGCCTTCCTTGTACTGGGGAGCCCAAAAGTGGGCACAGTGCTCTAGTGGTGGTCTCACGAGAGCTGCACACCGGGAAACACCTGCTTCCCACCTGCTGGTTGGGTACTCTTGCTAGTTCAGCCCAGGATGCAGCTGGGCTGCTTTGGGGGGTTTTCCACATCAAGGGCACATAGCTTGGTCCAATCCATGTCTTCCCAAATCCCATATACTGTGTCAAGCTGCTGGGAGTGCTGTCTATCCCATCGTTCAGATCGTTAATGAAGGCTCTGAGGGTTGTCAGTGGGAAGCTGCTGCCCACTGGACCTCACACTGCTCATCAGCACCAGGCTTTGAGTCTGGCAGCCCAGCTGATTTTCCACCTGCTTTGTTAACCGCTTACCCAGTCTGTGTCTCCCTAATTCGCCTCCAGGGATGTTTGGAGGCCTTAAGACATGGAACACCCATTGCTCCCCGCTTAACCATACAGCCAGGTACTCGACTGTAGAAGGAAATCAGGTTATTGTCCTTCTACACAACTAAAGATCTATTTAATCTTATGTATCTGCTAAATAATTTTTTAAATTAACAATGATCATTAGTCCTGAGCTGATGGATGCTCCTGAAATTTTACTTTGGTTGTAACATTTGCATTTCATTGTAATTAATTGGAACTAGGTTGCTAAAATCTAGGTAGACATGAAAGCTATCTGAGAAACCAAACTCAGGGTACAAAAGATATAACATTCATTTAGTAAGGCTTGGACGATGAGGTTGGAGAATAAAACCAAATGCTTTTTAGTCAAAAACTGTCCAGTCCACTGAATGATACAAAGATCCAGCACAGGACATTACAACTGATTATACAAAGATATGGATAATACAGTTAGGATTAAAAAAAAGTCAGAATTATGACTATGCTTTTAATTACACATAATGTTTTTTTGACGATTTTTTTAAAAAACAAATGTATGAAATAGCATGTTTTTGTTGCTCTCTTTGTGGAATGTGCTGCCTGATTATGCAAGTTTGGCAGAAGATGGAAGGCCTGTCCTTTATTGCTGTGGAAACTGCTTGTCTTGTGGCTCCTGAGGGATGAGTTGCTGTATTTTGAAGCATTTAGCCTACCCCCCTATAAAACCATCATTGCTTGAAAGCGCACCTTCACATTTGTTCTAAATCCCATGCAAAATCAGACACAGGAGGAACTGGGGGAATAACAATGAATTATATGGACAGGTTATGAGGGAAGAGAAGATTTGGGCTAGATTCAACCTTCGTTATTATGCACATGTGTATAATTTACAGTGATAATACTGCTCAGTATTGAGGACTCCTTCAACTTTAAACTATATTCTCTAATTTTGAATTATTTTCAAAAAAAACCCCCATGGACTTTGTAACTATTTATGGTGTGTTAAAATCACTTTATCACAGCTATTCTTTACATATTCAGTGTTCTCAGTGTGTTTGATCAGCTGTTCTATGTAATTATGCTGACCAGAAGATTACTGTTTCTCCTAGGGGTGCTGTGCTGCCTTGCAGAACTACTTGGCAGATGTAATAATGATCCACACCTTTAGTTCATATCTTTTTCTGTGGTAGATTTTCTTAAAAAGGAAGATGGATATTCTTAATTAAAAATTAAGATGAAACATGAACCCAGACTCTGGAGAAGGTGCCCACTTTGTTTAGAACTTCTGACTATTTCTAGCCCTCAATTTCTCGTATTGAATCTTAATGGTTTTTTTTGGACAGAACAACCTATTTTGGAATTTTGTTGCCTGTGAATGTACTTTAAAAGTTGGAATCAATTTGCACCATAATTTTTGTTTTTCCTTTTTGCTATCACTTTTAAATGAAGGAGTCATTGAATGTAGAAAAGCAATGAAACCATAAAGGAGATTTATAAGAGCCACTCCTTGTTATGATAATTTAAGTTGCACTCAAAGGTGCAAAGATGCTAAATTTTACTAACCTGTTCGGAAACAATATCAGTTACATAAGAAAGTTCTTAATGTGTGAAAGCGAAGCAGAGGAAGAATCCTGTATTACTTTATCAGAATGGATAACTTGCAAGGAATGAAGGATTGGGTTTGTATTTTTCTGATCCTGGTATTTGTGTGTGGCCCTATGTTTGTAACTATCGTGCAAAATCCTGTTTCACAGGTTAAAATCTTAATTTTCATTCATCTATGGGGGTGTGTGTCCACAGCAGAATCTGAATACATCAGAGATACGATCTGTTAGTATTTTTCCATCCTGCCACTGAAAGACATGGGTGCAACCTGTATTTCCTAATTCAGAAGGGTATCTGTGCACTGCTTTCCTTCAGCAGCCGCTCTTCAGTCTGTGTTCCAGAGAGGCTCGATCTGCCTGTAGCTTTTTTTTTCAGGCTCTTCAGATCGCAGGCATGTTGCCAAAGCCCTTACTGTGCAGTCAAGAGTTGGGAGGTGTTATTTTTCAGCAGGTTGTGTCATCCAAATCACAGTGGAATTACTTAAGATGATAGAAGTAGGACATTTCCTTTGCTGAAGTGCAGAGCATCACTTCCAACAGAGGAGATACAGGCATTTCTCAAGAAGGAGCTTGGAAGGATTTTCTGTTTGTGAAAACACTGAGCCATGGTGGAAGCAGACACTGTTGTGTCAGCATCCCTTCACAGACATGCAGCTCTCCTGCTACGTATTCCATCTAGCCCATTTTCATGGCCGTAGCTGATGTTACGTTCTCAGGTCAGAAACCTCTGCACAAGTGGAAATTACCTAACTACTAAAACAAAATTAGTACAGTGTCCAAAATAGATTTATGGCATAGTAATTTTTGACCTTTTTGTCCTTTGTTTTCTCAGCTTCTAAAAGCTCACAAGAGTTTGTTTTAATTTCTTTGAGTAAATGTATTTTGGGAATGTAGGTAAAAGTAAGTAGAATAATAATGGTATTGCTTCACTCTGGTCTATATAGTGCCAGTACTATTTGTGCAGAGGCTCTCAAGTTATCTGTTGGCTCGAGGAGAAACAAATATATTTAGAGGGGTTTTTGGGTTTATTTTTTCAGGAGGATTTTTTTTTATTTCAGAGAATGCCACCGTACACTGTGAACACACTTGTAGAAATAGCTTCTCAGAAAATACACGAATATAATATTTTAAACCAGAGGAACCTTCTATTGGATTTTCTTGTTATTGCCATTCATGGGCATCAACTTAGGCGAATGGTCTTAGGCCAGGCTTATGCAAGATTCTTCTTGTGGCTCTTGTCGTGTCACAACACATTTTGATCTTGCTCACTTCAAAGCTATGTAGGAACACTTTAAAATCTTACAAGTAGTATTTTTGAAAAGCACTGTGCAACTCTACTTTTTTTCATTCGAATAACTAATCGTGTGGAGCAAGTTGCATGGATGACTGCCATACAAAATTTTAACTCTTCGCCTTGTCTGTTGAAAATACAAATTTGTGGATGGCTTTTGGGATTTGTCTTTGAGGTGTTTGAGGGGAGTGGAGGGATAAACTGTGTGTGGGCACAGAACACAATTCATTGTTAGGTTAACTGGCTTCACCACTGGTGCTCTATGGGCACCAAAGTATTTTTCTGGCATATGAGATTAACATTCTAACAGAATTCACATTCCTACAGTTAACATTAGAGTGTGCTGTAAGGACAATGCTACTTAATGACAAAGAGTGGAAGAGTGGAATAGTTTCTATTTTGTTTCTCCTCTTTTTACTCATGTTGGCTTGAAACCCCTACTTTATATGATAGAACAAGTTGTTTGAGCTTTCTGTATTAGCAAGCAGTTTGAAGCATGCTATTTCTGTGAATTTACATCAACAGAAATGCCACATGGACTTTGTGTCCTTCTGTCTGCATCCTCTCAGCTTCTAGAGCAATGTGCTGTACAGTCATGTATTTTCAGCTGTGCTCAAGGCCAAGTGCGGAAAGATTTTCATCCTATGTAGTTAAATGTTGCCACTCTGGGGTAAAAAACATTGGAAAAAGAGAGTTAACAACAGCTGCACCTTATAACTTGTTGAAATAGAAAGCACAGTGTTGCTGTTTTCAGTAAGCCTCTAGTCAAATGCATCTCATGTATGTCTTCCATGAGAGGCTTGGAGTTCAGATTAGTTTAGCAGGCAGATGATAGAGGTTTTTAGTAGACCCAGCTGCCATTTCAAGTTTATTTTGAGTAAGTGGGTAGTCAAAGGTGCAGTTTCTGCTGTGCCTTTTTAACTGAGGCTGGGGTTCTGTTGAATGAGCTTTTGGCAATCCTTTCTGTGATATGAGAAGTGATAAAATGTGTGAAATGGCAACATCAGAAAGCAGCACTGAGTTATGCTCTGTATTAGAAAGAGAAGCTTCTAGTAATTCTGTTTGTATTGGGACACTGCCATCAGTGTAACTCTTGCTTTCATTTCTGCTGGTACAGGAAATCCATCGTCGATTTGAGAACGCTCCCGACACAGCCAAGACAAAGGCTCTGCAAACTGTTATTGAGATGAAGGTAAATGACTGTGTATGGGCAGCAGTAGAATTTGTTCTCTGGAAAATGGGTTTTCATGTGAAAGGTGACTCTACCAAATACCATATGCTTCTGTCAGTCTTGTAATTTAAAATAAGTATATTTTTATACTATTTTATTCTCTATTATTATTTTGTTATTATTGATTACTGAAAAGACAGCACAGTAGAAAGTAATTTAAAATAAGTATATTTTTATACTATTTTATTCTCTATTATTATTTTGTTATTATTGATTACTGAAAAGACAGCACAGTAGAAAGTAATTTAAAATAAGTATATTTTTTATACTATTTTATTCTCTATTATTATTTTGTTATTATTGATTACTGAAAAGACAGCACAGTAGAAACTCGTCTTCTGTCTGCCTGCAGCAGCAGATACAGATGTCTTGCAGTTAACCAAGAGTTCATTATATTACAAGAATGGGAATGATAGATTAATATGAAAGATTTGTGGGTTTTTATGATGTGGGTTCTTTTCTTTTTATGTTATCAACATTTGAAATACTGCTTTGCATTCTGTGTATCAACAAAGTTAGCAAACTCAACAGCCACTTAAAGAATGGATCATATAGCTAGAAATATGTCCGTATGCCATCATAAACCTAACTTTTCTACATGAATTTGTGATTGAGTTCTTAAACCATTAGCTTAAGTATTTAATGGACTGATGGCAATTGGCCAAGAGCTCAGGAGGCACAGTCAACTGTGTGGTTTACACAGCTTTATGCAATCATATTTCACATTGTATTGCTCATAAAGTACATCACACAGGGTTTGGACAAAGAGTTGAAAAATCGGAAACTGTCTTTGCAAGCTGTTCTTTTCCATTTTGTATCCCTCCTTTTTCTTTTATTTTTCTTCCTTTTTTTCTCCTTCAAGTTTTTCCATTCTGTATCCGTGTTTTCCATATTCATATCCCATCTTTCTACTCTGCAGCCTTTCATTTGCTGTCACTCTTTTATTAGTCATCTTTGTGGTCCATGGTAATGAGAACTAATTGACCATCTGGTAAAATTAAGTGTCTTTGGTATGAAAAGAGAAACACACGGGTATTTCTGGGAACTGATGTGAGCACTGAAACTAAATACTGTTGTCAATTTCAGCATATCACTTTGCCTTACTGCCTCTATTTTTTAGTTGCAAGAGTCTGCTTTATCTATTTTTAATTTAATTATCAAATATTAAGCAGGAGATCCAACTAGATCCTCATAATGGTCCTTTAGGAAAATCTTATTTCATGAATGAAAACCTATATATGTAAAAATCAGCTTTTTGTTCAGCTGTGCTTTGCTTATCAGACAAAGCAAAAGTTAGAACGGTTTTGTTTATGAAACAGTTTCAAATAGTGTAGTTTCAAATCAAACCTGTCTTTCAGGAAATACTGAATATATTGGGGAAATGAAATAAGAAAAAATAGAGACTGCTTTAAGAGATTATAGTTCCTAAATACATATCCATGATCATGAGTATGCATGAAGCTCTGTGTGCTGTATCAATCTGTTCTTGCTGTTCCCAACACGAAAAACTTGTAAAGAAACAATAAACCAGGTACACTGAATACCTCTGATCATCCTGTAAAACCAGGAGGATAATGATTGATTGACTTTATTTTTCCAGATGGTTATTTTTAACCCATTGAATTGTTTTATACGTTGTACATATGAGCCAGAATACTTGACAGACTCTTAACCGCTTTATCCAATCAAGTTGGACATTTCCCTTGCCTATGGTGCTTTGCTGTTCTCCATTTGTGACCCTCCTTAAATTAACTAGTGGCACAAACCCAGTTTTTTGCTAGTCTTGCCATTTTGCTGTCCATTCAATTAGAATTAAATTTCTCTGGTTCGTGCTGGCTTTGAAAAGGTGACTTTTCTTCATGTTCCTTTATTTATTCATCCTACACGATGTTCCTGCCATGAACCATGTTTTCTTTCAGTACTAAACTCTTGCTTTCCTTGAAAGGTGAAAAAAAAAAAAAAAATTGAAAAATGAGTACTTGAGCACTCATATGTAAAGACTTGAACACTGATTTCTCTAAGAACTTCCCAGGTAAATTTCAAGGGCAGGTAACTTATTGGACATGTATCTCCTTTTGTTTTACTCCAGCGATACGTTAACAAATCGTCTGACTGTGTGTCTTTACCTGTCTCCTCTCATCGTTTTCAGGATTCAAAAATTTCTTCCATGGAGCGTGGCCTGCGGGATTTGGAAGAGGAGATTCAGATGTTGAAGTCAAATGGAGCCCTGAGCACAGAGGAACGTGAGGAGGAAATGAAGCAAATGGAGGTGTACCGTAGCCATTCCAAATTCATGAAAAACAAGGTATTGAGGAAACAAATGACAGTCGTACGTTAAACTGAGCTGAGTGAACAGAGCAGAGAAATGTTCATGCTTTCGTTAGGAGGTATGGTCTGGGCTCCCAGTCAAATGCTGAGAAACAGAATTTGTTCAATACCTGACGTGAAGCAACTAAAATAACTTCAAAATATTTAAGAAAATTTTAAATTCCAGGTCAAAAATATTATAATGGTGTTTCAGTAAGGTCAGCGGTCTGAGTTCTCCTTTTATTGTCACACCTGATTTTCTTTTCTTTCAGAAAGATTTTTGTGTTTATTTTTAGACCGCTGCTAATTCATTATTGGTCTAAAGTCTTTCCAAATGTAGTTTGTTGAAAAAAGGATATTTCTTTTTGCGGCTGTTGTTGTATAACTATTTGGCCTTTTTATTCTATAAAGGCTGAAAAGAGCACAAACTGCCACTAGAATGGCTTTCCATTACACTCTCCTTCCAGCAGTGGAGCCAGCATGAGAGTAGAGTCCACAAAAGTGGTGGTGCTGGCATTAATTTATGTTGTTTGGAATACAGGACAAATACAGCAGTGAGAGATGCTGATCCTCAGGTGTAAAGATGGACACTGACTATTGAATTGTCTGTTGGCAAAAGTCAATCCGATCTTTGTTTCTCAGTCTTTTAGTGGGTCCTAACATTCTTTAATGAAGATTCAGGCCCTCTTGTACAGCAAATTTAAGGATATTGTGAGCGGTCCTGCCTTTCTTAATTAACTCGTGTACTCCCTGCAAGCAGTATGCAAACCCTGGAAAGGAGGTTGGAAATTACTCTACTAGGTCCTGAATTGTAACCTACTGCATTTGTCCTACTTGAAATTACTGGTCAAAAAAGAATGCTGGGTGAAGTGTCTTGGAGAAAGAAGCATTACTTGCCCTGAAGTCGATACATGTACTAAGTTATGTGATTCTTCCGCTTGCTTCACACCAGTTCACTGAAACACCTCGAGATAACTACACCTGTTCTTACTTTTACTCTTTATCCCCCTGGGTTGCTTCTAGGAACTGAAGGGTAGCCCATTCAAATTAGGAATGGGGAGAAGATTAGAGCACCACTTCCTTCCATCTTTTCTTCTTGCTTTCCTCCTTTCATTGTTAGCAACTCTTCAGTTTCCCCTTGTCCTCTCCCTCTGTGGATCTATAGATCTGCTCAGCTGCTTGATTGCTGGACCTCTTCTGTCTCCTGTGTCTGCTCGCTTATTTTCCTGCAGAAAATGTGCTCCTTTTTGGTATCTATTTGCCCATGACTCATGGCAATCTCCAATCTTGACGCCTTGCTGTCCTACCTTGTTTTGTAATTGCACAGCATTTATTTTTTCAGCGTTGTGTTGTATAAGTAATTGTGGCTGTAGCTTGACAATTAACATTATTTCTCTTAAGCTGAAGTATGTCCTTTTTCCTGTTGTAATTTCCTTATGAATTCCAGTTTCAAAACCGTTGGGATCAGTGCCACATTCTTGACATATGTAAACATAAACGTAACTATGTATCTTGTGTTTCATAATCAAATTCTTGTCTGGCAGCCTATATGAAATGACACAGACATTAAACTTTTGAGAAGACTTAATGAAGAAGAAGAGAAAATGAGTGACCAGTGTTGACTCTTCAGTTCTTTGTCACTTTCAGTTACTTGGACTGAAACAGGCTGACTGGAAGCTGGCAAATAATAAATATTTAAAAGCATAACAATGTCGTGACAGGTAGAGCAACTGAAGGAAGAGCTAAGTGCCAAAGAGGCTCAAGGGGAGGACCTGAAAAAAAGAGTGGCTGGTCTCCAGACCGAGGTCTCTGCAGTAAGCTCTCTCTTTTGTGTGCAGTGGCCATTGACTCGGGCTTGCTAGCTCTCTGGCTTCTGGGGTAGCTTTTCTTCTCTTACCTTCTTCATGACTGGATATAACAAGTAGAACTAACAGCCTGCTCAGCCTTGTAGCTGCCTTTTTGTTCACATGGTTTTGGTGTCCATAAATAACATCACTCTCCAGCTGAACATCTGTATTTGCTTTGTTGCTGTATTTTTAATGGTATGAGCTGTTTGAGCGATAACCTACTCTTCTCTACTGAAGCAGACTTTCGAAAGTATTCAGCACCCATTTTGGGGACAGACTTTCAAATAGATTTGCTTTCCCTAATGAAAAAAACCGATTTGAAAACTTGTGGTGAACCCTCTTAACATTGTTTCACAAAAAATAACAAAATCTGGATGCTGAACACTTTTAAAATTGATTGTTCAATTTTAGAAGCATGGATTTAGGTTATTCCTTTGCTGTGAAGTTAGAGTTTCACTCAAAAGAGTGTACATAGTTTCTCACCAAGAAGAGAGATGTGGGCACTTGATGCTGCTTGAACTTCTCCTGCAAGTTGGGATGGCGTGTGCTGCGTTCCTGCCAAAGGGCTTTAGCACCATGGCAGTGTGGGCTTGCAGCTCTGAAATGGGGGTTTCTAGAGACAGGAACCTCAGGGTGCTACTTGGGAATCTTAATGTAATGAAATGTGGTGAACATCTCTTCTGAGATGAGCCCCGAAAGAATCTGTCTTTTTGAGAAAGTTTTACTGTGATTCAGGCTGCCTACTAATTGAAGAAGTTTGTGTCATCTGAGATTTTTTAAGGAGGCTTTTTCTTGTTTAGATCCTCTAGAAAAGATAACCAGCAGTAAGTGACTCAGCTCGTCCCAGCAGTTGTTCTGTGCCTGGCAATGTTGTGCAACTGGTGGCTGAGAGCAGGAACAGTGCTGCTGACATCAGTACCTTTGTGTTGAATTGAAATAGGTGGCAGGATCATCCCCTGTGCGTATCTGCTTTTAGTAAAATGTGAAAAAAACAACCTAGCAGGTTTCAATTAAGTAAACAATAAACTACTGAATAGTTCTATAAATTCTTATATACCTTCTCATTGTTCCATTTAATAAAATTAATTTGAGATGCGTGTCCTCCTTCTTCCCCATTTCCTCATGTACACTGTTTCACACTGGAACACAGGAGTCCTTGATTACATATTTTGATGCCATTTTAATACTCTTTTGTAAAGAGTTTTCTTCCTTTAATTGCCCATTATTGAAACAGTGTTGTCAAGATAAAATTGCATTTACCCAAGCTTTTTTTTTCTCATTTATTTCTACTCGTATGTGCATTTATTCTAATCAAAAACTTAAAAAAAAAAATTATAAATTATACCATTATTTTGTTCATGTCACGTTTCCAAACATGGATGGTGACCTGGACAATTTTTTTATCTTGTGATGTCCTTTAATTTCTGTTTTGAAGCACTGGACAACGTACTTTTGGGGCTAAGGGTTTTTTTTTAATGTCACAAACAAAATTGTTCAAGTTAAGAAAGGGAACACTGTTTAGTTTTTAGCAATATATCCACATGTGCTGTATAATATGTAGCAGTAAAATATTGCTATTTTGTGAGATAGGAAGCAAACCAGAAAGTTGGTTACAAACTTGGACTTAAGACTACATTTAGACTTCCCTGTCATCTTATATTAATTTTTTTTTCTCAGACTTAAGAAGAATTGTCCTGAGTGATGATTACACTTAAATTAAGATTTCAGCTCATTTCATTGCTTTATTTTACCATTTTTTACTGTTTTTTTTTTTTTTAAATAATAATCCCATGTACATTTGTTAAAACAAATTTGCATTTCTGTACTGATTTAATTCACGAAATTAAATTTAGGAAATTGCTCTCGACAAAATGCAATTCCACAGTTTTCATGTTGTTTTGGTGAATATTTGCATCTGCTTTTAGAGGCTTCCATAAACTAGAAGGTGTTTCATAGACTAAAATGCTGGTTTTGTAAATAGTGGGAGAAGTAAAGGTGTCTTTACATCCTCTGTAAGCATGAGGCTGGATTGATAGGTGAGGAGCTGGAGGGCAACTTGCAGATTTGACATTTCAAAGCAAGCTCTGTGCTGCCGAGAGACCTGTAGGTATCTCGTCTGCTCTGACATTACGGGCTAGGGGTACTTTGTCATTAGGGTTCTGCTTCATCTTCATTAAAACCTTATCCCTGCTAAGTACCTGGGTTTGGTCAGTCCTTTGGAAGATGAATAACGAAAGACTGCCACTGTTAAAAAGAACCTCCCTTGAAAAATTGATAACATTGCTCCCCTCTCTTTTTCCTTGTATCCTTTGCTCATGACACAAATTTTTGCCAGCCTTTCGCTCGAGGTAACTTAAGGCTTCATAGCTCTGTGGGATAACTGAAGAGTATCGTGCTGTTTGTCGATAGTTATGTTTATTTATAGTGATTTTTGGAAGGAAGGTATAAATTATTTCTCCCTTTGCCCGTCCTTTCTTTGTGTTTCAGATTGGTCAGGTGAAACAGGAGCTGTCACGCAAGGACACCGAGCTGCTGGCCTTGCAGACCAAGCTGGAGACCCTCACAAATCAGTTCTCTGACAGCAAGCAGCACATTGAAGTTCTCAAGGAGTCTCTTACAGCTAAAGAGCAAAGAGCTGCCATCCTGCAGACAGAGGTGAAGTGGGCAATTCTGTGTTTATTGACTGTGCACAGAGAAACAGAGAAAACCCAGTGTTTCTTCTCTTCCTAGGTTGTACAGTCCCACAGCCATCCAGTACTGCTTGTTCCAAGCTCTTTGTGTCTTTGATTATATGTTTGATTCTCCAGGCCGGGGGATTGATCTCAAGACAAATACGTGTGCCTAAGTGCTTGGCTGAATTAGAAGTTGCAATGTCTGAGCTGGGGGGATTTATCTGCAGTGACCTTGTAGCTAGAGGAGGGAAGAAAAAGGAAGATCATTCCAATAGCATACACCCTGCAGAGGCTGTTCACTGCTGCTGTCAGCGTGTCCAGGAACTCTCCCTTGTAAGCCTGTGCTTGCACCTAAATATGGGCTTTCATGTTTCGTGATGCACTTTCCAAGGTAAAGGAAAAATATTCTCTAAACTGTGTTTCGATGACAAATGCTTAATAAATTCCCGTATGATGTAAGCCCCGGGTGGGTATCTGAACATCAAACAGGTAATAAATACAGCATAAATGTGTTGCTTCTGGACGTTCTTGGAGAGCAAGCGTGAAATTTGGTGTGCAGACAGCATTTCAGCCCCTGACTTGGAAAACTGTAGTGTTAGTGGGAGTCCAAAAGATGGCAGTGATGCATCAAAAACTTTGTGTTGTTACAGCTAAAAGACTCAAAGAAGCCGAAGGAGCTGAGAAAAAGCCATGCAGGAAATTTGTGGGTGACACTGGTAGAAGGTTCCGTATTACAGGAGCATAAGAGAATCGATCTGAGCTTTTTACCCAAATTTAGCTTTCCTTTAGCCAAAATTGGTAAATCTGTGGGTGCTCATGGCCTTGTCGACATGCAGTAATGAAGTTACATAGGAAATATCTTCTGATGTTCCAGGATGGCTTTTCGGATCATTCTCAGATTTATGTAGAAGTTGAAATTTCATCAGTGGGTTTAACTGTGAAAGTATACCAGTTTAGAGTCATAAACGTCTTGTTAAATTTGTTCATTCCTTTTTGCTAGTTCAGGAAAGTACCCTAGATTAGTACATGTCCATTTAAAAAAAAATTTAAGTTTCAAAATCTCACTGAAAGTAGGTGTTAGGTAAATAAACATTTTCAAAGGTAAAATGCAGGCTTTGATCCATTGCAGTGACTGCAAAGAATGCAGATATGTTAAATGTGCAGTGCTGTGACAAACCTACAAAGCTAGAAACACATTTCTCACTTTTAAGTAATAAATAGTAGTACTTTTCTACCCATGAGAGATGAAGTTCTTGAACAAATTTACTTTATTAACAAGCTAAAAGACTTCAGTAGAGGGTCATAATTTCAGCTGTTAGGGTAGATAAACATATTTATTAAATTAAAATGTCCAGAATTGAAACAGAATATTTAAAACCAAAAAGGCTTGGTTGTATACCACTGAGAGATACTCTTGACAGTTATTCAGAACATCTCGATTTTATTTTAGCTGAAGGCCAAAGTACTTTTTTAATACGGAAAATTATTCGACTCTCTAACTTGCAATATTACTAAATAATCATTGGGAATATTTGTTCGTCATTGGCTGCTTCCAAATGAGGTTCTCATGTAGCACCACAAACCAAACTGGATTCCTCCTTCCAAGAAGATATTTATACTTTTTAAAAGATAGTCTCATCTTTTTCACCCTTGTTGGAGTTCTTGTCAGGAAGCTCAACCATTAAATCATCACACAGTTACCTTTTTTCTGTCTTCACAGGTGATCCTCTTAAGTGTAGGATTGAAACAAGCTGACAGTATACAGAGTTGAGATGTTTGTCGTTGCATCCTGTGATGATTCGGATTGTTTAAAGGAAAGGATATCTTTCCATACGAGGCTTTTCTTTGGGAATGGGGTAGGAATGTGAGATCCTGCTTGGCCTCACTTCTTGACAGCACTGGCCAATGTTGAAACACAGCTCGCTTCTCTCAAGACACCTGGAGAGAGTTGTGAGGAGGAATAGAGGTGCAGTTTCTGACATAAATTGTCAGACATCTTCACAGGGGGATAGGTATTTTAAAGTCATATTTAAATAAACATTTGAAAGTAAAAGAGAATACCACTATAAGCCTCTACCTCTTATTTAGTCTTCTGTTAAAGAAGCCTTCTCATAGGTGGGGAAGATTGTTGATATAGTACCTCAGAAATGGATTTGCCACCTGCCACACTAGAACTACAAACGACAGTGAGCTGTTTGTGGGGTGTTTATCTTGAGGGCTATTGGGTGGAGAGGATATTGTGGTTAACTTTTCAGTTGGTGAAGAGACCTTTAAAAATAGCTCTAAAATTGTACAGTCACTTTGAAAACAAAACAAAAAAAAAGTCAGTATTTATGCTGGAATTAAGGCTTTATCCATATAAAGTTTTTACCCAGTGAGCCCTTTAGCTTAGGTCAGTGCCAGAAGTTATGTGGCTTCAGTGGGAAGTTGCATTAACCAGCAAGAATGTTCTCCTTTATTTTTGTATACTGCCCAAGCTGGCACGGTACTGTCATTGGTCTGTTCCTATGGTAAATTCAGGTTAATATTCAGTAGGAAAATGAACCTAATCATGTGGAAGTTTTTATTTGCTTTGAATGTCTCATTAGAACATAAATTTTTCTAAGGATCTTTCCTTGCTGGGGCTTTTACTGGCATATTGAAGCTGCAGTAGGCTCTTCCAAATCAGAGACAGAGAGTGGATTGCATTGAGTGGGGAATGTCCAAAGGGGAGCTGGGTGTTTCCAACAACACTTACCTGCACCAGCTACCTGAAGACCCAGTGCTGTCACCTGCGAGCACTGAGGTGAGCTCGCAGGACTGAGTTCACTGTGTTCAGGTATTTGATGTCTTGTGCTAGAGGTCGTGGAGGAACAGCTGAACTGATTTCTGACCTGAGCAGGCCTGGGAGCAGTACCTCTGTCCTGCACTGAGTCTGTAACCCTGGCAGGAGCCAAACGGGCTCTGCACAAAGGCAGGCGTGTGCACCTCTGCTCCATGGCACCGCTGTGTAACCTGACTCGGTTGTCTGGACAACTGGGAGCTCAGTGGTCACAAAGAATCCACTCTCATCTACAGACCATACTGGGTATTGCTGCAGCTGGTATAAGGAGGTGAAGAGTCAACTCTATAATCTAGTTAAAAAGAAATATCAATGTCAAAAATAGAGAATTAAATTAAGTCTTGTGAACTACCATTGCATTCAAAATCAGTCAATAAACATAGCTTTAAAGTCTTAATTACAGACCATGCTATCAGTAAAAAGGCTTAACTCCTTTTTTGTATTTATGTGATATGTTTGCAAGTTAGTAATGGAATGTGGCAAAACTGATCCTTTTTAAAATGTACTCATTCTTGGAGACTTCACCTAACAGTAGCTACAGAAGGTGACAAGCAACTCTCACTTCACATACCAATTTTAATTTCATTTCTCTGTGCATCTCTCAGTGATCTTTGAATTCTGAGTGCTGACACAGAATTACTTCAGCGTCTGCTTTAAAAAGTGGCTGGCTCCTGTTAGAAACCTTTGCAGGCTCTGAGCACACATTTCAGGATTGGTATTCCATCTGTTCCTTCTGCCTCTACTGTAGTCATACCTACAGAGAATGAAAATTTAGGATGTTGCTGTTACAGAGAAATTGGGGCTTGGATGTAGCATAGGGAAGGTTGTACCTTCTGATACCACTGAGGGAAGTATGGTTTGGTTCACTGATCTGAAGTATCCTTCAGCCATGGTTTGAACAGGTGACGCGTAGATGAGAAGAACCACTCAGGAAAAGAGTAGCACGCTGTTTTTTCTAGGCATCGCTGACGTCTTCTTAAACCCAAGTGAGAATCACCAGGGTCGGATCAGCTGCTTGCTACTGTACAGTGGAAATGATCATAAAATTCAGAAAAAACTCCCTGTTTTCAATCTCAGTCCTATTAACACAAGCTCCTGAAACTCAGGAGCACAGTGAGGTCTGAAACTCACTGTGGACTTCAGAAAATTTAAATGATTTCCCTATAGATTGGAAATACTCCGAAAGCTAAGACTGTCATTACAGAATTCAAGATTCTAAAAAAGGCTTAAGATGAGATTTATATTAAATATTATTTCTTTTATTGTGCTTATTCTGGTAGTAATTTGAGCTACTAAGGGATGAATTTTCCTTAGAAATTTGGACTTCTTCATGTTTAATGTATGGCTAGACACAGTAAGAACAGAGACGTAGAATGTTATTTACAGCTACTGGAAAACGCTGTGAAGACAAGTCAGTGGTTCCCAACACAGTTTTTCATCCATCGTTCTTAGAGCGAAGAAATTGAAGTCTTGTGTGTGGTGTCCACCTGAAGAGAGGTACCCGTGGCCCCTGTGCCCAGCAGGGCTGCTGTGCTGGGGTGTGCTCGTGTTGCTAAAGCTCCAGGGGCAGCTGGGGGGTGCAGGCAGGGCAGGTGCCGTGAGGGACTTGCCTGAGCCGCGCTGTGAGGTTTAACCTGCCGTGCGCAGTTAAAGACGTGGCAGTCTGTTACTCTTGAAAGCAGTTAGGTTAACCCACCCAGGGTTAGGACAACACCATCCAAGACACAAAATTCAGGAGAAGGGGTGTCAGCACCTCAGTAGCTGCTTGCCTGCTCGTTTCCATGTGCTGAGAAAGTCCTGAGCTGGCTCTGTTGAAGTTGGCATCACCTGACTCCCACAGACCTCAGTTCTTGTCACGGTGGGAGGATGCCATGCATAAACTGAGCTGACATGAATAAACAAGTTGCAGTGTTCTGCCAGGAATAGTGCTAAGGTGATGATTGTGTGTCCTGCCAGCCTTTGAAAATACTTTTGAAAGTGTTTTCTATGGTTTCCTAGGCAAGGACCTCACACAAATAAAACCAGGAATGCAATTTACCCCAAACCATAAGCTAATATAGAGTTCAAAGAGAATAATCAATCAGAAAATTGAAAGCATTCTGTGGATAAATTTCTATTTGCAGATGTTCTCTTTTCACTTAACACTGTGCTGTAGGCATCTGGACTGTCTCAAATATTTTGCAACACAACTGTTGAGAGTATGTGGATTTTCTTGTGAGGGAGATTTTCGGTTTCCCTTCAAGAATTAATAAAAGTGACTCTTAGCTTTAATATCAAAGATTCCCAGAGAAGAACATACCTAATCAATCTATAAAACTGTGTTTTTTTAAAAAAAGACAAAGCCTGATCCACCTGCTAAACCTTTCATTGCAAACTCTAGCCGTCCTATAAATCATATTTGGGTAAGACCTGGTACTCTAATATCCCTGCAGACTACGCTCCATGCCCCACTTGCTGGGTGAGAGGTCAGGAATGTATTTTAATAACGTATGTGTAAGTGAGAAGGCTCCAGACACAGAGGTGGCAGCGGGACTGCAGTGTGATGGGGAGAGCAGGGCAGCTCTTTTCCCCGCTGGCAAGTGCTTACTGCTCTGTGTGAAAGGAGTCAGACAGAGCAGCAAAGGGGTTTGTGGGTGTAACACGCTGGAAATGCAGAGCCTCAGAGACTATTTTTCCATTAGCAACTCAAAATAAAATGGAATTACATGTTAAAATAACATGTTGAAACTAAATGTTGCTCAAATTACCGTAAGGATAATGACTTCCTAAATTCTTACCCCAGCTGGGGTTGTCCAGCGGTTGTCATCTTTTCACTTCGTCCCTCTGCTAGTCTATGCTGTGCAGAAGGACCAAGAAATTCATTGATCGGCCTGTTTACTCTGTGTGACTGATGTCCTGTAATGGATTCAGCTAACGGGAACCAAGTCTGATACTGTCAAATAAGATTAGCAGCCAAGCTGGCAGATTTGAGCTCTGTCTGAATGCCGAGCGGATAGGGGTCAGTGGGTTTCTTTTGGCATCGTGAGCAGGTTGGTGGTGTTGGATTCCGTATTGCACAATGGTCTATGAGATTAGTCTGTGCTCTGTGGTGACCTTATTCTTCCCATCAAATTTATATTCAGGTGGCTCTGATTCCTTCTCCTGTTTCCTTTGTGTTGTGAGCTCTGTTTCACATATGGAGGAGAAAGGCAGAAGGAAAAGCAAAAGATGCTCAACATGCGGTTTTGAAGTTCGAGGTCACCGCAGAGTTTCCAGAGTGTGTTTCTAAATTCACTCAGGCCACGGGAGCTCTAAGTGTGTTTGGGTGTCCAAACTGCACCCACAATATCCTGTACTGTGTCATTTGTTCAATTTTACCTTTAGTGTAAAACTGCATGCTGCAGAAAACGTGTTATATTTAAACTATTGCTTTGCTTTTTAAGCCAAAATATTCTTAGCCATCCTAAGGTAACCTCTTTCCAGTTTTGATCTGCAGTGGCTGTAAGAGCTCTGCTTTCATTACCTTCAGGCTCAGCTACTCTTCTGATTAAAACCGAGAATATAAAGTGACTGACTGGTGCAAGGGGTCGATGTTTATTCTCTTAATATTAGTAATGTTTCAAATAAAGGGGTCAGCTTCCCTGCATGTGAGAGAACTTCTCAACAACACATTATGCTGGCTTCTGCTTTGAGGAAAAAAATTTCAGTATTGTATGATACAGGCCTGATTTATGTGAGAAGTATGATTTGAGGTTTTCCAAGAAGGAGCATTATTCCCGTATAGTTTGGGAAGAACACAGTTGATTATCTTTACTGTTTAGTCTCCTGTCACTTACGATAACTGTTTTATCCGATCTTATGTATGCTGAGTTCTTAAAGAAAGGGGTGTTAGATTTCTGAATCTATTTGTACTTTTTCCCCTGTGGAAGTGTAGTTTAACTTTTCTAAACTTTCTCTCCTTCGGTGCTGAGCAAACCTTGTTCTGCATTTCTGAACCCAGGTGGATGCGTTACGGTTACGTCTGGAAGAGAAGGAGACTATGCTGAACAAGAAGACAAAGCAGATTCAGGAGATGGCAGAGGAGAAGGGGACTCAAGCAGGCGAGATCCACGACCTCAAGGACATGCTGGAGGTGAAGGAACGCAAAGTTAATGTTCTTCAGAAGAAGGTGAGATTGGAGAGCTCTAAGTCAGATAAACGCCTGTGATGCATCTCAATTTCCAAGGCTGTCAAAAAGTCTAAACTAGAATGTACATTCTGGAGATTAATGTTCGAGTCCATTGATGTAATGGGAATATGATGAAGGATGAACTCCAGTTTGAATTTTTGACGAGAAAAACAGAATCCAAGACAGAGGTTGTTGCCTTCCAGTGATTGCATGTGCTGCTTCTGCTTCCATTTTAATATTAGCAGTGGCTGAGGCGTTTTTATGAGGGCACATCATCTGAAAAATCAGTCCTTTCACACCCAGCACCTTACCAAAGCCACGCTGATTTGAAGCACAGGGCACTGGCTGACCATGACTTCAGTATGTGACTAAATGAACGGGGGGTTATATCAGTAGAAGCAATTAGGATGATTTCTCTCTAACCTACTTGGAAAGTTTGTGAAGAACTTTGTACAACTTTTGTTAGAAATGCTGTTTTATCGTACTTAATGTTTCTTGGGAACTGCTAGAATAGGATAATCAGACTATCCTTCATATCCTTTTGGAAAAGAAAATGTAGACCTTATCAGTGAACTGGGGGAGGTCTGGGTAAAAAAAAAAATGCAGACCTTGTCAGACAAATTAGAGAGGTTTCCCAGAGGGCATTGAGTCCTAGGGCAATGGATGTCATTATGGATGATTGTTGGCAAATTGCACACACAATGTATCCCAATTTCCCTCTGCACAGGGTAAAAAGAGAGAAATGCATCTATTGCAATAAATTTTAATTTGAAGAATATATTTTTCCCGGTATCTTTAGAGAAGCTGTTCTTGGAGCTCTTATTCAGTGTATTAGGCTGTGGATGTGGGTTTTTTTGTTTTATTTCTTTCCTAGACCTTTAAACAATTCTGTGGAATTATTGTGATGTTAATAGTTCAGAATATTGATTAATTTCTGATGCCTGGCCAGTGCCTTTTCTTCTTGTCTATAACCATAAATCATGAGGGTTTAGGTCATGTTCAGCTCTGTTACAGCAAACGTCATGCGGGAATTCAAGTTCAGGCATGGACTTTAGCCATAAATAAGTCATTAATAATTGTGGAGCAGAGCCCTAATTCCCAGTCTTCACGGTTTTATTTTTTCGACTGTTCATCTTTTTAGAAACACAGATTTCTGATTTTTGTGCTGTGTTTCTTTTTGTTTTACAAAATGGGTCATGCAGCCGCCGGACATAGATTGAGATCGCAGCTGAATGTTTAACCAGGAGGTGGGGAGTCTGACATTTGCGTAAATGTTAAATGTCACTGAGGTTGTTTTATTTCCATTTACTCTTACACTGTTTTTTTCACACGGTTTCTTGCTCTGCTTGACACTTGAGAATGATCTTTCATTAGATCATTTATAGGCAGTTCTAAAGTTTCTCCTTTTACCCGTTTTTTAATACTTGTTTTTTTGAGACCACCATAATCCATATTGAGACAGTCTCATCTTGTGTCTGCACGCATCTGGCCTGTTTCTTCAGGACTGTTCCCTGCTGCTTTCAAGTACAAGTTCCTGGTCTCTTCCGACTGGAAGGAAAGGACCCAGGCTTTTAGGTGTAAAGGCTTTGAGGTCCTGTTTTCCTAGATAGCTCCACTGAGGATAACACTACCACAATAAACTGCGATTTGTGGTGTTCTGTAAACCTGTCTCTGAGCTGCTTAAACAAGAACAAAACAGAAAAAACCCCATCGAAACAAACCACCATAAAATGCTTTGGGCTGAAAGGGACCTTCAAGATCATCCAGTTCCAATCCCCCCTGCCGTGGGCAGGGACACCTTCCCCTAGACCAGGTTGCTCCAAGCCCCGTCCAACCTGGCATTGAACACTTCAGAGATGGAGCATCCACAGCTTCTCTGAGCACCCTGTTCCGTATAAAAACCATATAACCTATCTGTAGAAAAATATGTTTCCTGCTGCTAACTAGAATCACATGCAGAGATGTGAATTTGCTTTAGCCTTGAAGTTGCTGGAGGCATTTCCTTTAACATGAACAGTTAAATTGTGAGGGTTGTAAATTCAAAATTATTTTTTCTGTTTCTGTAACTAGCTAACCTAGAATATTCTTGTGGAGAATCCAGGTGACAATTCTTTTATCTGAGGTTTGTGGTGAAATATGGAATTCCTTTTTATTTTTTGTATAGCCTGGGGTAAATAACTAGAAATTCAGGCCTTTAAAGTTCAAGGATTGATGTCTTTAACTCAGATTTTACCTGTCCAGACCTGGAATTGAAGACTAGGTGTGGGATTTTGTATAGATAGGGCTTTGCATTTTCTTGTTCTCTTTAAAATTTTTCCACAGAAAAGCAGAGCTTGAGAAAATGCCTAAGGAAGGACCGGTCTGATTTTTTAATATGTGTTACTGTGGAAGTTACGAGAACGTGCATAAAATCTGGTTCAGGTGCTAGGGAAAAATTATGAAGTCTCATTTTTATCTGGTATATATGGCTGCCCTTTTATGACTGCACAGATAGCTATTTCTGCCCTCTGCCTGGAACCTCAGAAGCCTGTAGCTCCTCTCATATAAATATTTTTCTCTTAATCCTTGTGATTTATATTTTCTGTTTTTGCGTATCGAGAGTGCATCTTATTAAAGTGCACATCTTGTTTTCTGCTTTATCCAAGTGCCGTCTTTCAGACCTTCCAGGACAGCTCAGAATTTTATTGCCATTAAAAAAAAAATGCAGTCTTTAAACTTTTACCTCCATGCACAATGGTCTTCTTATTCCTCCCTGCGATTACAAACTGGTATGTTCAGACAGATCAGGTTTTAGTCTTATATTCTAGTTGAAGATCTGAAGGTACAGTTTAAAGTATCTTCAGAGGTCATAGATATTATAGATAGTAGTTTGTCTGGTTTTTTCTTTTGCTGGCTTAGTTATCTGATAGTAAATGTTTGTTTTAAGTTTATTGACGTGATTTAAATGGTACTCAGGCATTTTAATTGAATACAGTGGGAGGTCATGAAAGGCACGTGGTACAAAAAGTGCTTTTCTTGTATAGTGTTAATTAATATTTTTCTGTGGAAATAATGTGTATTTGGAAGCAGCAGTTATGAGAAGGAACAGGGTAAAGATGTTGACGTGTTGAAGGAATTTAATCAAATTAGGAATTGGATTAATAGATGCTATTCAATCAGTTTTCACCAAGTACTCTTCTCTCAGCAGGTACTCAGATATTTTTGAAGTTGGATATTTTCAAAGCTGGATTCTAATCAACTAAATTTTGCACAGTAATATTTTTTAATGCTAGGTACAAAGAAAATTGGTAGCAAAAGCTAAAGTGATAAAGATCTGAAAATAACAGAACTTATTAAAAAAATCATTAACTTGCCTAATGTGGCCATTTAAGAAGAGTTGTTTGCTTCTTCTGAAATTTAGAGACTGCCTGTACTAAAATGTAGCCATAGTCAAATGGGTATTTGGACCAAATACTAAGATTTGGACCAAATAAAAAAAATTTTTTTTTTATTTTCTGTGACTGTTTTAGATGTGTAATCACCTATTCTGGTGACCATGGCAAGGAATTGTTTTGCATGGTGCCCAAAACTGTGCTATCCTAAATTGCTGCTGTTGAAACAAAAAATGATTTAAAATGCACCCGTTATTTTTGGGTCTCTGTTTGGATTCATTGACACAGACCACTGCATGGTTTGCTTTGTGAACCATTCTCTTTGTTGTATTGGTTAAAGGTGGGGAACTATAAAGTATACTGTTTAGTCATCCAAAAGTCAAGGTGAAGAAAGAATGAAAGTTTACTGCTTGGTTAGAGATCAGTTAAAAGGCACGGAAGAAGATTTTGAACAACAAAGATCTGAAAAATTAACATGACAATTGGCATCATTACTGATACCCAGTAGGCACCGAAATACATTTTCCAGGTTGCTGAGGAAACCACATGCTTCACATTTTAAATCCTGGAGCCTTTCCAGTTCTAAGCTCATACAGTGATGCTTCTTGGTAGTACCTTTATTTTAGACAATAGAAGTAGGGCTAGTGCTAGAAATTTGGAGACTTTGGCTTTATGTCTGAAAATTTAATGCAAAAACTTAGTTTTATAGAGCTTCAGGATTATTTTTTTCTCATTTCACTGAAAATAGATCTCCCATAAAATCTCATTTTATGTTGTTAGAACTCAAGGCCAGGAGACAGTGTCTTTGAAAATGAAGTAGGGACCATGCTGGGCAAATTTGAAATCTGAACCTGAAAAACGTTAAATGGTGCTTCATTACTGTTTTTGCTACATCTGGCTATCTGTGCTGGTAGACAAGGATGAAACGAAATGAGGGAAAAAAAAATCGATATTTTGCAATCAAAGCATTTTAGGGAAATAGCATTTGGGACAAAAGATAAGTAATAGTACACTGAAAGAGGAAGAAAACCCCAAAACAGGGAATCAATCACCTCTTGCTTTGGGAGTAGATCATGTTTTGTCTTGGGGGAGGGGGGTTAACACTCCCTTCTTTGTGCAATGCAGCTGCAGGCAAATAAAATGCAAGTTTTAGTGTCTGAACATAGCAGTGTTTTTGGCAGCTCCCCATGCTCTGTGTGATAATTGACCTGAGATAAAGAAAGAACACAAATTTATTTTTTTCTTTGGTGGCTGTGCTGACTTGTTTAGCTAGAATTTGGGAAGGTTTCCAACGCTCCTGCACTTTTGAGTAAGAAGCGTTGCCTTTCTCCACAGGAAATTAATGTCCTCTGCCCTTCAGAAAACTTAGAATAAATATCTTATGCTTAATGGCAAGAAATACCATGTGGCAGGAGAGAGGGGCTGCAAATGAAATGTGTAACTCGGTTGTTTAAAATCAGTAGTGCTCATAGTTACTACAACAGCAGTGTTGGTTTAGTATTCCTAACTTTGAAGGGCAGTGTTTGTGCTTTAAAGTTTATTTTCTTTCTATTCCCTCTTCTCTGAAGTAGGTTTACGTACTCAGACGGCTCCTCTGCTCCAACCCTGAGGAGATGAGAGAGCTCAGAGAAGGAACTGCATTTTCAAACATCTAATTCAGTTTATGGTAGTTTCATCCAAGGTGTGACCTGAACTTGCCTACCAAGTGAATGAAGGTGTGGTTTTCTAAGAATTCATAAAATGCAGGCTGGACTTTGAGAGATCCCTTTGAGCCTCTCTACGATGGCATTTAGTGCTTAGAAGTCCCACAGTGTCCACACTGTAGGCAGTGCCTTGGCCATGCTCGCAGCGTGTCGGGTCTCTCTTTGTGTGAACTATACAGCAAGGAGTACCTTAGCAGCAAAGGGCAGAGGCTGTCCCAGCAAAGATGGGCCGCACGTTCCTTTGTGAAGTGGGTGTGCGTGTGCCCTCCTGTTTCAGACTGGGTGATTTTTTGCCTCTGTAACATTCCTGTGGGCAAGCTTATTCTCCGCTTTTAATGTGCTTGAGTCAGGAAGATTTAAGGAGGAGCACCATGCAGGCGCAGCTCATCAGCCCAGATTCTGCAGGGAGGTAAAGGTGGATGTGCTGGGCTTTCTGCTCAGCTGGAATTGATGAAATAGGTACTTTTCTTCAGGAACTCTGTGGCTTATCCAGCCCGGTTACAAGAGTATTGCTATAAGTCTCTTGTCAGAAAGAGCTGTACTTCTGCTCTTGTTACTCCAGGTCTCAAGTCATGCCTCTGAACTGGTCCTAAACCCAGTTCAGAGATTTCAGTCGCCGCAAAAAAGACCAAACATCCCCCCAGGCTTGTGTCAGCTTCTTTATTAAACCTGACAGACGTGACCTCAAACATGTGTCCCAGAGGGTCACGGGGAACTTGTGTCTCTGTGTCCCTGAAGGGATATCAGACCTCTTCTGCTGCTGCTTTTTCTTTCATTCAGACCTTTCTGTTACAGGCTTGCTGACGACCGCTGAACAAAACAAAATTGAAATTTGTGCCTTTTAGAAATTTCTAGAAGCTATTCTGGCTTATTTGTCACCCTTTGTCTCCAGGATGCTACAGTAGCTTGTCTTTTCACCAGTACTCTCTCAGAATTGCTTTACCGTGTGGGGTGGGATTTTTAGGTAATAGTATTATCTTCAGTTAGAGGAATAATAAGAAAAATTAGACAGGCTTTTAATCTCTCATCTCTCTCAAAATACTGCACGTGGTAGCAATGAAAGTGCCGAAGAAGACTGAAGAGGCTTCATTATGTGAGTTCAAATTCAGCGTAATTATCCAGTGATATTTTTTATTTTCTGCCATCCAGGTAGGAGATTAGTTGTTTAATTTCCACGTGGAACATTAGGACACAACACAGAATTTATTTTCATTTTACAGTGAGCCATGACCACTTTGAAAGTAGGATTCTTACCCTTCCATTTGGATGTTCCAGTTCTCTGACAACCCATTAAGACCTTTCAGAGTAATCATGGCCCAGCTCAGGGACATGATGTGGTGGTGTTTTTTTTTCCTTCTATGAATGTACAACTAATAAGATGATATTAGGGCAGGGGAATAGCACAGTTTCTTCATATCACTTTTCAGGCCCTTGCTAGATTAGTTTTAAAGGTGGCTTATTACCATATAGAGTTTGTTACAGCAGCTTCAGGTAGATCCCAAAGATTTGGTATCTTTGATTCTTTTGAGCTGTATATAATAACATACATTCTTCTGATTTGGAATATGGATCCCAAAAGGTCCACAGGCTTAGCTTGAAGACAGTATTTTCCATGGCAGATAGTCCATAGTTTGCAGGTGCTGGTAGAGGTGACAGTGTGTTCTTCAGGAATATACTATTTATGCTTTTACAGTAATTTTTAGTGCACAGTTACGACTGCTACTGCAGTATCTATGGCAGACAAACCTACTGGATTCAAAATAAAGTTTTATGCCTGCCTGTGTTATAATTTAGAATTTTTAAGTGGAGAATGTGCTTCTTTATTTTTATATTACCACCTTTTTTTTGAGCACTTTGTGATACTGCAATAAAAATAAAAACATCTGGATTATATGTAGCATATGTACCTATATTCCCAGATATATGCTAATACTCTTTTAAAAAATCAAATGTTGCTCTGTGTGAAAGACAGCAAGTCAATTTCTTATTTTGAGAACTAATGTAAGGAATATTCTCTCCATTTATATTGATGTTGTTGAAGAATCTTGCCTGTTGGTAACTGAAGTGCTTGATTGGTTTTTTTCTGAAGTAACCCTTGTAGATAAGGAGGCTCACACAAAGAAAGAAAACAGGCCCGTGAGGTTAACGATGTTGGTTCTGTGGTTCAGCTGTTGTAGCTGGATAAAGCAGGGTTTTAAACTGATGCACACTGCTGTAATGGTGTCACCAAGATTGATAGCAACAGCTCAGTCACAAGAAAACTCCACTGGAGTTTCTGGTGTTACCTGAAACCACAACTCAGCAAATCTGTCATATATGGAAGGAACTTTTCTAGTATCCCTCCAAGAGGAGCAGTCACTTTAATATGATGTCCTTCTCGGGCCTTGAGATAACCTCTTGACTGGCAAGACGGGACATTACTCATAGGTAGGGGGACTGACAAATCCAGGTTTCTTGAAGGGGTCTGGGAAGACAGCCAACTCTGGGGCCCCTTGCCTTCATTATGAAGTAAACGTGTAGTTTTTCTGGCAAGATAAAGCTAATAAGCTTTGTTGGTGTATTCACTGTCATGCAAGACAAACACGAACTTCCCTATGATTGAGGAGGCAGGAAAAGCAAGGGCGTGTGCCATTTTTGAGGTTGCTTACATCAGTCTTCCTCACATGGCTTTTCATTGCTCTCTGGGTTGCAAGGCTTCACAATTTCCAGTGCTTTGGTCACCAGGCGTTTTCTGCCCCTGGGGGTTTTGTCTGAGCTGCGTCTGGAACAGACATTAGTGATTGTGTTAGTCAGCTTAGGGATCTTCACTACAACAAGGAAGGAGTAATTTTTCAGTTTAAATCAATAATTTCCTGGATTCAGGAGTGAATTTTGAACCCACTGGGCTACACACTCTTCAAAGCTGTGTCTCTGCTCAATATTTATACAGTCATTAGGACTGTCATAAGGCAAAAGTATATAAACAGCTTTCAAATCTGTGATTTCACCCAAAGGAGAAGAAAACTGGTCAGCATGGAGTAGTGTCAGAAGAAACTAAGGTCCCTTTGTCTCAGAATAGCATGCATTTGATACTTAGGATGCTCCTCTTCATGAAGAGGTTCCAGCAAATGATGGTACTAACTTAATACATTAGGTTCTTAAAACTTTGAGGGTTTTTGAGTATGGATCACTAACTAATGTGAGAGTTTGATATTTAGTCACCTATCATTGTGTTCTGAAGTAATTCTGCAAGAGCAGTGATAACTAAATACTGAAAAATACACACACACACACACAAACACACACTCATTCATGTTTAATATTTACAGTATGACTTCCTAATCCCTTCCTATTCATCACTCTGTATCCTTTCTAGGAGAATGAAGCAGGACAATCACAGTTGACTGGCCACGCTTTACACTGGGATTAGAAGCATCCCTCCTTTCCGGAGCTCTTCCCTCAGGGTTAGGACAGTTTTAGTCTACAGTGTATCTTTGATCATAATAAGTCAGTGATTTGGGCAAAGTAATTCAGTGTCTGAATCGTAATTTAATTTAAAATCTTTGTTCAAGTTGTACAGCCTTCTGCTTGAGCGATCCTAAATGATAATGTAAATGGAGTTTAGTTTGCTGTGAGGATTTCCTTTATAATCTACATTAAATCCCATGTTCCCATCCTGTCCGTTGGTCTGCCTCCATGGTTGGTCTTTTCTGCCCCCTGATTTCCGTTCTTGGCTGTCTCAGTGCTCTGAGGAGTTGAACCTTTCTTCTCTTTGTGTCTTTTCTCGCCACCTTTTTTTCTGCAATGAGAGTGTGGTATGTAGCACTGTACTGTGTGTCTCTAAGCAGGGAGGTATCAGTATTACAGTATCCTTCCTCTGTGTAGAACCAAAACCAAAATCTCAAGCAAGTCAGGAAAACATCATCAGTATTGCTGAGTAGAGGAGATCAAGTTGCCATAGAATGGATACTGTTCCTTTCACAATAATTTTTAATGACATACCGCACGTGGTTTATCCAAGTAAAGAAGTTTAATTGTTAGTGTAGAAAGTTTTTCACTTTACGCTTCTAAAATGTTACTTTAAGTGTTAACCTTGTGAACCTTGAGATGTTCTAAAAGCAGTGTTGCAACTTGTTAGTCATATTCTGCTTCTTACAAAACAGAGTATCAGATCTAACTTAACAATTACTAGGTCCAATTTTTCCCCTTGTTTTATCAGCCTTGCACAATAAAGTACTTTTGGTTTTCCTTTTTTTGAACATTTGGGAACCATCATTATGAAATTGCTCCAATTTCTAGTATTTGTGTTCTCTCTGTAATGAACTTTCCTAAGTCAAATCTGTGCACATTTTTGTCAAAGCCTATTCAGAGACTTGGAACAGGAGTGAGTAAATGTCCCCAGAATAGTTGGGTTTTTAATCCTTTTGTGTTTGGTAGGTCGTAGGAGTAAAACTTTGGAAAACACAGTCTTAGAGATTGCTTCATAATGTCAGGACACAGCTGAAAGGAGAATTAGCATGATGTTATTCTGCATGGTTAGGCCCGGATTTCAACAAAATGGATGTTATTAGTAATTAGATTGGGAAATTAATTACCAGATGATTTCAATTATGGTTCTCGGTATAATGACATTTTAATATATATGAAATAAATGAGTAATAGCTAAACTTCACTGAAGAGGAGAAACAGAGTTTAAACTATTTTGTTTTGCTATTTATGATAGCAGTGTTTTGTGTTGAGTTCCTCATGGGAATGAAAGTATCAGACTCAAGTTGGAACCAGAAAATTGTCTTAATGAACAACCGAGGTCGAAATCTCAGCGGTGGATAATGGCTGCAGTCTCTTACCTGATGAATACCAACAAAAACAAGGGGTCACCCGGAGAAGCTCTAGGATAAACCAGTGATAGAGAATTTTTAATGGATTATGTGATTAACCATACATAACCAACCAGCTGGCTCACATATTGCCAAATCAAATCTCTTACGAGCAGGTTTAGTACTTTGGTAATTTGATTGCGTTTTACATGAAGTATTGTCCATTCGTATTCATACCTGTATGCTTTGAGACACAGCCCGTATCAGCGGGCTAGAAAGAGTGCCTCCCCTCTCAGCTCGAACCCCTGCCTTGTACTGACCAGTGTCCATGATGCAAAGACTCTGCTTTTAACTGGGTTAGGCTATTGATATTATTGAACCTCCTCAGAATGAAGCAATTCCTCAACTAAATTTAACTGGTTTACAGCTGTCTAAGGATGTGAGTCATTGCTAATGTGTAATATTTTCTAGGCAGTGCTTTGGAACGGAGACAACGCTTAAGAACAACGTATACATTGGCTCCCCTGAAAATGTGAATTTCAGGACATATACCAACTCAAAAATCAGTTTTAACTCTTGGGGTCCTAATTTTTATTTTTTTCCGCCTGATTGGAATTGTGCTGGAGTGTCTTTAGAAGTTTGTAAGAAAAATGCCTCTCAGTATCAGTTTTCAGAAACAGCAAACTTTAGTGACAGGATTGTGTTAGGTTTGAAGGAAATTCAAGCTATTTATTAGCAGAAGAGAAGGATTGCAAACATGATGGTATTATTCTGAGAACATGATTTGAAAGATCTGGTTTAAATACTGCTGGTTATAGGGAATGTGACAGAACAGAAAAAACCTTTGCTATTTATAAGATACTAGAATTACAATTCACTTTATGGTGACTGTTCTTCTTAGCTCTGCTTTGCAGTGATCTGTCAGCAAACTGGTGCTACCAGAGGTTGGCTGGGTATGCAAAAGAAAGGAGGACAAAGGAAAACAAAGGGATAGAAATAGATGTCCTTAGAGATTATTTACGTAAACATAGATTAGCTGTTTTCCTGGCTGGTATAAATGTACTCACAAAGCAGCCTTGTATGAAAAGGCAGTGGAAAGAGAATAGTCTGTTGGATCAGTGTCAATTCTTTGTTGCTCCTTTACTGGAGGTACAGAAAAATTAACTGTCTATACAAGTTAGGTCAATTTTTCTTGAATTAGCACTTCTTCCTGCGCACCATTCTTTTCTCATGTCAACCTGATTGCAAGCTTAGGTCAAGGATAAAGCATTAATTGCATGAAGTGTCCTGCAATTCGTAGATTTTTTTTTTTCTCTTCCTGCAAGTTGTTTCCTTTTGAAGCAGTAGCAATGTGCCTGATTGTGGTCCATCTATTTATTTGACAATTAAGGTTTTACTTTAAGTAGAAATTACAAAAATAAATTATTTGTCTTTTCTGAGCTGCATAGCAACAAACTTTTTTATTTGTAAAGCTAAACTCTGTAGAGCTTTATGGTAATTTCAGAGGACTTTTTGCAGGTCGGAGATCACAAGAGTAAAAATGACAAAAAGATTTTATCACCTGGAAAAGCAAGCAACTTTGGTGTTTTTTTTTTTTTAATTGGGAGCTGTTTTGAATTTTAACTGGACCCTGTGTGGCAGTTCATAAGCATGATTATGTAAGATGTGCCAGAATGCTGGAGTTCAGCCATTTAAAATTCACTTTTAGTCCTGTCCTCCTCTTTGCTGTCCTCACCCTTTCTAGCCTGGTTCTTTTTGTTAAGGTAACTGTATGTTCCTTTGTTAGCCCATCCAGGACTCCCTGTATCAGTTCAAGGTGTTACAAAATCCCACCATTTTAAATTCAGCAACATCAGGACATTTCCAAAGTGCACGGTAGTCCAGTGTGATGTTGCAAAGGCAGTCATGTTTCAGGTAAGCATCGAACTAGAGGAGCAGTAAAAAGAAAACTTTATTGGGAAGCAAAATAAAAATTAATCCAGTCTTCCCTGGGCTGGTTTTTAGTATGACGGTTCAAGAACAAGAATCTCTGAATATTACTTGACAACAGTGTGACCATATTCGTATCAGTTGGTTGGATCTAAAAGTGAAAAAAGCATACAGAGTGCAGCTGAACTTTGGAAGAAACTCTGATGTGCATTTGCCAAAATTTTACTGAAAAAATGGAAAATTGTTTTGATCTGTCCTGAACTTTAAAACAACTTAAAAATCTCACCCTTGCGAGAAGACATGCTTTGCCTAAAGCTTCACATTGTTGCTAGTCTTGGGAATTTGACCTTTAAAATTAATAGCAGGAACATTACTTTCAGTGTAATGGTGCAGTACGGTAATATGGGTGATATTCACTCGTGACAGACCTTACTTCTCACACTCACGGAATTTGTTAGTGCTAAATTAAATGCAGATTTTTGCAATTCACGCAGGACTGTTCTAGTGGTACTTTTGCAGGATTTGCAATAGGAAGACAACTGTAATGGTGAGGTTTTCAGTATGACATTGATAAAACTGGAGCTTAATCTTAGAAAACTCCCCAGGAATATCTGCTTATTGGCTTCCATTATGTTCTCCAAAAAATGACTTTCAGAAGTACAGTAATAATTATAAATCCAGTAGTACAGCTTTCTTGAACAGTCTCCAAGGACTTAAGGTGATCTCTCACTGACCTCTTACCCTTTTCCCTGAAGCAATATTTTTTAAATGTTTTTTATACGATCATGTCTAACTGTTATGTTGTCATTTTGATTTTGATGCCCATTTTTTTCAGCTTCTCAAATACTGTGGGACTCCAGCAATTCATGTATTACTGTAGGCTCTCAAATTTTTAATTATTATATTAGTAATTTTATATTTAAGGGAGTGGCATGTCTCCACTTAGAGCTCTAGCTGTTCTATCATCACGTGCTTGTTTACTCACCCACTCTCTCTTCCAAAAATGCTTCTTTTGTCCTTATGTTAATATTCCTGATGTGGACAGAAACATTTCTGCCTATCATTGGTGATAATCCATCACCTCCTTGTGGTCATTGACCCTGGAGCTGGGGTGACCAATGGTGCCTTTACAAAACCAAGGAAGAACTGTTTGGAAAGGTAACAGCTCGTGTGAAGTTGTTGTTTATTTGGATGGCTGTGCCACAGGAATGGAACAGAAACCTTCTGAAACCCATCTGATTATTGAGATTCTGTTTACAGTGCTGCTCCCCCCGGAGGAAAGCTAGGATCAAAAAAGTGGGAGGCTAAACAGAACCCTGAGATACTCTTCTGCACATCTGCTCCTGTACTACACTGAGGGACTACTATCAAGTGTTAAACTGATTGTAGAAGAGGTTTAATGACCAGTTCACAAACCCACTTCATTTGTTCCAAAGTCACTGATAGAACAGAAATTGTTTTTGAAGTGTTCAATTTCCTCATGACCCAGGGCACGGCAGGAGGGTGGACACTGTCTCTGCAGAAGAATTTCTTGGCTGAAGCGTGATAAACAGGATCTGGTAACCTCTAACTAGAGGAATCTGGGAATCTAGTGGCCTTGATGGATATTTAACTAGATGTGTTTCGTTTGAATCCTTGGGCTGTTTTTAATTTGCATTTGCGTGGGCTTTTCACTGAGTCTGTATTTGCAAGAAGTAGAATGCTTCCTTGCCTTTGGAGCAGAATGCCAGAGGAAGCTTCTCCTGCCTCTGCTCCTGCGCTTCAGGGCTGGAAGGCAAAGTAATTAGTTCCACACAACTAAGAATAAATCACCTAAGTTGAAACATGATAGTGCCTGACAACTGGTAATGTTGGAAAAAATATTCCAGTAAATCATTATTGACGAGAAAATCGGTGTGCAGAGCAGATGATTCCAGTGTAGCCTTGTGTACCTTTACACTACGGGTAGCGTTGCTAACTTAGCCATAGATTGCTGTCTTTACCCTGCAAAATAAGTAAATATGGCAAGAAAAAAGATTGTTAATAATTAAAAATAGTATATACTTTTATATTTTGGGTTTTTTAGAAATACAGTATAGTATATATATGTAATATATATGTAATACATATATATATGTGTATATATTCCTTAGATTTGTGGAACATTTCAGAGATTTATCATCACTGAGTATTTCAAGAATAAACAGTGCTCATTCAATCCTTGTGCCTCTCTGTGTTCCACAGGGCTTGGAGATTCCATTAAGGTTTAGTTCATCTTTTCTTTGGTAGAAAAGAGACCCTGCTTTGGTTACCTGTTTCATTTTCATCAGTTATTTGAGAATTTGTTCAGAATTTCTCTTTTTTTTTTGTTAGGAATGTATTGTGTATTCTTTTTTGAAAGGATTCTCAAACTGCTTGCAAGGACATAAGAGCAAATTTCTTCATTAATTAACTATATGGACAGAGTACAGACCATTAGCTTTCTTCTTCAGATTATATCATTGTGGAGAGCCTACACTTATTATTTGGTACAATATTGCAGATTTAGGAGAAAAATGGAATAAAGGCAATTCATTGTTGAGTGTGATTTCATAGAGAAATTTTGCATCTATTATTACAGAAATATTTCAGTTTTGACCCATTAAGCCAGTTCCAGTTTTCTGTAGTCTAAGGGCCGGGTCCTTCAGTTATCTGACCCTGCAAAAGGCACAGCTGGAGCTACAGTGGGCTTTTTAGGCAGTGCCTAGCTATGACTGGGAATATTTTGGCATACCTGCTGTTCCCTCAGTGATAACAAACCCCACCGTTCGTTGCTCCAGACTGAAAAATATGCACGTAGACTGAAAGAATAGACAGGTTCACACTTTATACACATTACATTTTTGGTTGGGGTGTTTTTTAATACCAGAGAGTGCAGTTGCAGCGGGGAGGTGCAGCAATCATACACAGTGCTGTCATCCAGCTGTCATCGTACTCTGGTCATAGCAAAGAGTGTAATTGAAACACAAAAATGCACACTAGGCTTGTGCAAATAATGCTTGTGCTGCCTTGGCAAGCACCTTAATGTATGCTGAAGCTGAATTATTTAGCTGCCTCTTGTGTGTGGTTTGCTCACAGCAGAAAGCCACTCTGCATCGTCCCCTCTTCAGCCAGTCAGAGCCTTTGGCGAGAGTGTTTCTCCCCCAGAAGTAAACATGAGTCTAAGAATAACTCGGCCTTCTTTGTAGTATATTTTCATGGTTGGCTGTCTAAACAGCCAGCCTGTCTAGACAGCTGATGACACTGGGAGCTGCTGAAGTCAAAAGCAGCTACTCTTGGGCATGCTGCCTCCTCGGCAGCCCTGCGTGTGGGCACCAGGACTTTTCAGCCAGAGCTAGTGGGGTTCTTTCTGGAGCTCCATGGGCTACAAGTGTGTGCTAACAAGGCATTAAACAACAGATATGACTGTATAAAAAAGGAATTTTCAACTCTTAGTTATTTCTGACTGGCATGATACGTCTCTGGTTATGGTTTTTTGGTGCTCTTTAATTTTGTTTTGTAATGCATTTGTGTTGTGCCCAAATTTAGTTTTGGGCATAACTTGGAGGCTTAATACTTTTTTTTCTAATAGAAACTAATGATGAAGATAAACCAATCCCCATGTTCTACTGTGTTCCAGATGTAATTTCAATACAGACAGCAGAGTAGTAGTGCATGTGTCTGCAGAGCCATTTGCTCTGTTATCACAGCAACTCCGTTCCTCCAGGGTTGAAGAATAAAACCTGAGTATAGTTCCTTTATTTCCAGTAATCAAGGAGCTGCTAGCTGCTGTTCAACAGGTGGAAAAAAAAGGCTAGTTAATGCTTTAATTTATCAATATGAATACAGGACTAGGTAGCCTTTGAGGTTCTCTGGTTGCATTATTTCTTAGGAATGTCTTTGAAAGAGTATCTTGCTACAAGTGTTTTGGAGTTGGGTACCTTGCATGCCACGTGTCATTCATTAGTTTATGATGTGCATTTACTGATGCCAGAAGAACTTGTCAGAACAACGCAAAAAGGAAGCAACTGAGAGATCTGTATACGCTTTACTCCTCTGGTGATAAATTTGTTTTTGACAGGTTGTCATCGTGTTAATGTGTCCGTTTCTTTTGATGTGTATATATGCATAAAAGGGGGTTGGCATTAGGTCTTCTTAGTGTATCAGAAGGTATATTCAGAACTTGTAAATAGATGAAATTTTACACCCGCAGAAAACAAGGCTGAGACATTTTCTACCCAGGGAATGGCACTTTGTGGTAGTCTATCACATAGCAAGCCACCCTGTAAGATGAACAAGCAACTTGCCAATGTAGCAAAAAATATCGTGGTACCAAAGAAAATACTTAAAAGAATACTTCTTCACAACTTTTTAATTATCAACTGCTTTTTTTAGTTTACATATGCAGTAAGGTTTTTGTCAGCTTCTTTCCTTCCTTAATGTGTTTCTTTGTTAATGTGTTGATCATCATTCTGTCACACAGTGCCCAACATCCTCAGAAACTTGGAGTAATAGCTTTTCTTTATGTTGTTCTTGTGAATACTGTTCAGACTTTCTTGCTCTGAGTTTCTTCCTGATAGTTGGAAAGATTACTGATTCCTTATTATTTGATGATTTTGGTTACATTACCTGATGTTTTGAGGTGGGGTTATAAGAATTAGGCTTCATTTGCTTTAAGAATAATTTTAATCATTTACTACATCATAAGATGATTTTGGATGGTTTTGCTTGCCGTCGTCTTAAAATTTACTCCTTTTGCTCAAGATTGAAAATCTTCAAGAACAGCTGAGGGACAAGGAGAAGCAGATGAGCAGCTTAAAGGATCGAGTGAAGTCCTTGCAGGCCGACACCACGAACACTGACACTGCCTTGACCACGCTGGAGGAAGCGCTGGCAGAGAAGGTGAGTGTGGAAAGCCCGGGAAGCGCCCGCGGGAGCTCGTGGTGCTGCCGCTGCCCGGTCCGGAGGCGCGGTTCCCGAGCGTTCCCGGGATGCGCATCCAGGGCGGGCCGGCCGCGGCCGCGGCCCCGCCGGGGCGCGCTCCCCGCCAGAGGGCGCTGCAGGACGCGCGAGTGAGGCGGCGGCGGCGGCGGCGTTCCCACGGTGGGGAGCCACAGCGGTTCTCCTGATAAATGGACTTTTTTTAATGCTCGGTTTTCGAGAGGTAAGAGGCTCAGAGACAGACTTTCCCCATTTTGTTTTGGTGGGACAACTTTTTGGAGTAACTGTATGTATTTTTTTCGTGGTTCCCAGAGAAGCAGGGCTACAGCTCTTTTAGTCTGTCAGATTTTACGCACTATGGTTAAACTTTACCTGAGGTTGGGGAATTTGCTTGCATCTCTTCAGATTCCAAGATAACCAAAGCTCCATTGATATCTGGTGTACTAAAAAGTTTTTTTTCTTGCCTTTTCTTACTATATATAAATCCCAGTGTCACATAGGCAATGCACCCCTTCTTCTCTGAAGAACCGCTGATTTAACTGTACATTTTAGAAAAAATAAGATCTAAATAAGTCAGGAAACAATATGTGTAGGTTAATTTTGATAATCAGAACGGATAAATTGGGCTGCATTGTAACAGCACTGTGAACTTCGAGAGATCCAGACATTTGCAGTATTGAATCCAGTATTCACAGTGCTGGTATTTCACAGCAATGAATCCATAGATTTCTCAAGTTTTCTCCTTCTTGAGGATCTTTACAACTGTAAAGAAAAGAAAATGGCAATACACTCCTTCTCCTCGTTTAAAGTGTGTCAGAAGTGTTGTGGTAAGAAGTCTCAGAAGCTGAATTGACTAAGAGGGATTTCCTTCACAGAGTGCTTTCTTTTGTCAGGAAAAGACTATTGAGCGTTTAAAGGAGCAGCGTGACAGAGATGAACGAGAAAAACAGGAAGAGATCGACAACTACAAGAAAGACATTAAGGACCTGAAAGAGAGAGTCAGCATTTTACAAGGAGATCTCACAGAGAAAGAGGTTGACCAGCAACACGAATCTATTGTGATAGAATTACTTGTTGTCTATGTTTGTGTTACATTTGAGATGAAGAAAACTGTTCCTTTATAGTAATTGTCCTTCAACAAAGCCGATCTGGTAAAATACATCATTTGAGAATTTGCAAAGCATCAGTGTTTCAGAACCACCTTTTCAGGGATAGCAGCCATCCCCTTGTTTGCAGCAGTTAATCTTATTAGTAGTGACTGACTGATGGTCAATGATGGCATTGACTGGAGCTGTGCTTATAGACAAGGAAGGCTGGGAACAAGCTTGTCCCTGTCTAAATGTAGGGAGGAAAGAGCAGAGGCTGATAAAAGCTGTGGGTGCCAAAAGCACGAGGATAATGTTTGTTCCTTTTATGCAAACAACACAGCTAGTTCTATAAACTCTTGAGTCTTTTTTTGATTAATTAAGTTGATTGTTGGTAATGAGCCAGTTGGCTAGACAAATTACCTTAATTATATGAGAGACATATAAATGTTCTCTGTTCCTCTCTTGTGTACTTACAATGTTTTTTCAAAACTCAGTCAAAGTAAAACAATACAAAATATGTACTCAAAAGGTACTAAGATTTTGTCTACATGAAAATCAGCATTTGACAGGGAAAAAAATTAAGCCAACACAAAAATGGTTTAGAATGAAAGAAGTTGAGATGTCTTTTGGAGTAAGGTGGCATGAATCAGTCTCACCCTGTGGAAGCTGTATATAGAAAAGCTTTGAATCCTCTCAGTGGCTAAATCTGCTAACCACATAGGATTTTAAATACAATTTTATTGAAAACCAGTTTTTCTTAAACATGACATTCACTGGAGCACAAGTTCCAGTTTACAGAATTGTCCATCTTTAAAAAATATTTTAAAATTAATTTAGACAAGGTTTTATTTTGATCCTGAAAGCCTGAATTCATTCAAGGTGTCTTAAATCAGTGATATAAACATCCTGAAAAAAAAGTTGTTCTGAATGAGATCCTGAACATAGTGTGAAGGGATAGGAGGAAAATAAAGACAGAATCGAAACTAGCTATTGCATTTGCTTGATAATTATTTCACATCTTTTAATTTAGACATCATTACTGGATCTTAAGGAACATGCTTCATCATTAGCTTCATCAGGGCTGAAGAAAGATTCAAGACTCAAGACACTGGAAATTGCATTAGAACAGAAGAAGGAAGAATGTTTGAAGATGGAAACACAACTGAAGAAGGTAATCTTAGTTCCTGTTTATATATGTGTTGTAAGCATACAGTTCTAAACACATGGCCCATGCCTACAAAGAAAACTTTGGGTCTTAAGAGCAAATTCTGTGAATTTCCTTTCAGCAAGAACTGTGAAGGTGTGTCCATGCAAGCCATATTACAGGCTAAGCCTATCAGAAAGTAACTTTCAGACACTTGTGCCAAGTTTGAATTTCACTTACGTGCAGTAACAGTGCTCTTGGCTTTTTTGTTAACAGGTACTAAGAATTTAAGCCTTAGTCTGCTTCAGTACAGTTCATAGCAGCAACTGTGCCATTGTAACAGCTAAAAAACTAACGGCTAAAGATTTCACATACCAATTATCAATGCTTATAGGTGTTAATGTGATCAGTTCAGGTGCGTGGTTGGCCCTGGCCAGAGGAATGCATAAAAACAAATGAAAAGAATATGCCACCAGGGAAGTGTGTGATTTTGAGTCATCAGTTAAGACCTGTTTAGAATTCCTGTTGTGTGGGTGCGAGGTGGGTGTTAGCGCACCTGAGAACGGTGTAAATGAAACTCTGTGCGTGCATATCTAGACCCGTGTTTGTCCCTTCTCATTCTGTCACACAAAATGAACTGTTCTATTATTCAGCATCAACAGAGCGCCGTAGCAAGAAAAGGTAGCTGTACACATTTAATTGGTCTCACAGGCTGTCTTCAGTGGGTGTTTCAGAAGACCTGAAGGACCCTTTCATTGAAATCTCTGCCATGAATTGCAGTTGCACCCTGTGTTACTGGTAATGAGTTGACAAATCTGTTGTAGCTAAGATTTGCCAGAGGTTGTTAGAACATCTTTTCATCCAGAGAGGCTACTTAAGTCATTGTCAGGATGGTTTCAGTTCTACAACCAAAAAAAATATGATAGCCTACCATTACCTATGTGGAGTAACTCGTAGTTACTCGAGAAAATATAGTTAACATTCACTTGAATATGTTCTATACCTATAGTAAGTTTACATATTTCTTTAATAACCTTTTTTTCAGCTGTTTTTAATTTCTCAATGGCTTTTATTGTAGCTTGCACAGAAGTAAAAAAATATTTTTAAGGGGTTTCACTTTTTAAATGCATAGCAGATATTTATTCAGGCAGTTTGACATTTTCAAGATGGATTAGTTCCTTCTCATCCTTGAAATAATTATGACAGATAATCCAGCTCGATTTTAAAGCTTCTAAAAATTCAGTTTTACACATCTGCATTGTTAACAATTGCAAATAATTGTCATAATTAACCTTAAAACTAATGGCTACATAAGAGCATTCAGTTTAAAACTGAATTAGAGGTTCATTCTGTTGAGTTTCATTACATTATCTTAGTGCAGATTTGCATGAGACACATGCAGGAAGGAAGCTCTCATGTAGCTCTTAAGAGTAAATGGCTAAAAGTTTTTTCTTTTAGGTTGCTTCCCTCACAGTTTGAATGGGGATGTGTCTAACATCAATCTTGTTTCCCTTGCCTCGTATTCCCAGTGAACAGTTTGAGTACTTTCAGTTAAATCTATTAGCCCTAGAAGTTAAACTGGCAGAAGAGACTGAATTGGACTACTGTTAAGCCATTAAATAAAAAAGACTTGGGTAGTCCTTGCAAAAAACTCTTTCTAACTCCCAAACAGTGAGCCTCAGAGATATCATGAACCATGCAAGCTTCCGCTTTTTCTGTAAAAGGGATTTAACTTTACACTAAACAAAAGTATTAACCGAGTGGAGCACAAGGGTGCTGAAAAGTTGTTGATATAGTTTTTAGTTCCATGTCAGTCTCCAGTGTCTCACTTGAAGTATCCACTTCTTGTTGTTACTACTCCTCATCTCACTAAAAACTATTTTGTATTGATCCTTGACTTAGCAACTAAAACTGCAGTGCTTTTCATATTTGGGGTTGTTTTTTTCAAATAATAATACCATGGTTATGCAAATCTGTGTGCTTAATGTTCTAATTATTTTACATTCACTGCTTCTGTGCTGAATTGTCATCCTGCTGCCAGCAGGAGATGCAGTGGGAGATTCTTAAGGCTGAAAGCAACTCATAAATCCCTGCTGAGTTTACATGGCCTGGTGTCCTGTCTTCATTTTGGCTGAGATGGAATCATTAGAGGCAAATCACACACAGGAGGTTCTCTCCCTGTTTTTCTGTGAAGTGCAATTATGCTCTATGGTGGTTTTTCTTTTCTTTAGGAAACTCTTTTTCCAAACTTCTATTTTAATGTATTAGTTTTACAGTGAAAAAGTTTTCCTTTAGCTGTTGTTCTTCAGGATACTCTCTTCCCAGCTTTTTCTGTCTTGTCTTTCCCAGCCAATATACTTTGTTTCATTTTGTTTTTCTAATCTGGGAGAGACCAACTAATATTAGAAGTTTTTCCAGGAAAGATGAGTGGTTTTTTGTCCATCTTCGTTTCCAGTGCATAGTTCTTCTCCCTATAGATATACTCCATATTTTTAGGGAGAAGAAAGAGTCCAAAACCATATGTTAGCAAACTTCCCCTTGCTGCAGTTCTAGGAACTTTTCATCAGAAAATGTTAGCAGTGATTCCCTGCCAGGAAAATACCTCTAGATTCAACAGGCTCACTCAGAGGTTGTTTTTTTTTCCTGCTGTGGTGCTCTTTCTTCAAATTCGGGAGGACAATATCTTTCAGAAAACAGGAAAAAAATGACTGAATGAAGTGTTGATCCAAATTCTATCTTTCCCAAGAATTAGCTTGGCTAGTCTAATACAGACTCTGCTGCTTTTTATTTTTGTGAACGTGGATTTCCTCCCAGAACTGAAAATATTGCTGATAATATTGGAAGATGAGACTGTTTTTTGTTCTCAGCTGATAATTTTTTTTTCAAAGAAGGGGCAATAAATGATGTGTTCAACATAGAATGAAAAGGGCTACCAAGGAAATCAGGATGTCTCATAACAATAAAAGTAAAAACCCAGCAATTATGTTCAGCATTCAGACAGTGTCAGTTACTGAATTAGTTTTCTAAACCATTCAGCTGTCTTGAAATTGATTCAAGGGAAGCACTAGGAATTAAAGTCCTTCTCAATCTGTGAAACTCATCTGTAAACCCAAACAAAGAACTACATTAAATACATGGGGGTGGACAAATCTGTTACCCTGAAAAAATCAAGATGAAATTTGGAACTTGCACAAGGGTAACTCTCCATGTTTCTCATGTTCCAAAAGCTGGTTAGTAATGCATGCTAAAACCACTAATTAAGATTCTGTCGTCTTAGTAGATTAATGTTGCTGTTATTATTTTAAATTCTTTTCTTGTTGCATCTTTTCTTTTTCTCTCTCACACTGTTCCTATCCCAAATTTTCTCCATCTTTTCCTATCTTCTTTCTCCCTTTAGCACCCTGAAGTTTTATTGAGTCATCCATCCAAGCTAGTAAGTTCCCTGGCAATCTGAGAGGCTGTTGCCAGCACATTTAATTTTTTGTGTTGCATGTGTATTCACCTGTGCTTTTATAGTGGGGCCTACACAGAGTGTCTTGGTGAATTACTTTAGTGGTGGGTATGGATAGTACGGGTACAAACAAAAAGCAGTGGGATGTCTGACCAGTCATGTTCAGAAAAGCTTTCTGAGGTGTTTTCACTGTTTGACTGCCGTGGTCTAACTGCATTTTTGTTTGGACAGCTTAATATTGTGTCAGTGTTTCTGTTTCCCTTTGCTGCCGGTGCTTGAAATGTCCTGTAGCTTTTCTGTCATCTCCATTGTCTGTGCATTTTCAGAGCAAGAAGGTAGAATTTCCATGCAAATCAAGCTCCTTGCATGAAAGCGTTCTGTAACACTGAGTAAACCAGCACATCAGAAATAACAACTAAGTTACGGCAAGTGGGGGATTGCTTAGAAACTTGTGTAACCATTAAGCTCGCTGGTACTATGTCAGTTTAATTTTGGATCCTATTTCCAGCCTCCTGTTTGATGTCAAAGAGCACTCCTGTCAAGGAGTGTTTGTACAGTAATATCTTGACACTGTAAATTACATAATCCAAGGTGGTTTTCATCAGAGATTTTTTTTGTGGCTCTGTGCATAAAAAATGGTGTTACAGAACTTTCAGGAGTCTGATACCTGTGCTACTCTTGGCAATATTCAGGGTAAATATAGTTGTCTATCCTGACAATCATTGTCTGAGGGTCAGAGAAATGCTGGGGCTTGCAACAGGTCAGTTTTTGTGGCATCCCATATCAGAAATTATTTAAACCTGGCTAAACAGTGTCAATAAGAAGTTGGGAAAATGAGATATAACATGAAATGATTGTAGTTGGTGCAAATAGGCAGAAGAATTTGTGTCAGGAGAGCACATTCTCTACAAAATCTTTAATAGCATGCAAACTTTCTGAGACTTATTACTCTGAAGTCAGAAAATAGAAGATATGGGACCAAACTGTGTGTTTCTTCTCCAGCACAATACAGCAAACATACAGGATAAGGTACAAGAGGCTTTGAGAAGGCCATGTTAGATGGGGTTTTGAGCAACTTGGTCTAGTGGAAGGTGTCCCTGCCCACAGCAGGGAGGTTGGAACGAGATGATCTGTAAGGACCCTTCCAACCCAAACTATCCTATGATTCTGTGATGGCTTTTAATGTTCCATCCTGATGATTGTGCATGGCAGTGTCAGCGTCATCTCATGCAGTGGAAAGCTGGAGAGGTTTTCTCCCTGATATTCTTATACCTAAAAAAAATTAAACCTACCTACTCTACCCCTCCCAGAAAAACTTGTGAAGGTAACACTTGTTTTGAGAAATTAAATATTCAAAATTTAGGAAATGGCCAATGCCGCACTGTGTGGTCTTTCTCATTTTTCCTTGTGAGGTAATTTGTATAGCATTTCATAACTAAAGTATTTTCTGCTAGAGTCCTGCTGTTTTCACTATTGCATGACAAATGCTCCAAGAGTGAGCCAGATATAGATGAGAAAAATGATAATCATCTAGAGAAATTAGATTATAAAATACTTTTTTAATAGTAGGAAAGCATTGAGTGAATAAGGCAGGATATATTTGCACTTTGCTTTTTCCCCTGAACAACAGGTATAATAATGCATCCTTATTTCCCACTAGTGGTGTTAAGAAGTGATTAGCATGATAGTAAGAAAATTGGGGAATTACTTTTTTTTAATGTCATGTTGCAGTTCAGAATAAACAAAGTATAGAGCCATACATTGAATATCCAAAAACTGTGACTAAATATCTGTTCATTACTTGAGTCCTGTTTCTGTAAAATAATGGTAGCCTGTGGTTAGGTGAGTAAGGCCCAGATCAGAGGAGGCAGGTGAGGGGGTTGAAATACACTCACAAAGAGAGATGTCCCGTGGGCATTTCCCTCCTGACTTTGCACACTCTGTGTTGGGGTAAATCCAAAGAGAGCAAATTGTTAATGTTTAATGACATCTGTGGGAACTCGTATCTTTCTGAAGAGATCACTTGTTTAGGTAATGGAAATTGCCGCTCTTGAGGCATCTTCCTCTCTTTATGATTTTTCATAAAGGAAATAATTTGTTTATGAATTAATTCCAACTGAACACTTGCTTGTTCAGTGTCAAAAATTTGCAGTTACATGGACAAAGACTAGCCATGCAGAGATGGTTAAAAGACAGCAAATAACTCTCTGTGACAGACTCAAGTTTACACTACATAGTATATCAGAGAATTTTCTTGAGCCTTTTACTTCCATTACAGCCTTTTCAAAAAGCCTTTTTACAGTTTGTGGTGTGTGGAGCCTTGGAACTAAAGGAGGAGAAAGTCTGGTTGTTTTTTAAATTTACAATTTTGTTAAAACTAGTAAAGACACAGTAGAAGACAGCACAAATGTTTTATCAGTTGAATTTCTGCATTTGCGGTAGGAAAAGTACAGAAGGTGGGTGAAGTGTTTGTCTTCTGCAGCAAATAATCATAATATATTTTTGTATTTTTGTGTGCATTTACTATTTTTAGGAGACATGAGGCACCCTTGGAGGTAGGAGGGTGGATTAAAATGGGATTTCAGGTTCTTGGGAACTTTTACTTCATGGCCAAAAGTTCTTGGCAACATTTGTATGTGAAATGTTAAACTGAATTTACTGTCTCAATTCATAGGTAAAAGTAGAAAGTGTTTGCTGTGAATTATTTGCTGTTTGATTTAGTTAATATTTTAGGAATATTGATTTGGAATCTTGGTCATAATGTTTGGAATTTTTATTTACTTTTTAGAACCTTTAAATTAGATCTGTGCTATTGTTTTCTTCCCTGTCTCTGGCACACTTCAAGCTGTGCAAGATTATCTTACCTCTTAAAAAAGAGGTTTTTGGCACAAGAAATACCAACTTAGAAAATTCTTTTTAATGTGTTTTGTCTTCCACTGCTCTCCATCTGTAAATAGTGGTTATTTCTATGAAACATTGGTCATCTTTGTTTTAGTTGTAGAAGTTGGCTTTGTCAGCTGATTTTCTGTGGAAGCAATAGAAGCTATAATACATTATTTATTTGAGGAACAATCACTCTTTCTTACGTTCTGTAGGTACCTGAAGCAGTCACCCCATCACTTACCACGTTCCAGATGGGAAATGATGGCTAAGAGCAGGAAAGCAGAAAGCTGTTAAACCACCTCTTAGTTTATAGTCGCTCTTAAGAACTGTGAGAGCATATCCAGAGTAGTAAACTTTACCAGTTCTCAGTCCTGAACCACTTCTAATTTGAAACTGAATTCACACCGGCAAAGATTAATGCTGATCACATGAGCTGTGCTAATAAAAACATAGCATAAGAGGGTGCTGCTTTCTACCTAAAATGTGACTGTTTCTTATGCAGATCAGTGCAGAGTGAAATGTGCAAGTTGGGCTGTGCTCTTAAATTCACCTGTTTGATACCACACAGGAACATAGAGAGCTAATGACAGGGTCAGTAGTAACAGTTAAAGGGTTTAAGTAGCCTGTAGTCAGGTAAACTCAATGGCCCAAGCAGATGAGAAAGTGCAGTGTTGCCTTCACCCTCAGCAAGCTGGTTTTAAGATTTATTTTTTATCATACTTCTTTTATACATTATGACATTTGTTAGTAACTATATTAAAAGACAGCAGATTTGCAAGTCCTGTGTCAGGCAGAGATGGAAGTCAAACTTATGGAAACACACTTCCTATAGTCTTTTAATACAACAGAAACTCTTGGTGCATTTGTCACTTTATATGTTGATTCTGCTTCAAAAATGAAATTACTACCTCTTTTGGAATTTTTGTACACCTTTGGTGGGCAGGGCAAGTTGTATGTGGGTTTTTTTACTGTGAATATAGGAATTCATTATTTGTGTTTAGCTTTTTGGTTAAAGAAAAAAACAAGATTAATTATTTTGCACAGTGTTGCATTGGGAAGGTAGCCAATTTCATCTGTTCCAGATCTTCATGTGAGTTTGTGGGAAGCCTCTAAATGCAATGGTTTTCTCTCTTACACAGTAAATGAATCCAGTAGGATTTTAGATATGGTCGTGAAACACGTATTTTGTACAAAACCCACAAAATGGACCAAAGTCACTCAGTCAGTAACTCACAATGCAGGAAGTGGTCTCCAGTTTACACCGTATCACATAACGTTCTCTTTGTGTTAGGTGAAAGTATCCATACTTATGTGCATTATATACAAATAACATGTGTTATGTGTCTTAACTTATAATTTATGTCGTGTAAATAGCCCTTTGGTTCTATAAGAACCAGACACACTGACTTGTTGGCTAATTCTCTAAAAAAGAAAATTTATTTCCTCTTCTCAGTAGTGTCTCTTGGGTTGTTGTGGAGATGCTTTTATTAGCAGAGTAAAATAAATCAGGACTGTTCTGACAGTGAAATTACATTAGGTCTTATAACTTCTTTTGAATTAGTGAGTTTAATAAGCCAGGCTAACAGCCTAACTTTGCTTTCTTTTAAAAGAAGTTTCTTGATTATCTGATCATGTATTTTGGATGACTTTAAAGAGCCTGGAGGAGTATTTACTAAAACAAACAATTTGAGATGCTGGAAACGTACCTAAAGCCAGTACAGAAGAACTGAGGCTCTGTCTGGTGAAAACCAGACTTAACTCTATACATAGTGTCTCTTAGGAGAATGTAGATGCCCTCAGTAGATGTACAGGTGCCCCCCCCAAAACAGTATTCCCAATTCCCTGTATTTAGGAAGGAGGGATTGGAGAAGTCGAAATTTAAAGTGTAGTTGAAAAGGAAATTCAATCAAGTATTTCAGATTTCCTGCAGGCTGGAAATCCCAAAAAAGCATTTCAGAAACACCCACCAACACTCTTTCCAAAGCCAAGTATGTCCCCTGGTGCTTGCAGCTGTTCATGGAGCTGACACACTTGTCATTCTCACTGCTGCCACGTCCTCCTGGAGTCTGCATCCTCTTGGCAGGGCATTAATTACGCTTCCACTTGCTGTGGAGAGCCCTTTCCAAGGGTGTGTAATTTGAAGTGCTTATGGGGCAGTAAGGAATCTGGAAGCATTGACAGCCCTAACTCCGAAAGGCTTCGCAAAGCTTCCAGGCTCACCAGGGCTGCACTTGCGTCCAGCTCTCAGTCAGAAGCCCAGAAGCAGGATTTTCAGTATTACAGCTCAGTGACACAGGACTGGAAAGTCACTCAGAAGTAGGGAGCCTTTTAAGTGTTCCTAAATGCATTTCCTCAGGAAAGGGTTCCGCTCTTCCCTGAGTTTTGGTTATTGGGCGCTCTTGCCAACAGCTGCCTAGGAGAACTGGGGAGTGCCAGACGTTTTGTTCTAGGATAAAATACTGTCCAGGTTAATCAGCTTTCTGGAATTCTTGTTTGAAAAAGAAAGAAAGCCAAAATAGCTTAGTATTGACCCTCAGACAAGAGCTTCAGGGCCAAGGCCCTGGAACATGAACCTTTCCTTTGTTTGGGAAACCCAGATCTGTCCCAAGGTCAGTCCCAGTAAAGACAGGCATCAAGACATTCTTCAGTCCCAGAATATTCTGCTCAACAAGTCTCCTGGATTCTACTAGAATGTGGCCTTGGCTTTAAAGAAGCTAATTAAAAACTAGACACTTCAAGGCAAAAATGTTGGGTTCAAGGAGTGGATATTTTCCTCCAGTCTTATTTTACTGAATAACTAAGCAGATTTAGCCAAATGTAATTTTGCTGTTTGGTTCCTTGGAAGCAGCAGCTTTCTGCTGTGAGTTTTATACTGCTGCAGTTCTCTCCAATTACCTTTAAAAGTAACAGAGTCCTATACTATCAGATCTAGACTTAGTGTGCTTTGGAGCAGAACATTGGCAGCTTGTAAAACAACTTTCCACAGCTGCACACAGAGGGGAGAAAAAGTCTGTAGTCTTATTTTCTGTTGTAGGTTTGTTTCAAGAAGAGCAAGGCCTTGGGTTTTGCAGGCAATCCTGATCAGCAGAATAGCTCCATCAAACCTGCTATTCACTGAAGCAATTTTGAGCAATTCTGAAATAGCTTTAATTGAGATCAAATTGCAGTTCAAGATCCAAGAGCAGAGGGGCAGGGTGAGAGAAAAAGGATAGTCCTTTGTCTGCTAGTTTAATTTCCAGCATGAATACTGCATTCTTCCTCTTACATGCTTGGGAACTATTGAATTAATTTTACTAATAAATTAGAGATTTTTGTAACAAACCAAGCTGTTGAAAATCATCCCTAAACAATCTCTTCATTGTTATCGTGTTATCCTCAGTCCTCTGATACTCTTTGTCCCAACAGCCTGATTTTGAAAAATGTATTTTCTAGATATCTAAGCAAAGATAATTTCAGTAGGTAGCCATACTCATTAACCCTGGTCTGTGTGGCTCACAGAACTAGCGAGGGCCTGAGCACGTGAGCACCATCTGCGCAAATGCCCGACACTTTGCATATTGATGTAGTTATTGAAGGCTATTAACCTGTCATTTCTTTTTCTAGAATATATAGGTTAAAGATACCTCAAATAACTGAATCTATAGTCCTATCTTTGTTTTAGAAGTGTATTTTAGGAACTTTTACACTCACACTTGCTTTTATTTTTCTTTTCTTTCGAAGAAGTTTTTTTCATATTTCTGCTTCTTTTTTGATTCTGTTTCAGATTAAAAATCATGTGGTTTTTTTTAGGCAGAATTAAAAAAAACTAAATTCGTTCAAAATTTTTCTTTTCCTGCAAAGTATTTCCCCATACTTAAAAGTAGAATAGGACTTGCATATTCCTGTGTAATAATTAATCTGGCCATTTTGAAATAAGTATCTAGATAGCATTTTGGAATTGTCATAGATAAAATTTTGGAATCATCATAGTACCTGTAAAATACATACATGTGAATGAAGTGTTTTTCCCTTGAACCTTTTTCTTACAGGCTCATGAGGCAACCCTGGAGGCAAGGGCCAGTCCAGAGCTGAGTGACCGCATGCAGCAGCTGGAAAGAGAGGTAACACGGTATCGGGAGGAATCTGGCAAGGCTCAGGCTGAAGTTGATCGTCTTCTGGAGATCTTGAAAGAGATGGAAAATGAGAAGAATGATAAGGATAAGAAGATAGCAGAACTGGAGAGGTGAGAATGGTATAAAGTTAGAAGAGGAGCAAAAGAGCTGAATAATGTCAGAGATAAGTCATTTTTCTTGTCTTAAAAACCTTACAGTGCCTGTTTTGGGAAAGTCTGTTTAGAGTTTTTCTATCTTTGGTCCTTTATTGTGCTACATTGTAAGGAAGAGGGTGTCTTACCACGTGCTTTCCCTACCTGGCTGCTCAAAAATAGGGCTGAGACAGGTAGGATACATAGAGCAGTAAGGGAATGGAGAGGGTTGGAAGAGGTGCTGACATGTTGGTGTGTTTGTGAAACAGTTTGTTGTTTTGAAACAATAAATTCCTCAGGCATGGCTCTCACAAAAACAAATAAGAAAAACGATTTTTAAGAGCTTGTGATGCTAGTTACTCAGATTCTTCTGTTAATTGACCTCATAACTCTTTGTAGTGGTAGGGACACAGGTAAGCTTTGGCCCAAGTGAAGCCTGATGAGCAGATTTGCTTTTGTCCAAGCAAAACTTGATTCAGCACTTTACAGCATTTTCCATCTTTCTCTTGGAGCCAGGAGGCTCAGATTTTTTTTCGTTGTAATATCCCAAACAAAAATCACAATTTATTATGGTTTAATGACATTTGTGTCACAATTACAAGTAGTAGATCTTGGGAAAGGCCTGAATTAGATTCTGTGTTCTGTCATTTTCTCATCTTACAGTGGGCCAAGAGCGAATTTCTGGGCAGTAATACCTGTTTGGGGTTTTTTGTTTACTTTACCATTCCCAGTGAAAAATCACTAACTTGGAGCAGCAAAATGGAAATTTGATTATTCCCATTTGCCTTGTGCCAGAATAGTCTTTCTGATTTCTGTCTTTTCACTATTTAACTACTCTAAAATTTAGTGTCAGGAAGATTAGGGCAGCTAAGTAGAGGACATTTCAGGTTCTGCATTCCGTGGTTATTTTTCATGGCTTTCTGGTTGTCAAATTATGGGCACCTTTGAGTGATTTGAAAAACTCTTTTCTAAGGAGCCCATTCTCTTTTCCTTGAAGTGTACAGAGCTCTGGAACAGTTCAGCTTGCCAGCGGGGTTCTTCTCTCTTTGTGACTGTAAGCAACATCCTGTTAGTTTTCTTTAAGCTGTTTTATTTAACCAAAATTCTTCATACCTGTGGCATAAGCTCAAATACCCAAAAGTGAGGATACATTCTTTTTAAATCTCTTCCCTTTTTTCCTGAGTGATACATCGTTGAGCCCTTCAGTATGTAATGTAATCAGCAGAACATTCAGGCAATAGGTTGATATTGTTGAATGAGTATAGACATGAAAAAGCTACAAGTCATTTGTCTGTGTGATTTTTTTCAGTCCTGTCAGGGTCCCCATCTCAGGTGTGACATTCACCATGTCATCCTCTTCAGGGCAGGCAAGCTGGCTAGGGATCAGGTACAAGCAGAGAAAGATAGAAGAAAGAATAGGGGGAAGAAGTATGTTCATAGTGCCTTAATTATTTTTTTTCTTTGTGGAGAAGTAACTACTGTTTAGGAAAAGAAAGTGAGAAATATGCATCATTCCTCAGCCTTATTCCTAGAGAGATTGAAATGGCAGGAAGAGAATTTTCTTACATATGCTTTTAATGAAAGCTGATTTTATATTTACATTAGCATTCAGAAACTAATCACAATTTGACTTGCAGCATCAAACACTGAATAGACACAAGTGGCCTATAAACAAAAAAGTTTATAACCTACAAAGGAAAAATAACAACGAAGAGAAATTAAGATGGGTCTCCTTCTCTTTTATAGATAGAAGCAACTGCACCATCTTCAAAGAGTTAGAAATCAAGCTTTTTCTTTGAAAAGAAGAAAAGAGAGATCTGCAAAGCAGTTGTTGTTTGTCATGTTACATGGTAGTTTCTTGCTGTTTCAGTCACAGACCGAAGTCTTATTATGAAAGCATAAAACCCCCAAATGACTAGACGTCATTCCATAACAATTTGGTAAATACTTTGACTATTCAGTTTTATCCATTCCTTCTTATCACCTGGTCTTCAATCTTACAAAAAAACTGAGTGGTCCTCTTCTCTTTTTAACTTATCTTTTCTACCAGTATTGAGATAAGATAGACTATGTTTTCTCTTATTTCTAGTAATTAGAATAGGTATTTTGACTATGTAAAAGAAAAGACTGCTTTTATCGTGTTATCATGTGACTGCCAGCAGCCGAGTAAATCAAGGCGGGGGAGAAAAATCTAAGAATATTCATGTTCTCTAACCACTCTAAGTGGAAATAGAAGTCTTCCCTGTCTAGAGATCTCATCTGGATACTGTTAGTGTGGTGAATTAGCAAAGTATCAACACCTGAAATGATTTTTCAGGTGGAACTGTAATGTAATCACAGCACTAGAGCAAGAGACAAAAAGTTCCAGATACTTTATAGTGAGGTTTTGACCAGTAGTTTCTCTTTTTCTGAATAATTGTCAGAATTTCTATTTGACCTTAGTTGTTTTCAACTGCTCCCCCAAACCACTGTTCCCTGGAAGCTTGCTTTCTTCTTGTGAGTTCTTGCGTAAAGCAGAGATTTTATTACGCCTATTTAAGGTATAGGTTGATCCTGTTTTTATCTAAAACGCTTGTTTATAAAACATTCTTTCATGGCTGAATTTATATATCCAGGCATGTTACATGCATGTTTTAGAGCTAGAAGAGTCTTGGTTTCCAGGAAAAAATGAGATAATTTTGCCTTTTGAAAGTCTTTCCTACACTGTGGTCCATGCAGAGCGAGCTAGAAATTATCTTGACTTCTAATGCTTCTACAGCTGATCAAACTCTGTTGTGCAAAGAACCTTAGTGCCTGCAGAAGCAATTGTCAGCAAGTTAAACAGCAAATATTGGTGTGCCTGTCAGGAACGGTCAGTATTCCATGTGGAGCAAGATGAGAGGAAATAAGTAGCATTCAGAGAATAATTGTACTAAAAAAAATTGGATTTTTCTAAAGAGAGAGTCTCTCTTCCCTGTAGTTTTTCCTTTTGCCAGTTCTATATGACAACTAGACCATACGTTGTCAGGGAGAGAGAAATGGTATACAGTTTCATCCACAGAAGAGATGTGTCGCCTGTTAGGGAGGTGTGCATAGAGGAACAGAGAGAAGAGACAGTAGGGAGGTGAAAATGAAGTAAAAAGCAGGAAACTGTTCTCTTAAGCCTTTTCAATGCAGGCAAAGCTGCCTTGTGTTTAAGTTAACATAAAGAGGGAAATGCTTCCACTCTTCAGTAACTGTTGCAATTACTGAATGGGAGACATTGTTTTTCAGCTGTGAATGGGACAAAAGATATTTAAAAAAATGTGTCAAGTATGGTGCATACTATGCAAAAGTTTGGAAAATATTCTAGAGTCAACACAAGGTTGAATGCATGAGCTCATTGGTATATATTCTCTGTGGGGAGGATTTTGCTTTTCCTTATGGGAAGGTGGGCCCTAAGTTCCCGTTTCTTCGTGGGTGAACAACCCTGTAAGTTTTGTTTCTGTCCCCTATTGTGGTGGCGTAGAGGGTTTTGTAGCTGTCTGGTTATTCACTTCCTTTGTAACTAACCGTTTGCTTTTTGTATTGCCATTCCATAACCTCCTGTCTCTCTGTAACTTTTCATTTTGTGTTCTGTTTCCTTCCTCGCTTTTTCTTCCCACTTGTCCCGTCCCGCCCCGGTCCCCCGAGTTGTGTTGTTTTGTTTTGTCCGGGGGGTGTTTGTGACTGTGCCTTTCCTCAGAAAGCACGGCTCCCGCAAATTGCACCCTCCCTACCAGGTGTCGGTCCCCGCACCGCAACACGTAGGGGGGTTTGTGTGGGACTTCCTGGGAAAGTGAGTGCCCTACAAGGCTTCTGTTTCCTCCGGCCTGGAATGTCGCCGCTGGCTGCCCGGCTGCTGCTGCTGCTGCTGCTGCTGCTGCTGTTTGGGGCTGCTGCAATTCAGCTTCATTCCTTAGGTCAAACAGGAACTGCTTATGTCAAGTACAAGTTCTGGTTGTGACCACAGCCCAAAGGAGGTTTGCTGCTGTTCTCCCTGATTTAAACCCGACAGAAGCTGTTGCTTTTTAATTCTAATTGTCTTGCTGTGTTTTACCTTTGGTTCTAATCTCTGCTACCGGTTCTGCCTGAACCAGCTAAAACTCGGTGTTCTTCAAGTGTTCTGAAATGTGTCATTGATAGAGGTCAGTATTGACCTATCCTTGAGGTTTATTGTGATGACTATCCTGTAATAAGAAAACAAACAAACAGAAAGTAATGCTCCTTATCTGGGTCATGGCCATCCCAGCCTTCAGATGGGTAGTTTGTACACAGATCTATTTGTGTGCACATTCTGTGCAAATAAGAACAGGCTTTGTGCTTGAGAGGTGGCAGTAAATATATCTGTATTTGTTGCTTCAGAAGTTAGCACTGAGTGAATATATATGGAAGTCCTGGTTCCAGTTGCAGGCTTAAAATTGATTTTCGTTTGGCATGCTCACTGCATAAGATAGGCAGTGAGCCTATCTTGTAAGGACACAGGGCTTTTTTTTTTTTGCCTGAAGGAAACTTTGCTTTGGGAACAAAGGAAGACAGCACTCAGCTGTGGAATACCAGCAGTCCTGTTAAGGACAGCTGGAATTAGTGGCTATTTTAAGAAAGAGAATTTGAAGAGTTTTCCTGAAAAGAATTTAAGGATGCCCTTTTCAAGAAGAAGCCTTGCAACTTTTGATTTGTAGCAGCCGAAAGGTATACTCCTCATCTTAAACATTTCTTCTCAACAGTAAATAAAAGATTAAAAAACACGGGGGGATCTCAAAGGAGTGCTGAAATATGTGGACAGTAGAATGAAGTATCTTATTTTGTTTGTGTTTAGGACAGATATTTTTGGTTAGTGTTCTGTGAAGGATAGATGGAGAGAGAAATTAGCTGTATTTTCCATCAACTTTACAGTTTCCTAGAATAGTGTAAAGGAAACTGTACTAGTAAATTATGCCCGAAGCTTAAGTCAACATTTTGAAGCTGAAATACATACTTTCAAACTGCTACTCATATCTTGGAATAATTGTCTTTGGTTTTCAAGTTTGTTGTTTCTCTGAATTTTTAAATAGTTTTTTAGAGAATTCCTAAGCAAGGACCACACCAGTGCATAGAAATAATTTAAAGTAAAAGATATGTTGTCGAATTAAAGAAAGGTGTTTATAAAGTCACAATCATCACCATTAAAGTTAACCTTGAGAGATGGTATGGCTATAATTCTATATTGTCTTAACTCATTATAGCCCTCCAAAAATAAAATGAACTCTGATTCAGGCATTGGAAAACCTGAAAAAATTAAATATTATTTTAAAATACTTCAATCCATTTTGTTGCCATAAAACATAAAAGCAAATCAAATATATTTATCTTACGATTGCGTGGTATTATTACAAGGCAGAATCTGTTGTTGTTGTGTTTTTCATCCACTTCCCTCAAAAATCTGTAGCTTAAGCGAATATTAAAATTCTAAGGTAAATCACTCAACATTTAGGATATTCCAAAATGAAGATTGCCTTATAATTTTAATTCACATCTTATGCGAGGTGATACAATCTTTAACCACATATGAACAGATTTTTTCCACTAGAATGCTGCCTTTTGTGAAGGACACAGCTGAAATTCTCTCCAAAAATCCCCGATTAGGTTGAACCTGTCATGGGAAATAGCAGCACAACGTTTTAACATTTGGCAAGCAACTGAGGACAGGGTTTTGTAATGGAAAGAAGTGGTCAGGCCCATAGTTAGTCCAGCTCCACCTCTGAGCACACAGATCTGTTGAATATTAAGATTTTCATAATTTCCAAGCTAAGAAAGGAAGAAGTAATTTCTTTCTTCTCAGTCTTGCTTTATCTTCATACAAGATCAGCATCACACCTGAAGTCTCGTATCAAGTTTCACAGAGGGAAACCAAAAACCATTTCATATCAATATAACTTCTTTAAACAGATAAGGATAAAAGATGCAGGCACATTTGCTTACAGGTATTTAACTTCAGACATTTGAAAGTATGCTGACTTTCAGAAAGCAAGTGTCCGCCCTCTGGAAGTCAACCTTTGTTAGAGTGCCGTAAGATCAACGCTCAGACTCACTAATCGCTTTTGAAACCTACATCTAAGGACAGAAAAGAGAGACACAGAGACACTGCCAGTAATTGCAAATCCATCTGTAGAGAGCACCAGATAAAAACCCCATCACAGTGATTTTATGGTGACTCCTCCATCCATCCTCACCTTTTTCATATAATGGGATATTCTTTTTCGATTTGTTCTTTATTTAGCTGTCCTTTATTTCCAGTTTTTTCCTTCTTGCTGTGTTTGGGAGAAACTGAAACTTTGTGATATTGCAGAAACAGCTCTTCTAAAATACAAGGTCAAAGAACCCCAATTAGTCCAGCCCCTGACATGGTGAGAGGTCAGGGCTGGTGCAGGCTTTGGCTGAATGAGCTTGCAGTGTTATCCCCTCACTGAACCACCTAAACCTGGTGTTATGTCCGTGTTCAAGCAGGCCAGACTGACACTGTTAAACGGAGTGATTCATGTCCATGGAACTGAGCACAGACCAACTCCTTTGTTAAGTTCAGCAGTGTGCTGAAAGCAGGGTTTGCTAATCTAAGACTGAGGATCTGATCTTGGATCCTCCAGGAAGGAGCCTGCACTACAGAAATACCAGTAATGAGAAGCACTGATTGTGAACTTTTTTGAAGGCTTCTTTTCCTGCCAGATTTTCTGTAGTGCTGAAGTCCTGCTTGTTTTTATCATTAAATCAAGGTGGTTTTCAAGCACTCCCTATCATGCCTATTATCTCTAACGAGTGTAGGAGTTGTCATCTGCCTTGTATTGCAGCAATGATGGATTTTATTTAGCAGGTATCTCTTAATCCAGCTGTTATATCAGTAGAGTGTAAGAGCTGTGATATAACTAAAATAATTATAAACGTAAGGAGAAAGAGCATCATATAAATAATGAGCCTAGTCTGCATATCAGTTTCATTGTTACCTGCCTTTACTACATCTCTTCAAAGCTGTTTTGTAGCTTTGTTTCAGTCAGCATCTTTGAGCAATATGAGAGTATCCATACTCACAAGCTGACGTGAAAGGAGTAAGAAAGAAAAACCACCAAAACTCTCTTTTTTACAACTGATAGAGTAAAAATTAAAGTGTCAGATCCTGACATTGTCTTGGAGTACAGAAAGAACAAAAGGGATATACAGTAATTGCCAGTAAGCCAGTGAAATAGTAATTTTAGTGCTCCATTGTGGCCATCTGTGGCTGGGTTTGTGCTCTTAGATCCACGCATACATGTGTGCATGGATGCACACACAAACCTTCTGTCTCTGTCTCTCCATCTCTTCCCTATCCCTCTAAATACCAACCTAGGAAAAAGGAAAAGACTAGCCATCATTCTTTTTATCAAGAAAATGTGTCAAAAGTGGTAAACATAAATAGCCTTTCTGCTTTGACAGACACAAGGAAGATCAAATGCCTATTGTTCCCTGTCAGACTGCTTTGAAGGAATGACAGAGTAATAAGTATACACAATCACTCACTGTCAAACGAGTGGAATTCAAAGGTTGACTGAAAATCGTTACATAAACTACATCCTAAGTACATCGGAGACAAATGTAGCAGGCTTATTCCACTCCCTATAATATACAAGCATGTGGAAAAAATTGTAGCTGGAATAACCAACAGCTTTCAAAATATGTATTTCTTAATTAAAATGCTTAAGCGTTTGCATCTCATTTTTTTGATCTTCACCCAGTGATCAGATTGAAGTCGGCTCTATCTTTAAAATTGACAAGATGGTATTTTAGAAGAAAATGGGTTTCTCTGAGACTGCCAGTTGGCATTACAATTGTCTTGTCTCCCTGTGTGACTGTTGCATCGGAGTACACAGTTAATGGGGCTGGGCAGGAACGCTGCTGCTGGATCTTGTAAGGAATGCTGCAAGTGTGTGTTCTTGCTCGAAGGGAAAGAGTGCAAACCAAAAATTGTGATTTTGCTCTGTAATGAGCATGTCTCGGTATGTATCTGATCCTGCTTGCTTGGGGCTGCTGCCTGGGGCAGATGCTTGCTGTGCTCCTCTGTTCAATTTCACTGATGTAGCCCATGAACTGGGGCTCCACCTGCAGTCCATGGCAGATCTCCATTTACTTCCTAATGGCTGACAATTTCAGGTGTCTGCCTTGGTTTTAGTTTGAGTGATAGCACACTTAACGATTTTTTTTCTAATTTCAATGTGCCTTCGGACATAGTCCTTATTTTTGTTTGGATAAATATTATGGTTATTCAAAAAATACACACTTCTGAAAAATATTTTGTACCTCTGTAACAGAAACTTGGAAAAGGGGCTAGCAATTACACAAAATGTATTTTTCTTTGGAAGAAAGAATTATTCCATAACAAAATGGAGATGTAGCAATAATTATTCTCTGTTTAAAACCCATGCAGCTGGTTAAATAATACTTCTGTAGCACACAGAAAATTGCAAGTGACCTCAGCATAGTGTTCTACATAGTGTTTTGCCTTCATCCTGTGCCAGCAAAAGATGCTACCTTTAACAGCTGTTGGAGGAACTGTATGGCTCATTTGAATTCTACTGGGCAGTTCTGAGCTGTAGCCTGTATGTTTTTCACTGTTAAATTGAAGAAACAATATCACGTCGTTACAACACAACCAGGAATTGCAAAGGATGCTTGAAACACAAAATGAGAAGTCTAAAATTTTTCCCTTTACCTTATTTATTCCCATATTTAACCAAGTGTTTATTTTCACACTTTTGTTACCTTTTGTTAAATTTGTTTTTAGTCTTGGATTTCAGTCAGAGTTGTTACTTACATGTTTTTCTCTATGAATTAACCAAGGCTTTTGGAACATTTTAAGTTACTTCAAGATCAAACGCTGAGATGTGGTATTTGGCATTTTACAAGTCTCATCTTTCCCCAAATCCCCAAATAATACAGCCTTTACAACAGCTGTCCTTGAAGAGCTTGATTTGAAGAATGTTGGTTCAGAAGCCAAAGAAAAGTACCTTTGCACTAGTTAATCTGTTACAGACCAACAACAGCTGCTTGTACAAATTCAATACCCTACACTGTTGATAGTAAAATTTATGCCGTAAATAAGGACTTCAAATTTCATTTCCATGCCTCCATATACCAAGAGTAATAAAGAATATAGCAGTTAGCCTATCCTATAGAAATATTTTTATCCGGCCCATATCCTGCCTTTTTAGAGTGAAATTTTGCCATGGGAAAAGTACAAAATACGTTGTAAAAGCCAAAATTGCTACTTTGGTCAGAAGAACATTTCTTTGCCTCTCTTCTATTGACTGAAAAGCATCAAAATTAAATCCAGATTGAAAAGATCTATATTTATGGTTCCTGGAAGACTTACCTTGCTGTTATCAGTGAAATTGACAGCAGATGCCTATAAAAGATACTGGAGACATTTGGAAAAAAAAAGCAATAATGAACCTATGGGACCTCATTTTATACTGGGGACTCCAGCATTTTGTCTTGGTCACTTCTGCTGTTGAACAATGTTGGAGAGAACTGTCAAAAATATACCTGTTCGGTCATTATTGTTTTTAGATTGCACCTTATACAGGAGAATTATATGGCAGGAAAAAGAGGCAGCTGCTTTTTTTGTTTGTCTTTTGAAGGGGTGACTTCGATGTCAAAATTAAGAAAGATGAGCTTTTGGCTTTGACAAGTCTTCAGGTCTTGAGGACTTTACTCCGTGCTTGGGGTTTTTCTCCTTTCTCTTTAGTCTGTTTAGACAAGCTGGGATCGTCTGCAGGAAAATTGCGTGTCTTGCTCATGGAGAGAAAATAAGCCTTTAGAAGATGTTGTAAAGGAAGACATTAGGCTTCATCTCAGTCAAACTCTGTATTTTCAAAATGTTGGTTAGAATTCTGGAAGAAGGGTACTTGCTAATGATGTGATGTAAATATGGAGTTTTCTTGTAAGATGGCTTATTTTCTTTTTCTAAGAACTGTTACATATTGGAGACTATTTTCTCTACAGAAAGTTGCCTCTAATTGAAATGGTGTAATTGAAATGGTGTAATCTAATCTAAAGGCCCTTTTTTCTCTTATTTCTTTTTCTTGTTTTTTTTTTTTAAATTAGGCGTCTATAAAACATGCAGCTCTGTGTTTGTGAATGATTGTGTGTCTGTGTGTCATTACCTGATTTATATCTGCTTGTTTTGTTCTTTATTCTTGAACTGCTTTATCTCTGGACTCTGTTTTCACAAACTCTAACTCTTTCTCTTTCGCATCTCCTTCCTGGATTTGCTGCTTCCTTCAGCCTCACCTCAAGGTCAGTATTCACTTTTAAAAGAGTATTTATAAGACTGTCTATTCAGCTAAAATTGAGATCTTACAGAAGATTGCATATCAAATTACATGATGGCAAAATGAAAGCTCAGAGATTTGGTTAAGTCTGTGTAGGAGGATGGGTTGAATAGGGTGCGTGTTTAGAAGGAAAGAATTTATATCAAGCCATTGTAAATCAATGCTGCTGTGCACTGGGAAGAAGGGGGAAGACTAACCAATGAAGTTTTTAAAGGGAAAAAACTACGGGAACAAGAAGTTGAGGCAAGACAGTTTAAATATTACTGGTTTTATCTATTACTTTAAGAAGAGAAGAGATTGGCCGTTAGCCATGTTCCCTGATACATACTCATGCTGTGGAGTGCAAAAGTAGTTCCTTTGAAATAGTAGTCATACAAACTTTAACTGCTGGATCTTTATCATTGCATCTGTTTCTGAAACTTTACAGTGATGTTGCAGAACTAGTTTTGGTGCAGTTTGAATGTGCTGTGCTGTCAGAAAGAACCGAGGGCTGAAGGTTAAAGATAAGTGAATTAGCAGGAGGATGAATTTGTTCGAAACACAAAGTGATAAACCACTGAAGAAAGCCTACCAAGAGACAGTATGTTTTGAGTCTTTCAGCCATGGCTCATTTTTCTGTGTTTATATTTTAAAAGTAGTTGCTAACCACAGATTTTGGGATTTCAGTAGAGTTGCTCAGAGTAAATGTCTATGGCCTAAATAATACAAGTAAGAGTACATTATCTAATGACTCTCATTTGCCTTTGAAAGCTCTGAAACCATGCTGGATTTTAGTCTTTGCTGATAGTCTGTTTGGTAGAAAGTGTCTGTGACTCCCAGAGAAGGAATGATCGTAATTGTTTCAGGCAGTGTCTTTGCCCAGAAAGCCACTACTTCATGACTAAAATTCTGAGTTATCAACCAACATCCGACTTTGCTGTTCGTGATTAGCACTGAAAAATGTGGTGGTGACTGGAATCCCCCAGTGCTGCGATGCTGCTGACGCCTTTAAATTGTGTCAGCATCGTGACCTTGGTTTGGCACAGGCGTTGCACTTGTGGCCTTGGGTGCGTGTTTTTCTTCCTCTCACAAACTGGAAAAAGATTGGAAGTTAATCATGTTGTTGTCATCCATCAATACCTTCCGTATTCAGTGTGTCATACTGGCATACTTGTAATTACTGGGGAGAGGAGGTCTGGCCTTGAATGACCCCCTTCAGGTCCCAAAAAACACAACTGCCAGGAAGCTTTTTCTGCTCTGTGAGCGTTCTCCCCTGAAATAACCACACTGTCGTTTGCTGCCCGAGCAGGGCTCTGTGGGGCAGTCTGTATTTGTCTGTTACCACTGTGAGTGGAACTTGATGTGCTTTGGTTGATAAAGTCCTAGATGGTACGGAATCCAGCTGTGAAAGCTGTTTTGACTTTGATCCAAATGGCTATAGGGTTCTATCAATACCTGTGCCCATGCTGGAATTAATGATAAGAGGGGAAACAATTTTAGGGTGCTGTTTGGTTGTGGTCTTTTTAAGACCTGGCTTTCTAAGATCTGTGATTTCTCTTTTCACAAGCAATGTAACCATAACTTTTATTTCTCACATTTAGAGCATATTGTAAAATCTGGCTAGAGAAGATACAGCTGTGATTCAAGGTGACCAAGTATTAGGATTAGGAACTTGGAAGAGGTTTCTGCTAAGATGTTAAAGAGATTGTCCATTCTGTCCTCATAGTTTCTTAGTCAGTTTACTCTTTTTTTTTTTTTTTTTGGTATTACTTTTTTTTCCATTTTTAAAATTATTATGGTTAGTTGCTGAGGTTTTCATTTATTTGTTAAAATAAATCAAGAGTGCAAGGAAGTAGGTGGAATGACTGCTCTTGGAACTACAAAATCTCTGCTGGCCAGAAACAAAATAAAAAGATTCTCCTCAGGGCAAACAGGAAAATTACAGTGGTTGAAGTACACTAGTTTCTTTCCTAAGCATTTCAGAGTTTGCCTAATTACCATTGAGTGCAACATATGAAGAAATAGCTGTTCTGTGAAGTTACATTCTACCTTGGAAGCTGCTATGGGAGGCATAACTTTATTTTTCTCTGAATGATATAAAGCAATTTTTTCAGACATCAAAGCAAATGTGTCTCCTGGAAAAGAATTGAGTATGTGAAAAATGTGTTAGGTATGTCTGTCTTCTAACAGGAAGAAATACTCTGAATTATTTCTGTTCTCATCAAGAACAGCTTTGCTTACAGTAATCAGTGCGATACCTCTGAATTCTCTGATCTGTCCATTAAGCTTTCATCGTCTCTCTCCTGTTGACAAACTCAGTAATCAGAATAGAACCGTGCCATCCGCATCACTGTTGCTGTTGTGGCGTGTACTTACTGCTCAGAAGTCTTAAGGATCTAGAGTGGATGTCATGCTGATTCATAGTAAATAAAATTGTCTCGGAAAGCATGGGGATTAAAGCAGTTTTCCGTAAGAAGTTTTTTTGCTAAGCATCTCTGCTGATGACAGCTTCACATAAAGAACTCCCCAATGCTGGCTGAGTTCAAGAGTAACAAGCCAAATAACACTGATGTCGTTACCTGCAGCAGTGAAAAAAATTAGAAAAAATACTGTAAAATCATATGCTCCAGTTCTTCTAAGCTGTTCGTTTGAATATGTGTCACGGAAGTTGAGATAGATAAAGATAAAAGACTGACATCAGGTACTCTAGTGAGCAACTGCATGTTTTTCAAGGGAAGAATGAGCTATATTGATAAAGCAAAAGTAAGGTTTCCAGCCTCAAACTAGGTAACAAATAGCTTGACTGGACAGGAGATATCCCACAGGAGGCTTGTCTTCTAATGTCCTGCTTTGTACTGTCAGATTTTTTGTTAGTTTAGATCACATAATCGATTGTACTGTCTGTCATATTTTAAAGCAAATAATCCAGTTCTTAAAAGAAAGTTTTCTGAATTTTTGCTATACTGAAGAGAATTTGATGCTCTAGGAAGTAATAATGAAATACGGTAAACCTTATTTCCACAAGCGAAGGGGCTTGGTGATTAGATGAGTACAGGCTGGTGGCATGAATCCAGATAAAAGTCTGCTAAGAGTGCCCATGTAAAATTAAATGTCAGTGTAGCAACTCAAGTGTAGCCTTATAAAATCAAAGTAAAAACAAAATACTAAATCTGAGGGGATTATTTCAGTCCTTTTTTCAGAGTCCTAGATGTATATTAAACAGAACATGTCTAACCACCGAAGAAATATTTAAAATGTCATCCTTCTATATGAAAATACCAGATAATATTGGATAAAAAGTTCAGCAAGTATAGGAAACTCAGGGTGCTATTCAATAATTCTTTTAAAAAACCCAAAACAAAACAGCAGAGTACTCGAGTGACAGGCATGTAGTCTATGGCACCTGTGGGCTTTCCACTGTGCTGGAAATACCTTTGCACACTGACTCATGTGCTGGACCTCCAGGAAGCCATGGATCTGAGGACTGACAAAGTGCCAGGGCGGTCAGGAGGAATTTCACTGGAAATGTGGCTGGCTCTTCAGTTGCATACCTTCAGAAGACTCCAGGTCTTCACTCTGCCACAATGTTGGTCATTAACCATGTCAGGAAGTGATAAAAATTTCAAGTGTGTTGAGTCAGCAGTGGTTTTAGCTCAGCAGAGACAGAAACATTGTCTTCAAAGAAGTTTCCATTTAAATTTCCTTGGCTGTCTCCAAAAAGTAGCAATCTGCAGTAGTTGTTTTCTATTCAATATGTGTTTCCTGTAACTCAGAGCTAAAATGGCTTTGTGGAACTATTTACACTAAAAAGTACTCTTCTTTTAAGAGCTGCCTGATCCTTGTGAGTGAGGAGAAATAAGGCATCTTAGAGATGATAGTGGGAAAAGGAAGAAATGAAGGCATCAGGCCTGATGAGGGTTGGGTGGTGATGAGGTCACGAAATAGAACTGTCGTTTTCCTTGAAACAAGTCACTGGCGTAGCCTTTCCTAAATTTGCTTTAGGTATAGTGATTATCAGAGCTTTCCTCTGTTCAAAGTGGAATCTGTACCTTTTCTGTCAAAGGTCCTCTTTTGTTGCCTCGTTTGACTGCATCTTAAGCAAAATTATTCACAAGCTGTACGTCATCTCAGAATTCTCACTTTTCTGCAGTCTCACATGATTGATCTGATTCATTTCCTACTACCTGCTGAAATTAATTTAATTGTGTGAAACAACATGAGTCGTTCTTCTCTTTGTGTTACTCCTTTGTTTTCAGCACATACATTCACAAAGTATGCAGGTTTCCAGTGGGACTTTGAACTGAGGTAGCATTAGAAAGACAAGGGACATGGCACTAGGGAGGGAGGATTTTGGTGTGTCACAGTATGCTTTGAATTTTGAAGACATCTGAGTCAAATGCTCTGAGAGAGAAATCCTTCACAATTTTTTCAGATATAACAAAAAGGTGGGGTTTTTACCATATTATTTGAAACATTGAAAGACAACATTATTTTTAGAAGACATTTTAAGATGTGTCTTTATCTTCCTATATCCCAGAGTTAACAAATTACATAGCATGTCATCATCAGAAGATTAAATGGAACAATCACTCAAACTTCATGCAACATTAAACATTTTGACTAACCCATATGTGTCATGTCACATTTAGTCAAAGGAATAAAATCTGAAGATTATTCTTCCTCTTTAATGGCTAGCTTCTGTGCAAAATTTTATCCCCCCAAGTGGCTAGATTTTTATTTCTGTTAAAATTTGACAGGCCAGGCAGTGAATGTGTATATCTGTGGTAAAATAGTCTTGGTGCAAACGGTTCCATAAATGACAGTACCACAAGCTTTAACAGGCCTTGGACCCAGCAGTAGTACAGTAGTTACAGAGAATGCAGTTGGGCTGGACTTTTTAAAAAGTTGCTGGAAAGGATCAGCTCAGTTGCTGCTTTTCCACTCTCAAAGACACCTTTCAGATCCCTTAACATAATGGTAAAGTGTGCAGGAGTGATGCATTACCCATAGGATTGTTAGACCAAGTCTCAGGCCATTAGAAAATTAGAAATATGCAGGTTGATGGAATTGGATCAGGTAAACACGAGGTTGCTGAGGGAGCCAGCTGATGTCATAGCAAGGACTCTTTCTATCATCTTCAAAAGCTTTGCCTGTCAGGGAAGGTTCTCTTTGAGTGGCAAACATCCCACCTGTCTTCAGGAAGGATGAGAAGGAGGATCTGGGGAGTTGCAGGCCAGTCAGTGTAACTTCATGTGCTGGGAAGTTTTTGGAGCAGATCTTCCTCAAAGTCACCTCCAAGAACCTGAAGGAAAAGAAGGTGAGAACAGCCAGTATTGAATTTACAAGGACAAATCATGCCTGACCAACCTGATTGCCTTCAGTGATGAGATGACTGGCTCAGAGGAGAATCAGCAGTGTTCAATGTCTTTGTAGTGGTGTGGATGATGAGACAAAATACACCTCCAAAATTTCTAGAGAAGACAGTCAGACTTTTCTCAAACATGTTCAGTGAAAGATTGAGAGGCAACAGACACACATTGCAACTTGTTCCAATATAAGTCCCATTGAGATAACTGACAGAAAAACAGTGATCAGTCAGGTACTGATACATTGCCCAGGGAGGCTGAGGAGCCCTCAGCACTGGAGGTAATCAAAACTCATCTGAACAAAGCTAGGAGAAACCTGCTCTAACTTGGCCTTGTTTTGAGCAAGGTATTGAAACAGGTGATCCTCAGACATCCCTCCAAACAGAATTACTCCATGATTCTGACTTTCTATGGTAAGTTAATTTGTATTCTTGGACAAGCTCTACAGTTTTTGTGTGGTTTTGGTAAGAATTTCTACGTAACAGTGACCTGATAAAGCAGGGTAAACAAAAATGGTCTTGTAATTTCATAGCACTGTACAGCTGTAAGAAAAGAAAGAAGAAAAATTGGAGGGGTGGCGGGGAACAGGGTCCACTGCATTTTTATTTCTTGCAAATTTCTATATGTGTTCTCAGTTTTAAACAATTTTGAAAGGAATTGCTGCTTTCTGGAATACAGTATCACTGTGATATAGGTCAGGGTGGTATTAGTAGGTTTGTCTAGTAGTTTACTCAGACATTTTTCTTTCATGATTTCTAATACAGCTCTCCCCTTCTTCCCCATCCCTAAACACAGATACTCCCAAACTTTATTGCTGTTAATAGAGTCAGAGAAGATAAAATTGGAAATTCTGTTTCACAATTTTTTTGTATGATCTCTGTAAGCTTTTCTTGCTGGTGAGAGCTTAGACTGGGACAGTGACCTTTAATCTGACAGGGAGGGGATTCATTGTTTTGCCTCTGTAGTTACCAGGTTTGCTCTTATATCTCATCATTGGGGCTGAAAGAACCATTTTCCGTTTGCAGTTTTCACATCCCTTTTTGCCACATCCTTTATCTTGCTCAGGCTCTGGGCAATAAAATAGAGCATAGCTGACCCTGAATTTTCTTCTCAGCTCACTTGTTGAGGCAGCATTTTTGTGCTGTGAGATTTTCAGCTGGCTGGAAAGTTGTCACGTGTTGAGTCTGCGCCAGTGCCTCAACTGGAACCTTTTGTTCTTGTGTTACTTGTGAAGTTCAAGTTCCATTTCTGACCTGCTCACGAGGTGTGCCTCAGATGAACCTCGTGTTTCAGATGTGCCTTTCACTACTTTACTGATCAGTTGAGAGCATTACTTCACTGGTCACTTAGCTTATATTTTCCATCCTCATTCCTGTGAAATCAGCTTCCTTAACAGGCCTATGCATCATCTCTGCAAATAATCCCTCATCTTTTGGATGAAAAATATGTTAGATAAGCACAGATATTTATTACAGTCATACAGCTTATAGATTCAGTGAACAGTTCTATTGCTATCAGTCGATTAATTTGAAATCATTCTTAATCACTTTACTGTAAAATGAAAAGAAAATTTCTTACCCATGAAATCCCAACTAGGCTATTAGAGATATTGCAAGATAAAAACATGCTTAACATTCTTGGGCTAAAATTAAATTAGAAAGCTCTTTTTTCCCCCTTTCCCTTTCTCTTCCATGGCTCTCTTCCATGTCATTGTTCTTGCAGGGCGGTGTATTCAAGTATTCCCTTCTCCTGCATAACATGCTCTCCATCTGCAAACAATAGAGAGCCCTTTCATGCTGGAATATGTCAGCTTTTCTAGATAGTCTTCTTGAAGTACCCCAGGCAATTCAGACAGATTTAATCAAGCTCTCAGTAACTTACTTAATTTCCTGCTTATCAAGCAGATAGGCCATTCTTCTTAATTAAAAGAAATAGGTTTTTTTCACTTCCTTAGAGAACGAAATATTTCCAGTTGTCACTTTTGGTTCATGGCTGAGTAATTAACTGCCATCTCCAAGGGGTAAAGTGCCTCCTGTCCCTTTAGTGACCCAGTACACTCCGTTCAATGTGAAGTGTTTTTACAGGGAACATTCCTATGTATCTATTTACAGTACTGAACAGATTTGATAGAAATTGGGATCAAGCATGTTGGTAGTTTTGGGGTGGCAGTGGGGTTGGAATGACCCAGTTCCAGCATCCTTCCTTCAAGCATTTTGGAATGAACTTTAACATTACAAGTAACTTAATTCTTTTTATACAAAACCAAAAGTGAGCAAGAATTACAAACTCGAGTTGCAAAATGCTCTCTGTAAATGCACAAGAGCCTCGTTTCATCCTAGAAGTTACAGCTGCCAGCAAGTGGCAGTTGCCAAGCTGGAGTGCTCAGGGCCAGCCTTGACAAAGAAAGCAAAAGGTGCTAACCCAACAGGAAAGGGAGGCTCCTTTCCTACTAGTTCCTCCTCTCCTGTATTGCTCAGCCCTAGGTTTTTTAGTGTCCTGAGTTGTTCCCACGTGCTTGGAACTGAAAGAGAGGTGACATAATGCAAGTTTACCCTACAAGTATCTGTAAGGATAAGGACTCTTACCTTACTTCAGTGGGGATGCCTTACCTTTGAACCTGCGTTCTTTTGGGAGCACCAATATTGTGTTCATCCTTGGATCTTTCCCTAAGCTTGCCTTACTCTGTAATAGTCTGCATTATATTTTCACTTTGGTTCCTTTCGTCTGCAGTGTTTTAAAACAAGTGTATTCTGAGTTTTCAGATGGTAGGATTCTTGGTTTTGCAGGATGTCCCTGAATTCTCAGGTAATTGTACCAAATTTATTAATGTTGTTAACTTAAAACCAACTATTAGATATATACATACATTCATTTCAGTTTTCAGTGTGTAATATTTCACTTTCATAAATCAATCAGCAGAATATGTTAGCAATTTCACTTAGTAATGAACAGCTTAGAAATAGGTTTTTTAATTACTAACTCCTAGCAATATATGTAAAATACATAAGAGCAAGCATATTTTCAGTATTTAGAATGTCAGCATATTTTAAAGGATTGATACCTCAAATCAGTGTGAATTGTCTTTTCTTTTAGCACTTGCTCCTCTTGCTCATTTTTTTTCTTTTTATCATTTACTTTAAGGCCATCCTGTATGAAAAAAATGGGAGAAAGCGTTACATGAAGTTGATAGTAAAAACTTTATTAGGATACTGAAAAATGACACTTTATACTGCAAAAGTGGCCACTGACTTGGAATGTGAAAATAATGGATTTTCCTGTTATATTTGGAGTAGAACACTTATATAGAGCTGCAACATTTAATGTAATTTCTTCTTAAAGGAAATATTTCATGATCATGTGTCCCAATCTAAGGGACAGTTTCCCACAGCATAAGTAATAGGGAGAGCTTTTGTAGGCACCATGCAGTGGCATTATACAAAGGTTTTCAGAGAAATGCAAGTAACTGTGGGTTTTCTCTCCTTAGTTCATGACATGCCTACTTCGCTTTGTCATATCTCCTGCTTTCAGCACGGATTTCCCATTCTAATATGGAATATACAAATGTGTGCTCAGAGAGCTGGGGCATGGCGCATGGTTTCTGGTGGTTTGTTACCTTTGACTGCTTATTTCCATGTTTTTAGTGTGCTTGGATCACATGAACAAATGACAGCTGAAATACAGCTGAAGGAGTCTGCTTTCTATTTTTAAGGGCTTCAAACTTCAGACATTATTGTCACTTGGGCAAAAACCTTATATTGTGAATGAAAGCCAAACATTCAGAAGATTATTCTAAAGTTAAATAGAAGGGGTAAACACATGCTGTTCTCAGTTTCGGGAGCAGGTAGGAGTTCCCAGTTCTTTTTCATTATGGGTGTAATCTTCCCCATGTCCATTTTTATCTCCATCTTTTTTTTTAATAGATATAAATACCTCTTACTAGTTAGCCAATATCTGCGAGGAAATTCTAATTTTGAGCCATAGTGAGTTTGATTTAAAGCTGCATAGCTTTTAAATTTTTTAATTAGTTTAAAGGGTCTGGACACTGTTAATGTCTTCCTTACACCAGTCTGCACAAGCAGAAAGCAATCAATAAGAAAAACCTAACACTACCTTCAAAGGGATTTAATTTGGTTTCTTGAAAATTCCAGAGAGGAAGGAGTATGTTGTGTGTTTTCTTCTGCATCTTGGAATAGTTGTTTCTTGAATCAGAGGTAGAGAAATTTTATTTCTAAGTAGAAGGGGACTGGAAAGCTCCTCTTGTCTTTCTGTATCGTGTTTTGACCATAGCCTCATGAATACGAATTAGATTTTCAGCATTGTTTATGTCTCTAAACCTCCGATGTATGCCTTCATATAAAAAGATAGATGATTTATAGAAAATATATTGTATTTGTGTTAGTAATATTCTTCTTGACAGCAAAGGCTGTTGTTTGCTGATATTTCCTAATGATTAGGAGTGTTCCTCAGTTACTTGGAAAATCAGTTCACTGAAGGGAGGCAGAAAATGCCTCAGTGACATCCTGCATCAAGGCAGTTGCCCTGAGAGGGAGATTAGCTCAATTAAAATCTTAATTTTGCCTCATTTGTCTCAAGGTCACCAAATAAAAAGTAGTTCACTGGAGTAGTGTAATTGCCTAGATAAAGAATTTATCTTTCTGAGTACACATTCCAGACTAGAGCTAATTTAATTAGCCCACCTTATGATCTCTGAGGCTATCAGTGAGAGTATATTTCAGATATCTGACACATGGGGCATCTTGTCGCTCCTTCATAATATATTAAAAATTAAAGTATGTATTCGTAATACTCATGGACATAGTTGTTCTGTATCAGATCCACGTGCTGTGGAACAGTAGAAATCCCTCCTCAAATGCATAAGGCAGTAACCTTGTCTATGGCTTACCAGGGCTGTTAGAGAAACCTCCAATGAAGAGAGACTCATGAATGTTGCTTTACAACACTCACTGCGTTCTCCAGAACCCCAGTGGTGTTCACTTAACTTGCAGAATATTCCTAGCTGTGTTCTCCTGTGTGCCAGACTGAAAATACAGTGTTACAGCTGTATCAGAGGAGGAGGGACTCAGCCCTCCGCACTCTTCAGACAGACTGTGCAGCCCTGTATGTGGGATATATATTACAAATAATGCTGCTGTCCCCCATTTGCCAGGCAGTCAAAAGTCTGTAACAAATCATCTCAGCAGGCACTCTTCGTACTAACCTGATGTGGGCTGTCAAAGCCAAGTGATTCAGAATGCTTTTCAGAAGAGGAGATAGCTCTTAATAACAGTTTGCTAAGCACCCGAGAGAAATATGCCGGGTATGCCATTCTGAGAGTCACTGTGGTCTGTGTTCGCTACCAGAAATTGATCTCACCAGTGGATCCCGAAACAGAGCTGGCTCCCTCCTGTCTCAGATTCTCATCGTAATGGAGATGCTGTAGCAAGGTACAGTTTGATGAGTGTGATAACAGGGCTTTTCAATCAACCCCACCTTTTGGATACTTTTCCCAATATAGTCTCTGGGAATGGCCAGCTTTAGATCAGATTCTGCACAACTTCTTTGTCTCTAACAGAGTAAACACTTTTCAGTTCCCATCTGTATAGAGAATCTTTTAGGGAGATTCTTCTTGAAAACAATTTTGGTTTGAGATAAGATAAATTATATCAGATTTTTATTTGGGCATCTCAGTGACATAAAATCATCAGGTTTTTAGCCCTGAAATGGACAGGTTTACATTATTTCAGAATGGTCCTGATAGTATCACTTCCTTACATCTTTTCCTAAGAGCAAGACTGTGAATGTTCTTGTGCAGGTATATCTTTTTATCAGAAATCCTCTTCCACTGAGTTACTACATCCATTGTGCTTTTGCTTTTGTCCTTGGCAACTGCTTGGTTTAATACTTTCTGCTGAAGACTGAATTTTCAGTAATTGTCAGCTTAAATGTGTGAGACGTATCTTGATTCTTTACCATGTGATTATCAAGATGACGGGATAATAATGTTCAACTGTTATCCCAAATTCCTTCAAATTTTTAGAAAGGACTTTTCTCTCTTCATAGCTTGTTTACATACATATAGATGTTTTAAGCTACTCTAGCATGGTTCTTAAATGCTTTGCTTTTAAAATTTTCTCCTCCTTAGATTATATTTGATTTTTTGTTTGATTTCAATGGCTAATTTTTACATTTGATTTTTCTTTTAGTTATTGTTTGTATCACGTATTGTTCTATAAGGAATTAAAAGATGGCATGCCCATCTGAAAGAAAACAACTGCTCTATTGTGATTGTTTTCTCTTCTGGCTAGTGGAACTGCAGTTAAAAAAGACGTGTTATCTTATATCGCACAAATACCCTCTGAAACCTCAATAAAATGCCATTCATAAGGAAGATTTTATTGCTGTTTAGAAAACACTTTTTTCAGCCAAATGGTGCAGGTCTCTTGAGCAGAGAGTGGCTGGCTGTGTGTGATCTGTTCACAGGGCAGTTGGTTTGTGAGCTGGAGTTAAAGGTAAAGAGAACAGCACCTTTGGGACTTCTTCCCACACTGTTAGGGCCAAATTCAACTAACCCAGCGTGTTGCAGGGGGAAGGAATCCACACCAAAGCCTCATCAGCCATTTTATAAATGTCATTTTTGGCTTTGCATCTGTTTGCTCAATTAACAAAAGCCGGGAAAAAATACAACAGAACAAACTTATTTGTTGAACTACTGAATGCTTTTATTAAGGTCCTTAAAGTATTTGTATTTTTCTTAACAAAGGAACACCCATACCACTATGTTACAGGTTTATTTCAGAGTTCACCTGAAGTTTGTATTTTTAATGTTCCTAGCAACAATAAAAACTGAAAGTTGCTATGTTTTAAGGTTAAAGGTTTCTTTCCTAGTTCAATTGCTGTCAGCTTTCAAAAATAGTTATCAAACCTGACGTATAATTAATTTGATATTTAGCCTCTGAAGTCTGATTTAAAATTTTACACCAGTTATAAAATTATGGTAATGTATTCATTATTTTCATCACAGAACTTGCTTCTTAGGAAACAGGTGCTGAGAATTTAAGTACTTGGGAAGCTGCACATTGATTTTATTAGTCTTTTTTTTAGCTGCACATTAGCTGGATGAATAGGTGCAAAGGATTTTATCTACAAAACTCTAATTAGAGATTAATGAAAACATGAGGTGCTATAGATGTTTACCACAAGTGTTGAGTGTCTTCTTGTATTTGGCCCTGTCTAAAAGCAAACCTTTAGTTTGCTTGATTTGATATGGACTTGTTGCACTAAAACAAAGACACTTTGTTTAATCTCTGCTGATAATCCCTCAATTTTAGCCAATTGGTTGAGGCAATTTTTCTTTTCTTACTTTTTTTTTGAGACTACCAAGACAGCAGCATTTGACTTCGCCATTGTATGTAGCTGGGCTATTGTCTCGTGACTTGAGAACACCCTGCTTAATTCTGGTGGTGTTTCTTTTAATTCCCTCATGAAATGTTCCATGTACCATTAATAACTTGTGCTGCCAGTAAACTTCATCTGTTGCTAGTGAGTCAGGTGATGGGTTTCTTTTCTGAGGTGTTTGTAAATTATAGGAGAGTTTGGGTAACATTTTTTTTATTATATTGAGTTTCTTGGTTCATATAGCATGTGCTCCCCTATCTCTTATCTTCCCATCAACTGTTTCTGGAAGAAAATCTTCGTATTGTTTTAGCTACAGGGAGAGATGTGCTAGGCGATGTGCTGACTGCATCAGGAAATGTGCATTGATATCATGCAAATAATTCTTACCACTGAAGAAAGATAGTGACCAGTGTGAAGTCGAGATCTGCTTGAAGTCTTGACTTCAACACCTCTTGATTCAGACACTGTTGGGCTCCTGTTCCTAAAATTTGGGGCAAGCTAGTTTCCCACAGCCTTCATCCCTTGCCTCCTCTGGTGCTGACCTGAACACACACTTTGTTTTTAGAAATCAAAGTTTCCTAGGCTCAGGAAATGAAGTCTACCCCCCATCTCTTAGAGCCACCATGGGACGATTTGACTCACATGCAGCAGCCCAGTTAAATTTTCAGGATCTGTTAATATTTTCGTTGGCATTCTTTACCTTGTCGTAAGTGGTGCAGAACAGCAAGGAGCAGCGTAACAAAATGATGAGAGGTTTTGGGAGAAGTTCACAGGCAGAAGAGGTAGTTGAGTGCTGTGCAGTTGAACAAGAACAGTTTAAGTGTGATGGTTGGTCTTTTAGCTTGGATGCAATGTGCAACAGAGGTGGTAATACTAAACAGAGTTTGTGAAGCATAGTGAAATTATTGTTTCTCTTAGTAATTTAATGCACCATTTTTGGTCGTGTTATACTGTCGAAGGGCAGTGACAAACTAGTTGAGAAGCTGCAACTGCTACGTACAGCCTAACAAAGCAAAGAAAAAGGCCCAGATAACACTTACAGTTCTTGAAAAAATCCAACCCAGTCATACTAAATTCCATGTAGGTCTTCAGCAGTGTGTAATTCTCCTGATCCTAATTTTTGAATGCATAAGACGAAGAACTTTGTTCAAGCTTTGGCGACTTTCCTTTGACTGTCAATCACACACCCAGTTGTGGTGATGGGGCTGTGTGATGTGGTCAGTCCTGTGTCCTTCATTGCTTGTTTATCTTCCTATCATCGCTTTCTTTTTCTTGAGGTTAAGCAATTGGGCTTTCCAAACACTGCCATTGTTGTCCATGATTTGATGACTAACCCTAACTAAGGTGAAGTGAGTTTTGAGCAACTAAAAGCCAAATCAAAACCTTTCAGAACAAGTTTTTTTCTTATGTTCGAAACATAGCATTTTTGGGAAGAGTTTTTCCTCGCTTTCCTTCTGCTATATGCCCCAGAATGTAAATATTTTTCTTTGTGTACCAAAACTACAAAAAACCCCCAAGCAAAACAAGAAAACCCAAACAACTCAGCTATGTTACTGTATTCATGATCTTTTAAATTCAAAAGTTATGGTTGAGGATATGGCCAGCTAAAATAATTTGTGGGGGCAGACCTTAAAAACAAAGAAGTGACGAAGGAAATTTGGGGTAAATGGTGTAAGTTGGACAATTCTCTGTGTCTCTTAGGACTACAAAATGCTTGGGTATCTTAGGCAGTGATAGCACCATCCTCAAGAAGGGCAGTGGAGGGTTGGTGCTGATCTGTCTCTGGGGACCAGTGATAGAACATGAGGAAAAGGAATGAAGTTGCATCAGAGGAAGTTCAGGTTGGACATTAGGAACAGGCTCCTCACCATGAGGGCACTGGAACAGAGAAGTGATCACAGCTCCGAGCCTGCAGAGTTCAAGGCGTGTCTGGACAATGCTCTCATTCATACGGTTTAGTTTTAGGTAGTCCTGCAACGAGCAGGGAGTTGGACTCGATGATCCTAGTGGGTCCTTGCCAACTTGAAATATTCTATAATCCTATACTATACATTGTAGAACCTACTATTTCATAACACAAGGTACATTGGCAATTCAAAATTCAGTAACATATTAGTTCACTGCGTCCGGTTTTCCATGCAGGTTTTTTCAGTCATGTTGACTTTTTTATCAGTTTAACTCATGTTGAGGAGCAAAGTGTTATTTAAAGCATCTGAAGTTCATCTGTCCATCAGAATTAGTAGCTGCAGCAACAGTGGAGTGTCCTGTGGGTGGTGGTAATGCTACAGCAATGAAGACTCGAGCTCAGCAATCCTTCTGACATGGCTGACAGACACATAGAAATATTTCTGAGTGCCTAAGTCAGACGAGTAAAACAGGCTGTTTCTATAGCAGTGTACAAGATCTGCATGTTTGTTCCTAGTGCGTGATTCATTGTGTGAAATACAGCGTGTGTGTGTACACTTCATATTGCAGGGAAGCTTTTGTGGTGGTTCAAAAGCATTCTAAAGGTTTACTTAACCTGGATTATTCTAAAAACACTGTCATGTGTTAGCCACGTAAATGTGAAGGAAAAGTATGTTAAAATATAATACTAAAATTCAAATTAACTTATTCATATTTTCAGTTAACATTTTATCAACTGCTATTTTACAAGAATAACGTCTGAAATTATGTCAAAAAAGATAACCAGATAATAGCTTACATTACATTAATGTGTAGCATGAAAATCCATACGAGGAGAGAATTAGCAGCTGTATGTATGCTGATGTGCATTACAGTAAAAGATAATGAGATTAGTGTCAAAATGAAAAAAATATTGATATTAGTACAGAAAAAAATAATTTCATAAAAGCCTTAATAACTAAAAGGGCCTATGTAGCATTTGGTCTTCCGAGGGAGGAAAAATCTTCCCAAGGACTGATGGGTAGCAAGGTGACTTGCCACTTTTCAGGAATGCCTGATGGTCCACTGGTCTTCTATTGTTTGTATTTGTCTTCCTGTTTTGAAATCGTTTTAAAATGTGAAATCTTCTCATTTGAAATTTTTTATTGCTTATTGTGATTGTTTGACTTTAGTCCTCGTGGTGTTGGGCTATACTTCAGCACTGGAAATTCGGGAATTTCACAGGAAAGTGGAAAGGTGTGGTTTTTTTAAGGTGATGCAGCTTTGTTTCATTAAAGAAAGAGTAAAGCCATAGATATTAACAGTTGGTTTCAATCTCCTGGTTAGGAAATCTTAGGGGATTTTTTCATCAGGCACATGGCTTAAATTGGGCACCCAAAATCAAAGGATGTGAAATGATTAATTCTGAAAATCTTGGCCTGTCTTTAGTTGAAAGACTTTGGGGTTTATATTTTTAAATCAGAAGCCTGAATTTGGTTCTACTTCCTTTTATCTAATATATTCCACTGTAACAGTACTTAATGTGACATACCGTGAAATGGAGAAAAATTCGAAATAATGGAAGAGAGTTTTCACTTTTGAGGGCAAAATATTTTAGGAGCTGGACCTCAAAAAAAGATGGTTATCTTAAAATTGCTATTAAAAGTGCAAAAGAAATTGTTATTTCCAAAATGAGTGAGATTCTTCACTGTAAGTCAGCATAAACATTCTCATTAGATTTTTCTTCTTTTATATATGACTATAACATTTTTATTATTTGATTTGAGGTGACTCTCAGAATAAACATCTTCTGAGATGAGGTACTTTTGCTTTTGTTAGTTTTGTTGTTCCTCCTGCTGGTTCCAGTTGGTATCTTATTTAAAGCTTTATCTCATGGAAGGTGAACTGGCTCTCCAGTTTTAATTAGCATCACCAGAATTCTTTCTCTCTTTGTACTCCCATTTTGCAGAGATGTTTCTGTAGGAATGTGTGCTTACGGTAATATTTAATTCACTGTATCTCTCAGAAGTTCTTTAGCTCTTTATTTTATGATGAGAATCCCACATGCACATTGCAAATTGGTGTTTGCTCAGTTGCTATACGTGCAAACAGTAGTGCTTTCTAGAAAACATTCATAAACCTCTAAGCTCTTGCCATCGTTGTACATAATTCGTTCTTTTTTTACTATCTTTAGTCTCGTGCAGGTTTTTTCAGTTTTAATAAAAATGCTCATAGACATTAAGGATTTCTTTAAAACTTTACTGCCTGTTTGATAGGGATATGTGCTCTATATATGTGCAGTTGCATTCAAAAGACTTGTAAGAACATTAAGCTTACAAAATGAAGCTGAGGAGGGAGGGAGGCAGTTGCAGAGCTTTTTTTCTTTCTTTCTATTTCTTTCTTCCTAATTAGCTTCCTTGTGCACATACATTACGAAAAATTTTCCTCTTGACTGTCTCCTCATAAAATGTATCAGTTGCAGCATGCTCACTTAAGACACATGCTTTCTGTGTTTTATTTTGTTGTTCCAGTTGAGTATGTGGTCCAATTCTGCACATTGTTCAGTGGTGGTGTGAAGATGAAATTGTTCTATAACAATCATCAGTAGTATTGCAGTGTTTAAAATAGCAACAGAACTGTCTTATGAGCAGTGAATGGGGTGATACCTATTAAGCAAGCTTTTGAGGTCTCAATATTAAAAGTATGAGTATATATTTAGATATTTTTAAAGATTGTTTGCATATATAAAAAGATGATTCTCTGACTGGCTTTGAAAACTGAAAGTTATCTGGCAGGGAAGGAAGAGCATTCTTTACTGAACCACAGTATGAAGTCTTCAGAGTGTCACAGAACTTTCATGGTGCAAACATTAAAGGGCTGTGGAGTTGAACCTTTATGCTGAACCTTTCACATGATTATCTGCATGTGGTGTTGTATAAGTGAGAATTTTCATTTGGTAGCATGGACATTGATGTGAGATGTGTTTTTATGTATCAAGTGACTCCAAGCCCATTTGGGTTTATAGATTTGGAGTTTCATGTGACCTTCTCGGTTTTACAAAATTAAACAGTTGGGGAAATTTTAGTTAATGCCACAGATAACTGTATCATTTCAAAAGTTTATGGCCCAACTTTTCTTCCTTTTTGACATCAAAGCTATGGAGGGATAGTTGTATCTTGCACATGATTCAAAGCCAGGCTGAATGCAGCTTTGAGCAAGCTGGTCTAGTAAAAGGTTTTATGAAGATTGATCAGTATTACAAGCACTGGGTAATTTCCAGAATTCCATCTTTTAACTTCAGTAAAGCTTCTCTTTGTCTCAAAACATCTACGTAATATATTAGAATGTCATGTAGTTTGGTTCAGACAGGAGAAGGGGGATGTCAATAGTACATATCCTTATGATTACTCCTTTTTTGGAACTACGTATTTTGTTTGAAAACATTTTGGGCCATGCAGGAGATTATCTGTTTTCGACGTATTTTGATGAGGGTTGTGGCTTTATTAATATTGTTGCCTCTTATCTAACTAGTAGATTATAGTAATAAAGATCAGTTTCCCAATATATGAATCTAGCTTTGCAAGACTATAAAAAAATACTTAATTCCTCTAATTTTGATTTTAAAGTTGAGTAAAAATTCTTATATGGAATTGAATGTGTTGGGCTGACATATTTTCATTTTCTGCATTGACTTAGCTGTACTTTCTCTGTTTATTTTATTGGACAGATAGAACCATGTATTGTACAAGTTGAGTTGGTGCCAACATGATATTTCCAATAAGTTGTTTAATCACCGAGCAAGTCTGCTTTCAAACTGGGCAATGAGCCCACTGCCAGTGTGCAGCACTGGGTTAGAATAACTCAGCAATTATACTGGTTGTGTTTAGAAAGCATCCTGACTCAAATCAGCTGTAACTCTTGGACAGGGTAGTTAAGTATGCCAATAATTTTTTAACATCATCAGAAAAGGACTTTCCTTTTTTATTGGTCTCCAGAGGCCATCAGCACTTTTTTACCCTAATAGTTTGTTTTAGCACCAAGGAAAAGTTGCTGTCTTTGCAATTTTCCCAGCCTCAGTTGGCTTACATTGGAGAAGGCAGAGCTCAGAGTTGAACCTACGTATTTTTGGAGGAACTCAAAACACTGACTGGTCATACGCCACATAATTTGAACATAAATATATCACAAAGAGATATGCTCTTGATCGTGCTTTTGTTATGAGTTCTGAAGAAAATATTAAAGAAGGGTTGTTTGTGATCTGTTCTAAAAGTATTTCTGAAATACACAAGAGACATTCTTCCCTGTCTGTGTGGATGACATACCAGATCTGAAGCTGGTATATCATTCTGTTTTCTAAACAGTAAATTAAAGAGCCGTCTCTACTACTTGCATGATGTTTTGGGGAAATCTTGCAACCAAAGAATCTGTCTCCTATTCCAAAATCCAAACTCCAGATATAATTATGGAGAAAAGGGCTGAGGAAGCAAAGCTAGCGTGTTTTGTTTTGATTGGACTGCAAGTTTAGACTCAAGCTCTCTGTGGTCAGGAGGCTGAGATTAAAGGGTCTGTAATTAGATTCAATACTCCATGTGTCTTAATGCCCTGAAAGGCCAAACCCTGTCTGCAGGCAGTGGTTGCTGCCAGGATCATCAAAAAGAGTCCATAGATGCAAGTGAAAAGGAAATTATGCACGCTTTCTGAAATAGTTTGTTCTTACTTGTTGTGTCTTGTTTCTGTAAAAAGAAAGGATAGGAAATCCCTCAAAATATCAAGAAAACAGGTTGATCCTGAGGTTGGAAAGAAATTGTTTTACTTCTGAAAACAGATTGCCTAAATCTTGTAGGTAATCCTCTATATTCAAGTCATGTTTCAGTAGTTTGTCCTTTTGCTTCTCCTGTTTTCCTCACATTAGATACAGTGGTACCCAAAGCAAAATAGATTATTAGATGTCTGTGGTTTTATATATGTGTGAGTGTGTGTGAACGGAGAAGAGTTTTCTTCCCCAAAGTCAGAAGAGGACAGGTGCATCTTTTGATTTATAGTTTATAGCAAATAAAAACTAATGCTTTTGTTTCAGAAATCTCCTCATTTAGGTTAATAGTAATGAGCAAAATGAAGCATTCTTTTAGCTGAATTAACAGTTGAGGGTAATGCTTGAGGATGAGTTTGGTGCTGGTGACCTTCTGCAAAGGAAGGGGTGGCACTCGATGGTTCCACTGTTCCCTGGCCCAGCTGCCCAGCACCGGGGCTGATGGGGAGCGGCTCCGGACTGCGCTCTGAGTGCTCTTCTCTTTTGCAGGCAAGTTAAAGATCAAAATAAGAAAGTAGCAAATCTGAAGCACAAAGAACAAGTGGAGAAAAAGAAGAGTGCACAAATGCTGGAGGAGGCCAGGAGACGAGAGGATAACCTTAATGACAGCTCCCAACAGCTTCAGGTAACATGGGAATCGAATTAATGCAATTTGGACGATCAGGCAGGCTTAGCTGCCTGGCTCTCCGCTCTACCTCCTGATCTGTTTTCATAGCTGTTACCTAAGAAATCTGTTGCTGATTGTTTAAACGGACACATCTATCCTACAGCACTTCAAAGAAAGCAGTCTCTCTCAACTGCCTTCATATCTTACTCAATTTTCATAAGAGGAAAAAATACTTTTAACTGCCAACTTGGTTATGAAGTGCATCGTTGAAATAATTATATCGATTCTGTATTGAGATTGGTGTGACATTTCTTTCTTCTCTGCTCTTCTAACAGCCTTTTTCTTTAGCTGTTTTGTGTATTTTCCCAGCTGGTTTTACCTTATACTGGTGTCTTTTCTTCAGTAAATGAAGGAAAACCAAGTAAGTATTCTTAGAGTAAGCTGGAATTGTTGTGGGGTAACTGGAGTACCATGTTTTCCATGTGTAGTCATCCTTGTTTACTCTGCCTCATGAATTCTTGATGTGCTTACTAGTCAGTTGGCTTTATTTCTGAAATGATCGTGCTGCTGCCCCACAGAGTTATCTGGTTACCTCAAATCTGCCCATGCATAAGAAAGTCACTGGTATAAAAGCAAGTCAAATATTTCTCAGTGTGCCGTGTGTTGAGATTAGCTGCAGGAGGTTTATCAAACGGTAAGTTTTCAACTGCTGTCATAAAAATATTAAACTATTGGCGTGAAGTAAAGCAAAGATACCATGATGCTAAGTGTGGAGATAATAGAGATTTTGACTGTGTTTTCTTTAATTTACAAAAATAACTTTCTTTTTGGTGAGTGAAAATAAACTTGGAAATAGTACCCTACCCTGTAGTCTTTCATTTTGTAAGTCTTTAAAGAGCAGGCCTTTCTTTGGTGTTTTCCTTTGTTATCTTAGGGTAAATCCTGTTTCTTTTTACTAGCCACATATCTTAATACATCTACAATGAAGACACAGAACATCGTAAGAGTTCACTAGTAAAGATATATTCTCTCCTTAATTCAAACAGATACTCCTTTACTTTGTTCTGTGGGATGCTGGGGGGATGTTCTCAGCTAAAACTTTGAAAGGACCACAGAAACATGTGTCCATGTGGAATGCTCTCAGATGCACCATTTTGTGGTTTTCCCCATCAACTCCAGTCCTGTATGTACAGGGCGCTGAAATAGTTAAGTTCCAAGTGTATGAAAATGATTTCATGACTTCAGCCCTTTATAAAAGGCGGGAATGTGGGATTTCTACATCTGCTAATGGGTTCTGTGGCTGTAATGCTATGGCAATTCACAAGGCTCTCGTTATGTGGCAGCTAAGTTTAAATAACACAATCCTCCTGGTATTAATGAAATGTCTTTAAAAATTCCTTGAACTACTACAATATTTGGTTAGATTTCTAATCTGCATTTGAGTAAATCTGTATTTCAAGTTTGAAAAGACAGCTGGTGCTTGACATTTGCCTTGCAATTACGTGGATGGTGTATTTATTGAATGACACCATTCCATCAGACCATCATCTTTGTTTTTATGTAGCACTTCCAGATTTTAAAAGGGATGGCTTCCTTTCCTGGCTTCCCCTCCTCCCCCCAATTATTCTTTCCCTTTTCATTTTTCTATCTTCTCCACGTATGTAATACACTGAAAAAAGCCTGAAATTTGTTTTCTCTCAGCTTCTATTTGCATACTGAAACCACTTTTTTTTTTTTTTTTAAGAAACAGTCAATTCTGTAAAATGTTTGTACTACATAGCAATGAACAGAGAGTGGTATTTCAGTTACTGAGAACTTTAAGTCCTGTTAAAACTATTTAACACCGGTTTCTGGTACATCAAGGAGATGGCACAGCTTTGGTGGGAGCAGCGAGGCAGCTTTTGCTCAGAAATTAGGTGGAAAAAAATGGTGCTGCTTTACATCAGAGTTCTTTAAGAATGTCTAGCTGCCCTTGCAATTTCATATCCAATTCTTTACTTATCAAGTGTTTTAAGCAGTTGAGAGAGCATAGATATAAAAATACGAATAGCATGGATGTCTATACCTTTTTCCATTCAGGTTTTCCAACTAGAGATCTCTATAGAGCAGTACATACTTTTTTGCACTTTGTTTATGTTGTGTTTTATTCTGCACTGATGTCTGTTGTTTTCTATATAATTACATGCAAGTTTTTCTGACATTAAGAACAGACTTTGTTAAATGCATGAAATAATTTAAGATTGAAGTGTGATGTGATAGTCAACATTGAAGAGTGCAAGTTATCATGGTATTAATGTTACTTGACTTTCCCTAGTGCTTTTCCTGCTTTTGTGAACATAATTGTCCTGTTTGGGTGGGCTCAGTTTTAGAGAGCCTTTCCCCATATTCAGCACAAGGCTGAAGGGAATGCTTTCATTCACAGATGAAAAAGGTCTGTATGCTCTAATGAAAATATCGAGCTAAGGTAAAATATGGAGTGTTTAATGACAAGTGACAGGTTCAATAAAAGCTCCTTCCTTTAGAAGAGCCCTCTGCTTATAGCCTCTCTCTCTCAAGGACTGCAACATTTTGGTTTCCTGGAAGTAAAATTTACCCAGGACCGCATTTCAGTTTGTTAGTTGTGGAGACCTGTCTTCTCTCTAGACTCTGAAAGGGCACTGCCTTGTAATAAGATTAAAAAAAATTAAACCTGAGAGGACTGTAAATTTTTAACATTTTTTTTTATGCAACCATTGTTGGCTTTGGGGTCAGGACACACAAGCACCAATTTCAGATAATTTTGGTCTCGGTGGTTTTGGCTGGAATTAATAATAAGACATTATGAAATGCTTAAAAATATACGATCTGCATGTTCGTCGGTTGACCATCTGCAATCCAGTCAAATAAACACGATCCCAAGCACACAGTGCCCTCCTCTCCTCTGTGTCCCTAACAGGCCTGTGGTTTCTTTCTTCCTGAGTCCAGTAACAAAATGTTCGTTTATTCACAGAGCTCTGATGATGGAAATTTGGTATTTTGGGGAGTGAGGGAAGAATGAAAACCATAATGTCTCAATTCTAGTGAGATGGATAAATGGCTTTCCAAATTTGTCTTTTCCTCCTGGATTCCCTTAAACCACAACTCCCCAGAGATCTGAGAGGTTGATGAGTGTCTGGTCTATAAGCAGGATAAAAAAACAAACAAACTGTTGGGCTGGAGTAGAAAATTTTTGCTTGAAGTAACTAAAGCTTGGCTATTATGAAAAATAATTGATATGCTGTTTAGTCCTAGAAAGGTAACATTTACTGAAATTTCATTATCTGTGAATGGATACTTCAAGCTAAAGGAAGTAGGACACTTTCAGACACTTCACCTGAAAGGAAGTATGCGTATTTTCTTGTTCTGTCACTCTAGCATCTTCCAGAGTTTTTCCAGACTTTTCAGAATATGTGTGGTGTGGATTTGTGTACTATTGAATCTGTGTTGCAGCAGGTATCCATCAATCTCTAATTGCTGCTGACGAACTGTATGTCCAGATGATGTGCAAGATATAATTGAGTGCTTTAATGAGCAACTGTAGAAAACAAGTAAACTTATTAGTTCTTTTTTTCTTTTTCCACACCCACATTTAGATAATTTCATGTATATTCCTAATCCATGAATTGTAGATGCAAATATATGCTATTTGTTTCTTGTGATAGTGTATTTCTTTTATCATACTGGAAAAAACTATCCTTCCAGCAGAAAGAACTCTACTTTTAATCTAAAGAAATACGCAACTTTATGTTCAATAATGTTTTTACCGCGATCCAGGCAAAGCTTGATGACATGGATAGATAGGCAAATGCCTTCTCATCAAATGAACCTTCTAAATTCATTAAATATCAGCCACAATGCCCCAAGCCTGCCAAGTGTTTAAAAGGCGTTTGGACAGTGCCCTTAACAACGTGCTTTAACTTTTGCCAGCCCTGAACTGGCCAGGAGGTTGGACTGGGTGGTTGCTGCAGGTCCCTTCCAGCTGAAATAGTCTGTTCTGGTTAACTGTTTGCTAGGAGGCACCACAGCATGTGCACACAGTCAGTGTCAACATTCAAAAACCTGAAAAGCCAAGTGGAACCCAGTACCTCTGGTCTTAAATTACTGAAGAATTTCCTCTTGACATGCTATGATTGGATCTTGAAGGTGGAGTGGATGAAGTTTTTTCGTCTCATCTCTTGACAGTAATACTATGCCATAATGAAAATTATATTTTGTTCTCTTTTCGCTATTGGTAAAGCAAGATTATGCTTTCCTAATCAATCTCTGAACATGCTTTTGGACAGTGAGTACAAAATGTCTGAAGAAATGGTTAAAGTAAACCTTTCCAAGCTTAAACTTCAAGATCTTCTCAATAACTTTCTAGGCGTCATCAGATTTGAAGCAAATTTGTTATGCTAGTTAAATATGTTAGGTGTTTTCCTGGGATAAGTGACTTTCAAGTGCGGAGTTCCTGGCTAATTTCTCTTCCATACAGACCACTGCCATATCAGATTCCAGCCTTGCCTGCTAGATGAGTGGAGTGTACAGTTCAACATGTTACAGCCCAGGAAACCGTCAGCTACTCCGTTTCAGCCTGGCAGGAATCTATTCTTTGATGCCATCTTGCATCTGCAGGATTTTTTCCAGAGAACAGTCTGACATATCAAACGTGTATCTGCTCACTGAGCTCTGATGCACCTTTGGGAATTACTCAGATCAAAATGTTCTTCTTCTCTCTCTTCCTCTCCGAGTCCTTTTTAGACATTAATTACATCACGGAGAGGTTTTGGCCTCCCTGTCCCTGGGTAATTCTCTGTGCTGCCCAGCCTTGGAGGTGTTAGTATTCCTTGGGCCTGACCGGGTGCCATTAGCACTTACGCAAGTGGCTGTAATTTCACTTAAGGCTACATTCAGTTCTAGCTCATCCTCATCCTGTCCTCCAGGACGGAGCTCATGGCATCAATCACTGAAAGGATACAAATTCACTTTCCAATTCATTTGTAAAGAAATTTTTTAGTGCTTTTTGAAAGGATGAGTTTTTCTTGTCAGTTACCAAATAGGATGAAACTTAATATTGTTACATGTTCTCAATAATTAAGCTAAATGTGGTTCTGAGGTAATGTGAATCAGTGTTTTACTGTCTGTCTTTCAGTGTTATGTAGGACTTCTGTTAGTGAAAATGCAGCAAGTATGAACAAATGCAGGCTCTAAAGAACAATCATACCTCATAAAAATCTAAATGGAATAATATATGCAAATTTTTCCTCCTACTTTATTTGGGCAGTGGTAGCCAATAGGTAGTTTTGGGATCAACTTACCCTTCAGCTCTTTTTCTCAGAGATTCTGTGACAGCTGGCTATGCATTACAAAACAGGAGATATTACGCAGTAGAGACATCAATATGCATCATGATTCATTAGTGATCTAATATTCCTGTAGGAATTTTCATTTTCATCAGCTTTTACAATATGTTACAGAAAGTACAGTGTTCCCCAAACTCTTCATTCTGTATGTATTTGGAGGGTTGTGATTTTCAGCACAGTGTGTTGCAGTTAGTGTAGATACAGGCACATATTTAACCCTGGCAGATGCTTTGAGAAAAGCTAGCTCTTGTTCTGATCATGTCATAACCCTTTGTCAAGAGAGCTTTTTCTTATCTTTCCTGGATGTCTGGGAGAAGTTCCAAAAATGATGACCTTTCAGCTACGCTTTTTGTCACTTACAGCAAGGGGAATTTTCTTGAGGGGAGGTGAGGAGGAATTAGTGTGAATTGTAGCCCTTTTTTGGGAATTAAAAAATCGTAATTAAGCATTCCTGGATACATCTACTTTTATGGCATAGATAATGCATGAATGCTGAATAGAGACGCCTCACGTCATACCTCATTATATATGTGTGAAATAATATAGTAATTATAGACAAGACTCAGTTATTCTTCATCTGTAGTGCTCTCTAACTGAAGAAAGGCTTAGACATTTTCACAGTGTTGATGCCTTAATCATTTTCATCATTCAGTGACACAGAAACAGGACTGAAAAGTTCACTGGACAGTGGAGGAATACTGCACAGTGCTAGAAATCAGTGCATGATATGAAATAGCACTATTGTGACATTATATTTTCATGTAAAAATGGCACTGTTGGATTTCCATCCCAGCAAGACAGTAGTGCACATATAAATGAGCTTCTGTCTTACAAAAAGGGTTTCCCTTCTTTTCTCTTTTGAAATGATAAAGTACAATGTGGATTTCAAGAAAGGGCATGGAGATTTACTAACAGATTGCCAGAAAGTAAGCTCAACAAGGTAAGAAAAGCATCTTGACGAACAAGAAGCCCTGTGGCATCTGCTCAGATGAGGTCCTGTTCCTAGAGAGATCAGTCCTTTTTATCTCTTATGCTTTTACACGTGTGCCTGGTGGACTTGGCAGGACAGTAATTCTCCATGTAGTTAAAGGAAGCTCAGCAAGACAAGCTTTCATACACATTAAAACTTAAGAGTTTTACCTGGGTCTGTTTCTAATACCAGTTTCCAAGTTTTCCTTGTAGAAATCTGATACCTATTTCTCCAAACAACTGCATACAAAGTATATGGTAGTAGGGATGACTATTAAATAAGTGTAAACTTACCTCTCTTGTTTATTAGTTTTCTTGGATTTGTTAGGTTTTGGTGCGTTAACATTCTTACAATGTGGGCTGTGAGCCCTGAGCAAACTGTGGGGACAGTTGTGTCTCCAGTTTTATTGAAGCCATTTTTCTGGTTAATATTTGCAAAGTCTAACTAACTTTGGTGTTGCTCATGTGTGAAATGTTGCATGCTGAAATACCAACAAAAAATAAACACTTTTGAACATGGAAAATGATTTGTCTCAGAAAGAGATTTCTCTATTGCTATACAAATTGTAGAAAGAAGATGCAGCTTTTTTATCTAAAATAGAGTATCGGAATAAATACACGACCTTGTTCTTAATTTGATATGGCAGTTCTTATAGAGACTGAGTCTGTCATTCTACATAATTGATGTTTATGACATTAAATCCATAGTTAAGGAATTACCTTCTCTTATGTCTCACCAGGAGAGAGTGCTCCATTCAGAATACTTGTTACCATACATTTAGAGAAAGGAAGCTTGAAGGGCCCTGACAGTTGAAATGGAGAAGCATTTCCCTGGATAGACACTTAGCCATCTGCTCTATCAGTTTTCGCTTTATGGTTTGGTTTAGTTTAGTTTACCATACATTTATTATGTGCAGGTTAGATGAATTCATTGCTTTCACATCTTGAAAAAAAATGAACCATTTGACTTTGTTTTCTTATATAAAGTAAAAATGCTCTACAGTTTTGAACAGACAGCTGGAAAAATTTCGTGGAAGTCACTATTTACAACTAGTATTAGGCAATCTCCCAATTATCCCAGTATTTCCTTTAACTGCAAATTGAGATTTGTAGTGAGAGAAAGCCATCATATGGCCTGAGAGTTTTTAATAGAGGAAAGAAGACTCCCTACATCCTAACATTTTTCTGTGATCCATCAGGAATATTATTCCCCAGACACACTTTCACCCAGTCTTTTCTGCAGAAACATGATGTGTCAGTGGAAGATGAAACCTGCTATTTGTGCTCTTGCCCGCTTGGCAAAGGCAAGGGTTGGTACCCTTTATGATATGCCAGAAACTAAGTACAGTGAGGACTGGACAGCTGAATGTGTGCCAACAACCTTTACCACTGGATGTTTTTTGCATAGGCTTTTTTCCCTGAGATTAGTATCTGAGTTCAAACTGCTTTCCTAAAAACTGTCAGAGAGATTAATGTATCTGTTGACAACATGGTGTGGTTCCTGTGAGGAGGTCTCTCCTGAGAGTAGAAAACATTGAGGGCCAGATTTAAGCAAAACAATAGGAGCACATTGAAGGGGAAGAACAGCTCTCTTTTCATTTTGGTGTCTTATTTCATGAGAAATGGTAGTAAATTTGCATTTTTTTCTTCTTCTTGATTTTTTTTTTCTGTCTCTCTCATAAGTTTTTTTTTTTACTTGCTGTGTTAAAAGTGGTTTCTAACTCATCTCTCCCCAAGAATAAAAATGCCCAATTGCCATGGCTCGTTTCATAGTCTCATTGTTTAATAAAATTGCTATTCTGTTTCATTCTTCTTTTGCACAGTAGAAAAAGAAGGGGAGATGGGGTGATGATGGGGACCTCAGAGAGAATTCAGAACTTATTTTTAAAAAATAATACATGTGGATTTTTTTTTTAGTTCTGTACTGTGGGAACAAATGCTCAAGCATTTCCTTAAAATATATTTCCTCTAATTCAGTTCAAATAGTACTAAACCTAATTAATTTCCTTCTAAATCAGTACTATTCTTTAATCTTGCTGACTAAGCTGCCCAAATTGATGTCACACTTAAACTACTCTTTTTCATTTTTCTGTATAGAAATCAGTCTATTCTGTCTTTAATCAGCACTTTTCCTATTAAATTTTTCTCTTTGGCTAAAATTTACACATTCTTAGGATATATCAGAACAACTGCTCTTACTGTGATGGTCAAATACAAACTGGAATTGAGACTTAGGCTGAAAATTATGTTCAGAACTGACAGAAGGTTGTAACATACTAAAAGTCAGCACCAGTCCTTTCATCTCCTTCATTTGGTTTGATGTGCACTCAGACCTCAATGCAGGCATGGGGAAAACTTAACTATATTGGTGTCACTTAGTCTGATACTGAGGATTAAAGGAGGATGATATTAACATTCTAGAAGATGTCTGTAGTCAGTTTACATTCATCAACAAATTCACTTTAGAACATTATGTTGGTTTTGTTGCTTGCGTTTGAATTCTTCCTAAATTTTGATATCATTGGGATCAGATGCTTTTTCCGAAGCAGAGCATGAAAAGTGAGGAAATAAAAGCTGAAGGAACCTCTTGTGTCCCAACAACAGGTATCCAGTCCTTCTAGAGCACAGCTTGCTTCTCCCTCCAGTCACCCCCCATGTACTTTCCTCATCCTCTTTTTGAAGCACCATTGAGTATTCTTAAACTGCAAGCCTTTTTTTTGCATTTTAAGTGCATATGTCTTTATGTCCCAGTGCTATGAAACAGTTACTGTTTTGTGCTGAGGTGATAGATCTAGCTAAAACATGGCAAATGTAATATTTTCTGTAAATTAGACTAAGTTTTTGTATAATTCTAAATTATGTTTATTGATTTATTCAGGATATTTAAATGAAAGATAACCTATATAGCTCCACAAATATCTCATAACTGGAACCCATGGGTAAAAGAGCAGGTGAAATTCAGCGTAAGTATGTATTTATTTATATATGTCAGGAGAAACAATCTTAAATATATGTGCACAATGATGGGTTCTGATTAGCTGTGTTACTAATCTGTTACTACTGTAGGAGAGTAGTCTCAGAATTAGAATAAATAGTTTTATGAAAAGTTATTGGTTAGAAGAACTGTTAAAAAGCTGTTTGAGAAGTATCAAACAGCAAACCAGAAAGTGCTGCTGTGCCCCTGTGTGCATCAGCAGTGCATTCCCCTCGTGAATAACGTGCAGCGATGCCGACCATCCACCACAGGAAAGGATGTGGCAAACGTAGGAAAGGTAAAGGCAAGGAAGAAAATAGTAAACATATGGACAGGCTTCTGTTCAAACAGATATTAAATAAAATTAAATACTTTAACATGCAAAAGCAATGAGTGAAGACAAGAGCCTGGGATTACTTTTTCCAGCTTTACAGAATAATAGGGGATCATTTTGGAATATTTAGGGCTAAAGGAAAACAATAACTGTTTTTCTCATTCCTCTGAACTAGTTCAGGCTTTTATAGAAACAATTGGAATTTTTGTACAAAGAAGTGAGAATGTCTCAGAATGTGAAGTGTTTCCATTTTCTCATTCTTTTGGGTTTTAAGCCAGTTAATTTTAATGGTGATTTTTATGAATGTTATAATAAGTTGCCTCTTTAAAGCTACTGTCAGTGCAATGCTTCAAATACACAAATGAGAAGCTTTTATTTTTCAAACACCTTATTTCAATATTTTTAAACTCGTTATTTTCTGATTGTTTGTATTTAAATGTCCAATTTTGACATTTTTGTTATTCTGTTCTCGTCAGTTGTATCTAATAGGTTTTCCGTACATGCAGGTGAATTCCCTGCTGCTGCACACCTGAGTCATTCCATTCTTCTTGATCCTTCCGTGCTGAACTTAGAATAAGTTTCTGTTATTGTATCCAAAGTATTTCCTGTCTTCAGATGTATCCTTAAGTGGTGCAGCTGATCGTGCATTTACTAGTAAAGATATTGAGAACAGGTTTGATATTTTAAGCCAAGCATTTCCCTAAATTAATATGTCTATTTCTGGTTAGTAGCTGAATCCACGTTGTACCAAGGGAGATCTTTTCCTTGAAATTCCCTTCACTTGATGCATCTGGGTTTCAGGGGGATTGCAGGTGTATTGGGGTGTTCCTGGATGGCATGAGAAAACAATGATAATTTAATTCTGATGGGAAATTGTTTTAATGATCTCTAGTTTGAAGTTGGGGAGATAGAACTTCTGCATGGAGTGAAATTAAGAATGTTTGGGATTTTTTTAGCTTAAGTAAAATGATTGATGGTTAGCAGTAGGATCCCTATAGATGGCTACTTTAAAGGAAGCAGTTCATAGCACAAATACAAGAGCTGCTCTAGTATGATGAACATCAAGAAAGAGGCATCAGAGGCTAAAATCAACAACCAGAGATGATTGCAGGAATTCCCTTCAACACTGAGAGAGTGGAAGAGATTCCATGGGATCAACTGCTCAGTAAGCATTTCCTCAGTGGTGTTTTTATCAGTAGCAATTTTTGTCCTATATTCAGTTATGAAAAAGAGGGAAAACAAGAGAAGTGTTCTTTTATAGCTGTCCATGCATGCTGCTCTGATGGTCTTTTTTGCTAAAGGATTGAAAATGAGCAAAGAAAGGTAGGTGCTGTGACTTGTGCTATACTAGTACAATGATGATGACAGGACTGACATTTACAAAGAGAGTTCAGGCAAATAAGGCTGTATCAAGGGAATAACATATGGGTTTGAGCTTCGTGTTAATAGTGCAGTTAGTTAGAACTGCTGCTGGTTTTCTCTGGAATCCCATATCAATTTAGGAGCCTCGAGTCATAGTATTGATATATGAGTGAAGAACAAATCTTGTTGCAGTAGCATTTCTCCAGTTAGCCTCTCCAAGAAACACCACACACATCCCGAAAAAAGGGAAGACAAACCAAATAAACAAAAAACCCCACAAAGCCCCATAGCAATTAGAGATATCTATTGCTTTTGCTCACTTCAGATCATTTTCACAGCTATATTGTCAGCTTTGGGTCCCATTTCAATAGTCCGTGCAGTGTCCTGCTGTGGTTTGATAGAAACATTGTCCCTCTAGGTTTTAAAAACTACAAATGTGGTAATTCTCAACAGCCGGAGCAGAATGTTAAAACTGCTGGCACCCCGTGCAGCTGCTAAATGGTAAACCTGGTTGTTAGTATTGGCAAGGTGCTTGGGTCTGTCTGGGCTGTTGCTAATGAAAAGTGCCTGTACAAGCCCCAGATTCATAACTGATTGCTGTGTTGGGAGCACCAAGCTTACAGCAACAGGAAAGAAGTGTCAAAGAGATGGCAGCTATCAGGAAAGGACATTGCCAGTTTCCCACAGGAATAACCACTTCTGCCTTTCCCTTTCTGGGCCTGTGTAACGGTCTAGAACTGTCCTTTTCTTCTCCTTCTTCCTGTTCTCCATCAACTAGTATTGATGAGGATCCTTTCTTATCATTATCTCAGGCTCTGTGTACTTCACTTTGCTCCGGATGTTGAACAGAAGTGCTGCATGTTCTGGAAATACTTTTTGAAAGTAACGCGCCTGGGTGGTCAGACGGAAAATATCGTGGAAGAAAAAGTGTGAATGGCTGGAGTTATAAACACATTTTTGTATACAATTTCGCAATTGCCAGGCAATAATAGCAATATGCACGAGTTTTATTAAGGCTTTTATGTGTATCTAAGACAAAGACAATGTGAAAAATTAAGCCTTTCTTTTCATAAACCTTTCACTAAGATTTTTTTCCCCTCCCATTTCACTTTCCTTTCATTTAAATTAGATCCATTGACAGTAATTTCTATCTATCTGGTTATTGTCTATTGCACTCTATCACTAGAGTTGGTACATTTCTTTCCCAGCATTCATGGGTTTGGGTGGGTTTTTTCCCATGTACATATATTTTAGTGTGCATCCTTCCCATGTATAGAAGAGCACATATTTTTGTTGGCAGCATCATTCATAGTCCTGCATCACTCTTGCGTATTCTCAAGGGACAGTATAGTTGAAACACCATTCCATTTTCTACTTTTCTATTTAAAAAGAGAATTTCACTGGCCATTTCTCATAAACTGTTGGCTTCCGTACGGGTTTTTTTTCACCATGCTAATTTTAATGGGCTGGTTATAGTAAATCTATCATGCCTAGAAATAGTATTTATCCATTTTTTCTTTTTACTGTAAATATATTTTTGTTCTTTCTGCAACTGTAGATCCACAAGTGCACACATGCTCTGGATGTACACATATTCTCTTTTTCCACTGTAGTGTTCTCGAAGAATGTACTCCTCACCTTCTACTGTTCCTCATGTTTTCAGTACAGTGCATGTAGTGCTGTGGGCAGCTTTGGTTGCACTTCCCTCCCAACTCCTACTGGAATTAAATTCTTCTAATGCAGTCTTTCTCCTTTTGTCTCCTGTAGTTATTTTTCTGCATTTATGTAACTTGTCAGGCTTGAATTCCAATCCATGTGTCTTATTTGGCAGATACAACCCTCCAGATGCTGACATATGTTGTTCTAATGACATAATCATCATGTATCTCAGGTCTGATCTCCAAAGATGTGGAAATGTGGATCAAGGAGCTCCTGCTTGGCAGTTTGTGCCTTGTAGCTCTCAGACTGTTCCTTTCATTCAGCAGCCCCCGATAATTACATATGCTGCTGCTGTGCTTACAAAAGAGCCCTCTTCATCTCGCTCTCTGAGAAACAGACACTTCGTATAAACCTAATACTTGGATGTACTCAGCTTCCGCGTAACAGCCAGGGATTTATTCCCCCATCACAGAAAACCCCCAATGCACTAGTTTTTTCATTTTACCAATTGAGAGCACCAAGACAGCTGTATGCGGCCAGCATTAGCATCCATGGTCGTTGTAACTTCACTGCTTGTTTGTGCCCAGCAATATATATAGTAGCAGCTCTTTACATGGTAGTTTGCCTCTCTGTTACTTTGTTTTCAGAGTCTTTAGTGTTGGATCTGTGTTTATTTGGGGTTTATGCTATGTCTTGGTACCAAGCTATACACTACCCTAAAGGTATTTCCTTCTTCAGGAGTTTATAAACTCTTCTTTCATTCCAGTTTTCAAGCAAATATGTTTTTGGAGGTCTGGGGTTTTTTTATATTGCCATTTTCTTCAGGAAATAGTAATGAATTAAACGATTTTCTGTGGACATCTGTTGCTTTGGATGAGTTGCACAAGGACCCCAAACACTCTTTTTGAGCTAGATTCTGTCATAACTACCATTTGGGTTTTGTTACCATGGTGTTCTGGCCTTCAGCATTTACCCAATGTATATTCTTGAAAACCCTGAAAGTCGAAGCATTGTCTCATCAGTGTAAGAGGTATTTCTCCATTTATGAGTGACAATTTTGCGTGCTTTTCCTGTTCAGAGACTTGAAGTAGTTGATCAGCGTGTGGAACCGAATGAAGGAGATCCGCCATGCTCACCTGAGCTTTAAGGCCCTGTGACTGTTTGCTCCTGAAATCGAATGAAACTGTAATACCACCTTTCGGTACCGCCACGTTATATATTCCCTTAAAGCTTCAGGACTTTCTTAGGAAAATATGCAGGTTTTTACAGATATTTTTCAGAGAAAAGCAAAGATTATTTAACTAACTGATTTATTTTCACCAATTGTCCTCTTCTGAAGAGCAGGTATTTGGCATAGCATCTTTCCCTCTGGGTTCAGTAGTTCAACCAACACCGCAGAAACTCACCTTCAATAATTTTGTGAGTCTTTTGGCATCTTTTGGTAGATTCCTGAGATTGCAAACCAGAAGTCCTCAGTAATGGGCTGACTATAAGGAGAACCATTTTTTCCTCTTCATATTTGGTACTGGTTATGGCTGAAAAGAGGAAACAAGGGAACTTTATGGAAGATTTTGAAAAGCTTTTGAAGAAGATTTCAATTTTTCATATTAATTAACCAGCATGCACTTTGTAGTTACAGTTTATCAGGCCCTCATATTTTTAACTGGGAAAAAATCTTAACGTTTGTACATGGGCTGTCTCCAAATGCTGGTGAAGAATTTGGTGTTTTAAGAACTAAATGACTGTATCCATGAGGAAGCTTTAAGTAGTACTAGAGGCAGCTGACAGTCCTGAGTTCCCAGGTTCCACTTACCCAGTGGAAGGTCAGTTCACAAAGGAGGGTTTTTCTTCCTAGGGAGACTTTCAGTTGCATCTAGAATGGACTGAGGTCATTATCATCAAGTTCTTTATCTAGGTCATGGCTTCTTGAGGAAATACATGATAAGAAAAAGCAATAGTTCACAGGAATAAGGGCTTGTAATGATGTAATGATTTCACTGTTTAGGAAGTGATTGATTCCTAGTGCAAAACACTTCCAGTATTATGTTCTTCCCATCTGATCTTTGACGGTGCACAGGTAAAACATGCTATTGCATTATTTACAGGGTTATATGACAAAAATCTTTCCCTACCTTGGTGATTGTCTAGTCCTAGAAATACTTTAACAGTTGAAAGAATCATTTCATTGCCTTCTCAAACTGTTAACTAATCTTTCCCAAGAGCTGACTAGAGAAATCCACCTTAATTCCAAGAGTGAAATTAGGCCATAAAGATCTTTGTGAGTGTAGTTCAAGACACGGTTATGAAGTTTGCCAGGATACCTCAGGTTTAATTGAACCTAAGTGCCTTGGTGAAAGCATGTATCCTATTTCATGCACTTCCATAAAACTTCATGGCGGATTACACATCACATGAATGCAGGATAGATTAAATTGATACATCATTTTAACATGCATCACTTGGCCATCCCACCACTTCCTTCCTGAAGTGAAAGGAAAAGCCCAGAAATGTGCGTCAGTCACACCTCCTTTTCCTTTCAGGCTTTCAGACAGGCATGTATGGAATTAGTTTTGCATGCGAGTCGGCAACTGGATCACAGCACAGGTAGCAAAAATTTTTATTGTGCCTGAACTCTTGGCACTCCCACAGTGTCGAATGGGTTTTTCATTTTCTGTGTGCTGCCACCAGTGAGCATAAAGGTAGAGCTGTCTCCTCTATCCCAGTCTAATTCCACCTCTGCTGTGCAATCTCATGCACATGCGATGCAGGAGGGTAGGGGAGGGAGGGCCGTGGAGGTATTTGGGTAGGTAATACACCTTGAAGGATGCAGTTACTGTACAGGTAAGTAATAATTTTTTTTGTTTCTAAGTAGTCATCTGTATAAGATTCCTGAAAAGAGGCTGTTATTGTTTATCACTCTGCAATTTTGTCAAAATACAGGAAGGTTTGCCCTTGGTGTGATGCTCAAAGGTATGATTGCTTCAGAGGAACAGTCACTGTAGGAAAAAAGTTATAACTGTAGTGAAAATTGATAGAAGATTTTTTTCCAGAGTTTAGTTCTTATCCCAGTAAAGGTAGAATACTCCATGTAATTAAATGGAGGAAAGCAACAGCAGCACAGATCAGCATGAGCCTGTCATGTTTTAGAGTTCAGAACCAAACAGTTGGAAAAACATGCCGATATGTTAAAAGGCAAATGCAGGTTCACTTCAATTTTATCTACTAACATGAGACAGCAGCTTATATTTTTAAAAAAGTCATTCAAATGCTAATAAGTTAGGCATGAATCAACGAGCTAGAAACAAAATAATTCTTTAAGAGTGTTTTGAGACTATGCTGCACTAGTGGAGGTGTTGCCTGACTGAGCAACAACCTGCTGCTCCTGCCAGTCATTTGTGTGGTTTTATCAGGTGGTTACACACATCATGACACCATTAGAAGACTAAAATTGTACATCTTTTAACTAGGTTTGACTGAGACAGAAAGGGAAAACTTTAACTTAGTCGTTCCTTACTGGGTGGGATATTAGTATTAGACTTAAGTTAGGAGATCACCATTTCTATGCGACTCATTCCAAGTCAGCGCTGGACTTTTTACCTTGCAGCTCTCTACTACATATGTAAAAGTTTGTGTATTATTTTAGGAAAAGTAATTACATATGGATATATATTTTTCAAATGCAGGTAACGTGGCACTGTATTTTTGGTATCACCAGTTGTCCTTTCTCCTGTCCCTCAGGAGTTCACCTGTCTGAACAGAGCACTATATAGTCTCATGTTTAATACAGTGTTGAACTCACCTCTGAAATGTTTGCCTGGAATGAAGAGTGGATATACCTCTGTGTTAGAACGTTTTATTCTGCATTCTTATGTTAAAAGAGTTTCCCTTTTAAATGCAGCTGTTCAAATGTACACTTCTGTTAATTGACACGGAGAACTACACATTTCACTTGGCTGTCCATGAATGATATATCAAGAAGTAAAGTTTGTAATAACTCTGTAAAGCAGATAGGCAAATAAATATTTCCTATGTCTGACATGGTCACTATTCTGTGCAGAGCGTTTTGTAACGTTGTTATTCATCTTTTTGATGAGACTTCTTTTAGGCTTATCATAACCATAAAGTAGTTTTGGAGGATGTTATCAGTCTTCCTAAAAGATTCAGAAAGTATGAAAACATGTTAAGCAACTCCTATTTTTGAAATATAGATCTCTCCATTTGTTTCTTTGGAAAACAGCACTTACTTGCTCTGTGACTCCACCTTGGAATGTAACCATCAGCAGAAAGCTCCTCTGCTTGCAAAGCCTAGCAACTCCTGCTGCCTGTGCTGGTGGTTGAACACCAGCCTTGCTCTTTACCGGGACAGTGGTGCCAGATGTCCTGCCCTAGTCTGATACAAAGCTTGGCATATCTGCTTGAACACTCTCATTGAACACTGAAAGGGGCAGTTTTGAGACTGTCAGAAATGGTTTTCATACAACTATCTTTGGGGATATGGTCCTAGAAAGCAGGAATCAAGGAATAAGTCAGATTCATTTGTTAAACTCGAATGACTAATTTTTTCATTATGAAGGTTGCAAGGTCAGTCTTCTTTTACCTTATTCTTTATATGGTACAAAACTCTTTCAGTGTGTCAGTGGAAAATTACAGTCCTGAATGGAAAAGGACAGAAGCCAAAGGGATACACCTGACAAAGGGCAAAATGCCAACAAAAAAACCATTTTTGATTCTTCCACTGCTGCTGAGATGGCTAAAAAGCCATGTATTAACTTCAATGTGCATAAATATCTCATCTGAACCCTATGATCTAAAGCAATCTGCGAGACAAGAAATGCAGAAATCTTCTGTCGAGTTGCGCCCTTGCAGTGGATTTGTTAAGCAGCCATGGTCCAGGGCATTCATGTATGCACAGCCTGCTTTGCAGCCTTCTGTCCAAGCTGCTTCTGCAGAAGCGGGAGATACACGTTTATTTTCCTTGCAAGACCGAAGTTAGGAGAGTCTCCTTTACAAATAACAATGCCATTATTTTGTATATTTATTTTTTTAAGTTATGTTGCTTGTAGAAACTAATAAAACAGTATATTTTCTGGGGAGCAATAGAGTTTTCCTCAGTGGTCTAAACATATGAAGCACAGCTGAACTCAGAGCTGTGAAGATGCTCTTTATCAAAGAAGTTTTTAGGGAGTCTTGACACTTGAGTGTCTGAGATTCAGACAGCCCAGATGAATCCTTCATATTTCCTAGAGAGCCTTTGATGTAAAACTTCCTTTAAGACTTAATCTGAACAGTGGAAAACTCTGTTGGGTCAATGTCTGCTTTTCTCTCTCTTAACCTGGAAATGGCTAATTCCACAGTGCAGTGCTCTGTTTCCCTTCTTACCACGCCTGCTGCCGAATGTACGAGCAAATGGGCAACTCTGAATGCCTGCTACCTTCCTGCCACTTCTGGCTTCTCTGCTTCAGAACTGCTTACTAATCCTTATTTTCCAACAATCCTTGCTTCTCTGTGCTGTATAATCTGACAGGACTGTGGTATACCCACACCAGGCAAGCATTCTTGCTTTGAGGTCCTGCTTTGCTGGCTTTCTCCTTCTCTTTACTGTGATCTTCCTCTTACTCTTGCATCCCTTCATCCTGTCCTTTGTGTGAAGATTATTTGCCTGCAATTGTGCCTTGGGAGGGAGAAACACGTTTTGGTTGTCTTAAAACTTGGTTGGTTAAAAGGCTGTGGTTCCAAACAAGTCATCTTCACCTAGTCTCCCGTCATTTTCCAGGACAATCTGCGTAAAAAGGATGATCGGATTGAAGAATTGGAAGAGGCACTCAGAGAAAGTGTTCAGATAACTGCAGAGCGGGAAATGGTGCTAGCACAAGAGGAGTCAGCCAGGATCAATGCTGAGAAACAGGTCTGCAATCTTGTAAAGTCACTGGTAGTCCTCCTAGGGAAGTAACCAGACAGTAAAGTACTAATTTCCCTGCTTTCCTGTGTGAAACACAGCTGGCTTTCTTTGATGATCCTCTATGTCTGTTCCAGCATTAGGTAACAGAACTCATAAAATCTGCAAAGCCCTCATAGTAAGTTGTATTGCATAAGTAAGATTTTATTGAAATTAAAATCAAAATGTAAGGTATCCTGAGATACCTTTTGAAATAGTGGTTTAAGTAGGAACTTCTGATCTGTCTTGCCTGTCAAAGCTGCCTTCCTGTGTGTAAGGCATACTCAGGTTTGCTGTCTTGTTCACTGAATGTATTTGAAAGACAATAATTTTTATTAGCATGGTTGTGTTTATGGACCACAATCTCCTTGCACTTGCAAAACAACTGGTTAAAAAGACAAATCCCTTGGCTTGAGCCAAGCATGCACACAGAAAATACACAGTTGTGTACTGAAGCCACAAGTAGAAACTTCTATGCATTAATTGATTTTGTGCCACTGATGAGAGAACTCTGGAGAGCCATGGCCATGCCCGATTTTAACTCAGGTAAGTAATCATCAAGAAAGCATACCAGAAGTTATGAATAAATCCATGAGATTTTGCTAAAGCTTGTGAAGCAGAAGCTGAAACTGGCACTCTTAGTTTTTGTCAGCCTCTTCAGTGTTTTTCAGTGTTCCTTATGACAGTAATTAGCAAACAGGAGCATTTGGTTAGTTGCATTTCAATGGAGGAATCTCCTTGTCTTTGTTATTTGCTTAACAGCACTTCCGACCAAGGGCACTTTAAAATGTTTTAAGAGGTTTGTCTTAACATGTATTCTTGTATCACAGGCTTTAATGAAAAGAAAGTAAAAATCCAAGTTTTCCAGAAGAAAGCACTCTTTAGGCTAAAGTCAAGCTCACCTGTTTGCTGATGGACATATTGAGGATAATTCTGGTTGCTGTATTTAAGGATCCTAGACAGTGTGATGGAACTCACTTTCAAGAATGCCTTATTTCCAAACTTCTTGTAGCCTTTAAAAAATTGCGTGAAATAGAAATGTTAACTGGGCAGTGAATGGCACTTCAAAGATTAGATCTCCTTGAAAGGAAAACATGTCTGACAAAGCATTGGGTTCTATGATGAGGCACAAAAGTAATCAAACTAGTATGTGATTTGATGCCTAGGATGTTATAATGTTTTAATTTATTAGCTACAAGACAAAGTGACCATTTTTATATTCTTTGAGCACCTAGAAGCTGGCGCCCAAAGAATATAAAAATATATAATTATTAAAATATTTTATATATATATAAAAAAAATAGATCATTGGAATTGGGTGTAACATCTTAAAAATGAGACAAGGCAGGGAAATGCACAGCCTGAAGATCAATAAACCATGAGGGTCAAGAGAGATTGAGAAGAGAGGAAGAGAGACAAGACGAGTAAGATTTGTGGGTAAAGATTGGTGGAATATGGTAGGTAACAGCATAAAAAAGAAATTAATTTGGATGTAGCAGTGCATATGGAAGTGAGGAGGAGAAAGAAGGATGGAGTGAGAGCAGCAGTATTGGAAGACAGAAAAGTTGGCATCTATGACAGCACTGTCTTACTGCAACAGAACTAAACTGCCAGTTCTGACCAATTACGGTTTTTAAAATACGAGCAACAAATCGGCACAAAGGAAAAGGCTCTGGAGAGTCTTGTTCCAGTCAGCACTGGGAGACCTGCTGTGCCCACTTTGTCCAGTAGGATTTTGGTTTTGATATCAGTTAAATGCGGTCAGGTGTATTTAGAGTGGTGGCAAGTAGCTGTTCTTCTGAGGTGCAGAGCAGGCTTCCCTTCAAATGTTTTTCAGTGCATATTCCTTCAATTACTTTTAAAGAATGCCCTCTTTGTTTTATTATGTTCTGTGGAAGTTCTGTGTAGAATTTTGAAAGACAAACACAGATAATTTTAGAGTTTTAAAATGCAAGACTCTATGTTCCGTATACTATCAATGGCAAATCCAATGACTTTCACAAACCCTGTAATAGGTTATGAATATTCTTAAGCCGTGTGTGAATGATGTGTGTGATTTTTAAAATGTTGATGTTGTTCAAACTGATTGTAATTTGCTTTTAATTGCATGCTTTTTCTTTCTTCTCTTGTTTATCTTGTTTTCTACCATTCTGCCACTTCACTGCCTGTCTGAAGCTTTTTAATGAATCAGTGCATGAGGTCAACCATTTTGGCTTTAGGTGGTTCAAGGTATGAGGACATCTCATTTGTGTGTGCCTCTGCCCCAATATTTAGTGTTGCTATTATAGCCTCGTGTTGTGTAATCCTACCCTCCCTCATTTCATGATGTGTGGTGTTGTGCTATTTTATAGGCTTCAGATTTGAATTACAGTGTCCACGAAGCCACCCTGGATTCCATGGTTCTCATATATCTGTTATAGACTAAAATCTTGCTCTCTTTAATCCAGTGTTTGAAAGTATCCTGTCAGTGTGCATTAACTGTGGCAGTGGGTTAACTGTGTTAATACACAATCTGTGTATGCAAGATGTCTCCTGCTGACTAAAGCTTTCTGCTTATTTCAGGATTTTAGACCTGTTTTTTCTTTCATCTTTCCCAAAAACAAAATCAGGCATTTCCTGCTGGGAGCAGTGCACCCATTGAATTGGGCATCATTTTATTATCCATGCTGATCTGCATAACAAAAACCCTGCCGTACAGAAAGCAGATGAGGCAGTCTTGCATAGATGGGAAGGCTTGAAAGTCCTTCAAGCCTTTCCTTCTAATAATCGTCACCTGGTTTTGCTGGTGCACCTGCTGAATGCTCTGTGTAAATATCGTTGTGAATTCCGTACAGCTGTGGGGTTATGTAGTACTGTGGCTGGTCCCACTAGTTCAGCTCTCTGTGTGGAAGGTCAGAACGTGTATGGAGACTTCTTTGTAAGTACTGCCCATAAGGCTGAAGGTAGGATTTCTCAGATAAATGCTTCTATCATGAAGGGGTTTTTTTATTAGAGATGGTAAATGTAGATTCAGCCATGATTTCTGCATTAACCAAACCTGCATTTATTTTAGAAAAGCTATCATTATGTTCCTCAGGGGGGAAAAAAAATGAATTATATAGAAGTTTTTCCCTGCTCAGAAATACAGCAGTAGTTTTTCTCCTTAGGAAAAACTGTTGGAGGTTTTCTTTGACAAGAGGCCCTGTCTTGTTCACAAACCCTTTCACTGTCCTGGTGCATCCCTTCTCCTGCAGCAGGAAGCAGGAGGTTATCCTTTGTATGAATTGAGTCTTAATCAGCACCATTCCCAGGACAATGCTGGAAACGTGCTTTGACCTTCATGAAAGAATGGGACCCTTTTTGTGAAATAAAGTGGAACACAAGTTCAGGTTCTGTGACTCAGTGTCGATCGATATTTAGCGACAGGTTCTTGTCTCAAGGAGCACGATAGTGGAATTACTGGCATTTTGAGCCTTCTTTATTGGAGGGCATAGTTCACAAATGTTTTCTGACCTAAGATACTTCATGCTCTCTTTCTCCTTGCCCACTTTCATCCCCATACTTGAGTGCGCATCCCTGCTGTTTTCCCAGCAAGGTCATTCTGGGGCTGTGTTGTGAAATGGAGCAGTGACCTAATTCATGGTAACAACTCTCTTATTTTTTGAAGGGATTTTTTCATGTGAAGCACTTCACTGACCTGGTTCCTGAATCCCCATGCAGAACTTGAGGGACATCTGAGGAAACGTTGACCTGTGGGGGCAGGACTGAGAAGTGAAGGCAGGAATTTCTTAGTATTATTACTAAAAATATTTTTACCAGAAACTTACTGCAGCCTTTACAATGGGCTACTATTTCTTTGCCTGAGATGGTGCATTGCCTGACCACAACATACATTTCTCTGGCTTATTTTATTTCCTTCAAATTTGAAAAGCAGAAGATTTTAGATGTTTAAATAATGCTTCTGCTGATAGTAGTGCAGCTCTGTTCTCTCATGACTATCAGCTCCTGGTTAAATGCTCTCTCTGTATAGTATCAGCTAACATTTAACTCCTTACCCTAAAATGTAATGGCAAATAAACACATAAAATAATGGCCATTACCTCGTCATTCCTTCCTTCCTTAAGTAGCTACTTAAACTGAAATTTTTGAGTTGGCAGTCTGATCTTGACACCTTCCATCAACTTTTTGTGAAGTTATGGTTCTCAGTGGGACATTTTAAGTGAGGTTAAGTATGTAGACCTATAAATAGCTGTATCTGTGTTCATACACTGTGTCTTTTTATCCTGCACAGGGCAGATTTTTTCTGCTTTCGTTTTTTAAGGAAAAAATAAAAGACTGAGTATTGTAAAAGTAGTGTGTTGTTTAAATGTGTTTTCTTACGCTCATTCCTTTCTCCCACTGTCTATAAATTATTTCAGCAGGATTTAATATTATTTCAGGTACACATTGTGTGTAAAATATGCTGGTAACAAGACTCCTAAAATTCTCTATCACATATGCTTACTTAAAAATTTGTATCTGTTTGTTAAGGAAAAATAAACATGAAATAGGTTCATAACTCAACCAGAACCTCCTTCACAGTTCTCCCCTGTTTCCCTACTGTAAATACAAGGTCTGCAAGGGTTTGAATGTAGAGTAGAGCCTCAAAGAGCCTTTTCTGTCTTATCTGTGAGTTACTTGTACAGAAATTCTCACCAAGTTTTGAATGGTACCTGTCATTTGCACTTCCGTCAGAACACCATTCTGGTTTTAACTTTGTAGCAAATATTATTTAGAGTACAATTCCTTGTAAGAATAGAATAGAAACTACATTTAAAACAGATTTATCATATACTGGACCCTATTCTATCAAGTACCTTCTGAAAATGCAAAATAAATTAAAAGACATACCTTTTTTGCTGAGCATTCTGTTACTGAAATCGATCTGAAATATTTTCTCACATATGTTCAGCATTGGAATTACTTCACAGCACAAATTCTGACACGCTAAGTTACTTCCCGCAGGTCCCTGTAAATGAAGAATATAAAGTGGAATTTCTCATGTACAACTTACCTATGGATGTTTTCTGAGCACCATAGAAATGTCAGAGTTCTGACTGCTCTGTAATACATGCCGGGCAGTTTGCTTTTGATGGATGTTTTTGTCTTTTCTTCTGTATCTCCTAATGAGAAATTTGATAAACTAAGAGACTGGAGATCAAGGCAGTAATCGAAGGTACAGCTTGGGGGGTGAAGGTACTGGAGGATTTTTATAAGATTTTTCTAAGGAGTTTACATTTCTTTGGCTGAACTTCTCTTGAATATCTTCTGAAAGGCTCTTTTCTGTAAAAGTCTGCCAAAACTATTTTGGCTTTTGAGTGTGTGTATATATGTACATGTGCAAAGTAATTTGTGTACTTAGTTCATATTAAGTACAACTCTGTGCTCAAACCTTGTATTTTAATTTTTTTTACTGATAAAAAGTTTTAAGAGCTTTTTAAGTTAGTGTCAGCCCAAAGTATAATCTTACCATTGTTTTCCAAGAGATTTACTTTATTCTTCTGTCTGATTGTTCTGCTTTGGTTAGAGAAAGCATTTTGGGTAACTGAAATTCACCATGCCCTGTGTCCTTGTCAGTGAATATGTTTGCAGTAATTTTTAGGAGCAATGCATCTCCCTAATGTTACTTCTTTTCCCTGGATATTTAAATGGATTACATAACCTTTTCCTTTAAAAATACGCAGATTTGTACTGAGTAACCCTCCCTGCAAGGGAGAAGTAATTTGGTATATAATTCCCTCTGCATTCAGTAATGTACCTTTTAAGAGCTGGAAGAGTGGAATTTTTTCTCTCTTAGCTGTGTTCAGCTGTGCTGAGCTGGGGGCTTGGGAGGTTTTTTTTGCCTCCAGATGGGAAGAATGAATAGAGAGAGAAATGATGAATAGAAAATCATGCCTAATGACTTCAAGGCAGAGATCTTTTTCTAACATTATAGACAAAAAAACTTCTAAATCTTTTAGAATCATAGAACTGTTTAGGTTGGAAAAGATATCCAAGATCATCGAGTCCAGCCGTTAACCTGACACTGCCAAGCCCACCACTAAACCATGTCCCTAAGCACCACATCTACCTGTCTTTTAAATTCCTCCAGGGATGATGACTCTGTTTTTGTTTAATTTTTTGCTCTCGTTTAAGGTTGCAAAGTAGTCAAAATTTGATGACTTTCAGGAGAATTGGGGACACTGAAAGGATAATTAACCTCTGTGCAAAATATACATTAAGCATTTCTCCATATAAGTCACCTTTTCATTTAATGAAATGAGAAATACTGATGGAAACTGTTATGTATAAATTTGGTGCAAGTGCTGATTTTAAGATCATTTTGTCTGTATTTTTATCCCTCTTTATTGTTTAATAGATAAATACTGATTTCACATTGTGCCTTTTATTATAGTCGGGTATTCCAGATGAAGTTCTATCTTGGCATCTCTCTGCCTGTTATATTCTTTTCTTAAGCACCTACCTCTAGACAGCATTTTATTTGTTGTGGCTCAAGAGAAAAACAAATTCTTGCAGATTTGGTTACATTAATGCTTGCTTGTAATTGTAAGGATGCACACAGATACTTGTGTTAATATTTGTTTAAGCTAGTCCTGTGCTTTTTTCATTTTAAATTTCTTTTCTAGTTGCATTCTTTAACTGTGACCTTAAATGCAAGTGTGATACAGTAATATGTAGATTAAAGCATTAGAAAAGCTCATTAGACTTGAACGTTAGATTCATAAATTGAAAAATATATGTTCTTTTTCTGACATAATTGATTTTTCCCCCAAATCCATGAAGTGTGAGAAAAGCAATTGTTTTCCTTTCCATAGCATTCTCCTATATAGAAAAACACAGGAGAGTGACAAGCTTGAGGCTCGTTAAATTGAGGATGCCTCTTCATTTGAAATATTTCCTACTCACACAAAAGCTTCCAAACTTTCCTGTGCTGCTGTTTACCATCGGATTCCTTCAAACCCTTCACTGAATTTCAGCCTGAATTCAGTTGGCTCCAAATAGTGGAAGTTCTTTTTATTTATTGTAGTTAGGTTCTGCTGTTTGCTTTCTGTTAACTACAATGATAAAGATCTGCTTCCACAAGTTTGTAGAGGTGGAAACTTTCCTGAGCTTGCCAGTGAAACTGTGCTTCTTCAGTTTGCCACATGTTCAACCTTCACATGGCAGTGCATGTGCTTTCATTTATTTATGTTCATGATCCTTAACGTCTTTTGGGAAAAGAGTGTTGAAGTTGAATATGGAATCAGCATAATGTTTTTCACTGCTTGCAGTGAGTTAATACATCGTCCCAGAATTTTTCTCTTTGGAAAATCAATCTGTGCTATATAAATTGACAGTCTTTGCTATGCTGTATAGCAGAGCATTAAATATTTACTTTGAATATTATTCAGTTAGGTCTAAACTGTCTGCCATAGTGACATATCCTAGTTAACCTGAAACTGTCTGAAATGCAGCAAAATGGAAGTCAGCATGGTCTGCAGAAAGCTGGTAAAAAACTGCTAAAATCCTTGGGCAATTAGTCTCACTTCTACCTTAACAGCAGTAGATGTAACCTAAGAAAGGCAATTTATTTTGAAGATGGCCATGTTTAGAGTTGTGGCTGGAGTATCATGAACTAACCATAGATCTAGAGAATTTTGTTTGGGTGTGATAAATTGTGCCAAATGAGCGTGTGCAGCGCTGCACAGAATGTGCTTCATGTGCTGCATTCTAGTGTCTCTGCCTCTGTAGAGATTTTTAAGAGGTGATCAAAATCCAGGTTTTTTCAAGGTTTATTGTTATTCCTAGTGATTGCTGCTGTATTCCCAAGGGGTGAGAGAGACACATTGCTAGCCATGGAAGATAAACACAAGGCAGTTTCCTGAGACTGTAGATCCATGTAAAGTAAAATAGGACAGCTTCCTTTGGTATGGTTGCATGGGTTAAAAAACATAATGAGAATGTTTCATTGGATATTGGTTTCACTTGAGGAAAATGTAGAAATAGAATTGTAACTTGTTATAGTCTTCAGATACCGGTGGCTAAAACAGATTTCTTTTCCTCAGTAGAAATCAGAATTCAATTTTCACTTACTTTTTTTCAAGGCCTGACTCAAATATTTTGTTCGTGTTAAGCAGAGGCAATTATTGTTTCCTTCTCAAGAGCTCTTGTCCCAGCAGTAGGCTGTTGCTTATTTATGTAGGTTATGGCCCACATTTAGGAGATACAACTGTCAAAGCTACCTCCAAACGTCCTAACAGGACACAGGTGGGGCTTACTGAGTCCTGAAGGCTCAGGAGTTTTCTCTTTTCTAAACATCTGTGAATCCTGATTCCTCTTTCTCCATACAAAAGCTCAGCGCTCTCAGAGTATGAGCAAAAAGCACTTGGTGGATGCTCAAGTAACACACCCCTTGACAAAGACTTCTTTGTTTATGCTTGTGTGGCTTCTGCAGGAGTAACATGGTAATGTCAGATATCTGGTCAATCTCATTAGTGCTCTCCATTGCCTAGAGCCATCAGTGGAGACAGTAAGGAGCAATACAGAGCATTAACTCCTTTATAATCAGATGCTCGTTTTATAATGAAGTTTTTGTTGGGAGACCAGCTCATGGAAATAAGAGACATCAGCTGTCTAAATATCTCAGTTTCACAATGATAAGAAAAATTGCATTCATCTGCAGTATCCTGCAGGTTTTCAGACCACAGGCTTTTGTTCTCTTTATCTTGCTCCCTCCTTTTTCCCATTGAATAATGTAAGAACAGAACAGTGGCACCAGTTCTGTTAGGCCACCAGGATGCTCTATTTTATCAGGGATGCTGAATGTACAAAATCCAAACAACCTAAAAAAAAAAGGCACAAGACTTAAGAAAGCCACACAGTAATGTAAAGAAAGACAAACCCTAAAATTACTGCTGCGTATTACAGATGATCAAAAGACCCTGCCTTTTCTCTGGAGAACTGATAATCCACCCGCCATTTTCACAGCTTCAACACTAACTCTCCTCTTTACTGCAAACAGAACTCCTTGTCCGTGTGCAGTCTGCCACAGTCCTGTAATGCTGTACACAGCTGACTTTGGCAAAAGGGGTGCTGCAAGTCTGGCATCCCCTTTGAGATGCAGGTAGAAGTGATGTATGGGCACATCTTAATTACTGCATCCTGTGCACTGGTGCTGAATAAGAGGGGCTTGAATTGAAGCCAGAGCTCCAGCCTGTGTGGTGGGACAGAGCCATTCTGCTTTACACCCTTCTGCTCTCAGTGGGGCAGAGCTTTCAGCTGCATTTGTGGTTGAGGGCTGTCCTTATCTTACAAATCAGATATTACAGTATAATTTTACTGAGGGAGAGGAAGATTTTTCTTGTTATTGTTTACTGGTTTCTCTCCTTTTCTTCTGATATTTTTAGCTCTAAAAAAGCTATCCCTAACAGCTTTCCCAATATCTATAGGAATTTGAAGTTTGTTCCCTTAATTAAGAATAGCCAAGAATTTAGTTAAGTGTCTTGGATATAGTCTTTAAGAGTACCTTAAAGCCACCCTACTGCTTTAATGAAAATGGGGCTATGATGAAACCATAATTCATTTTCCTCTTATTTTGTGTAAAGGTTTATTAGCTTGTGATTTAAGCAAACCATCTGGTCCTGCTGGCAATCCAAGTTATGTCAGACTCAGTGCTTTCTCCCTGTAATATGTTACTGGAGGCAGTTAAATTACATGCTTAAGTCCCAAGTCTGGCCTGTGCTTTTTCCATGTCTTAACATCTGTTCTAGGAAATTTTTCTGGGATCCAAACAAGTTTACAAGGAGCCAGATCTCGTCTTTGTCTTTCTTTTCATGTCTATTTCTTTTCCTTCTCTGCAGTCTAATCAGTTCAACTGAGTAAAAGATAATGCGGAAATTTGCAGTCTCTTTATCATTTCAGCAACATACATAGTGAGATAAAAAATACTTTAAAAACTCAAGAGCTGTAGAAAAATAGGAGACTGACATCTGAGAGTGACACTTTGAGAAATGTTAATTATTTTTTTGGTCCTTCTGATATTCTTTCTACTGACTTTTAACTGGGAGACTTTTTGTTTTGCTTGCCTAATTAATTTTGGGCAAAAGTACAGATACTTATTACATTTTGTCTTGCAATGCTAATTTCTTGTTTATACAACACAGGCCTATGTTTAGAAAATAAATAATTTTAAATATACTTGTTAGCCTGCTGAGGTGGCTTTGAAAAGATCTCTGGTGATTAATTTATATACAGATCATGGAAAATGACTTGTTTGTGTTGGTATTTGTACCTGAATTCTCTGAAATGTCATCATTTTGTATTCTGCCTGGAAGTTTTGAGACACAATAATGAACATAAACAGCTATCCCATAGCCTGCTGTGTCTATATGTATATTGAAAGAACTAGAATTTCTTGTCTTCAATCAGAAAAACAGAAATTACTCTGATTCCAGGTATGTAATTAAACATTAAACTGTGTTTCCTACATTTGGCTGCACCTAAAATACTGTGTCTCCAGCTTAGGAGTAGGGATCTTAGGGTAACAGTCCCTTTGTCACACCCTTTGAGACTTTTAATTACAGACTGGTAAGGTCAAGGGAGGAGATTCTGCCCCTCTGTTTTGCTCTGGAGAGACGCCACCTGGAGCATCCAGCTCTGGGGCCTCCAGCACAGGAAGGTCGTGAATGTACTGGAGCAGGTCCAGAGGAGGCCAAGATGATCAGAGGGTTGGAGCACCTCTCCTGTGAGGAAACCTTGGGAATTTGAATTGTTCAGTCTGGAGAAGGCTGTGGAGAGACTTCATGGCAACCTTGAAGTATAAAAAGGGGACTTGAAAGAGAGAGAGACTCTTCCCCAAGATCTCTAGTTACAGGACAAGGGTCAGTGGTTTTAAACTGAAAGAGAATAAGTTTGGACTGGACATAGGGAAGAAGTTCTTTGTAATGAGCACGGTGAGACACCGGAACAGATTGCCCTGGTGGATGTCCCATCGTTGGAAGTGTTCAGGGTTGGGTTGGACAGGGCTTTGAGCGACCTAATCTAGTGAAGGCATGGCAAGAGGGTTGGCCTACACAGTACTTAAAAGTCTCTTCCAACCCAAACCATTCAATGAAAAACAAAAAAGAATATGTAGTCTCTTCTGTAAAGATTGATAATTCTACAGGTGAGAAAAAGCCTTATCTAACATTAGCATAAATTATTTTTATATAGTGTAGCAGTGATTTGCTGTCTTTAATGCTGGTCGTATACATATGAATTGGGATGCATTCAAATCCTATCACCTGAGACTAGAAAATTTTCCGTTGTAGTGTCCGTGGAAGGCATTCCTTAGCCTTTTCCTCATTCTTGGTATGCACATAGCACATAAACATGGATTGCATGGGTCAGCATTTCAGAATAGAGCCTCTGCTCCTGCAAGTGTTTTTTCAAGTGTATAGCATTTTGCTCTTTTTTTCCTCCCCATATTGATGACTCTGCCATTGCCTCTTTAGAGTTGAACAGTCCCACTGTACTGAATTACATTGTGTTACCAGCATTCATGATGCATTTGTTGCTTGGATCGTGACCCAAAATTGCTCTTCTTTTCTGAAAAGGTGCAAGCAGAAAATTAAGCTCTAGAACTATCTTCCTGAGAGGGCTAGAGAAGCCTTTTCCAATTTTCTGTGCAGTAGAAAAGTTATCTTCAGATGATGCTTTATCACTGAGGAAAACCCACAATGGGAAGAAAAAAGGTAGCTGCCACAACATTGTAATCTAAGCAAACTGAAGTGTTTGGGGATGCTGAGGTTGCATTTGTTAGCCATCTGTCTGGATCCACTTTAGGTACTGGAGTCTTTGGGCTCTGATTTTAAGAGGCAAACAATAACAGCCACATGAGTTGATAATAGCATTCTTCCTGGCCTGAAGTATCTATTGTGTCTCAGGAATTCTTAGCATTGCATTAGTTCTCATGTAACAGGTGAGGGGACTGGAGCTTGCCTATCTTGATCATCAGAAATCATTCCATGAGCTAGTACAGAGATAGGTAGGATTTCCAGCCTCAGTAATACTTTGTATATACAGTCCCTTTCTCAATTTTGCTGTCTTTTTACTGGCTTTTGGGGAACCTGACTAAGCTCTTTGCAAGTCCCTGGCTTCACATTAACCAGTGGGCAGAAAAGTTTACTGGAACCGCTACATATTTGGAGATAATGTGGTATCTCTATGTCTGTGCAAAAGCCTGGTTTTTGATTTGCAGTTGTAGGAGCCTGAAATAACCGTCTGTAGGAGCAGGGAGGTTAAGATGGTAGATAGGCTCCTGAAAAGGGCTTCATTTTTTTTGTTGTTAAATAATTTCTTTACAGGCTTCCATTGACATGATAGATAAACTTCTCCTGTTGTATTGCTGTTTCTCTCCACCTTGCTTTCATGCTTTCTAAGGAAGGAGACATAATACTATGTAAAAGATTTGTTCTATCTTGACATTTCCCTCTTCTGCTGCTGTGAATCCCATACTGATCTAATTGACATTCTTTACCCTCTTTCACATAGTTTGTTCAGTCTCTCAGGAACTCTCTCCTCTAATGGAAACTTATTTCAGCTTGATGTTCTTCCTTAAAGATAAGCTGTCACCTGGTCAGGTCACTTAAGGCCTAAAAACAATGAACAAATAAGTCTCCATTGAAGTTCTCTGCTCAGAATACATGAAGACCTTTCTGGCCTGTCCACAGAGAACTGAATCATGGCTAAGTCAGATAGTCAGAGATACTTTGCTTTATATACTGTCATTTGAGCAAAGAGAAATGAGGAGCAAGAGTTCACTCTTTACGTCTTCTGAAATGGGTGGAGACTTTTTAGCTACAACTGACAGGGCCCAAGCTTACCCGCAGCTAAATTGAAAATGTCAACAGCATGTCTCTGAAAATGTCTCAGCGTGCCAAGAGCTCTGGTTTTGGCAAATATTTTTTCTTTATTATATAATTAGCTGCTCTCAGGGGAAAAAATTCAAGGGTAGATGTGAAGTTTTTTGTATAGGCTAAATTAGATGTGCATTGCAAATAGTTTGCTTCCAGTGAATATTCCTCTATCATTTCTCACAGGACTGCTCGCTGGGACAGGTCTGCACTAAGATTCATATGCTGCCAAATAAAATGTTTTGTTTTGTAGAAGTTTAATTGAACCCATGGACTATCTACAACCTGATGAATCTGAACAATGAAGTCTTTACTGTGAATACAATTATCACTATTTTGGTGAACTTTGTCTTTAGCAAATTGCGTGACAAATGGCCCTTGCTGGAGAGCATGGAAGGTAATGACAGTTCTGTAAACCAAGTTGTTGGCACAGTTTCAAAGCTACTTGCATTCCAGCCATTCCTAATACTTGATTAGATCAATTTTCTGTTGGCCTGCAAAAATACAAACTGTAACCTTGGAATTAAAAGAGTTATCAAACAGAGCGATGAGAAAGACATAAGGTACATGCAGTAAGCACTGCTACGAGATACTCTTGCAGAGTTAGCCCTTGCCACCTCTCCCTAGGAGCCTTGGCCCAGGTATCAGGCTTCAGTCTCCTCATGTCTTCAAAACAGCACAGAGTTGTCACGCTACAGATCTACATCAAGCAAACCAGTCCTTCAGTGTTAGCATCACAGACCTTGATGGCTGGCAGTGGGGAAAGCCTGTCAGAAATATTTCAAACCTGATTATGGAGAAGACATTGCTTCACAGATTGTTTTATCTTGGCAGCTGACAGATTGACACAGGCCCTTTAGACTGTTGCAGTTGGCTGGGGGCTTGTTGATTCGAGGTGGTTTTTTGTTCAAGCCGAGGGGTTTATAGTTGGCGTGCCTCTTCAGTTTAAAGGAAAACGTCTGTGTACGTATTTCTTATCCACCCAAAGGAAGCAGAAACTGATATCCTAGCAGCTGATGCACAAGTGCACCTTCATTACCCCACCATTCTTCTAAGAATCAGTTTCCATCCTAGTAGTTTTGCTATTCATTATTTGTGCAGTTCTTCTTTGCATTCTTTTCTGATGTATTTTCTCTATTTCGTTTTATGGAGTTTTCTCTTAGTTTTAAAAATTGACAGATTTTCTGATCTTGTTTTGCACGCTAAACACTATTAACACAGGGGAAGTTTGGTTATTATATCCATGCTTGCCAGTTTGGACTACCTGTCGCTGAAGTTCCCTTTTGGTGTGTTGATTACTAGATGAATTCTTGGCTGTACATTTTGAATAGTTTATGATAATTGCGTATTTTAATTTTTTGTTTGGTTTGCTGAGCATAACAATACCACCTTTTGGCAGCTGCATTTGAATGGAAGTAGAAAAGCTTTCTGCAGTAAACACTGCACAATCTCTATGCTAGATTTGTATAGATCTCCTAATTCTCAATTGCAATGTTTCTCGCTCTGTCACCGACTGAGGATGAAAACCAGTCTTATTTTTGTCCTGAGTTGTTAGGTCGGCCTTTAGGAGTACAGCATTTATTAAAGCACGTTACACACTTCCCTCCTAGAGCACCTATATAGCAAACAACATGCCCAACTCTCCTTGTGAAAACATGTAAGTAGAAATTGAGCTTCTTGTCATTTCAGTAATTCACTCCAGGATGGATCACGAGTTGATTGCTATGGAGGGATATAAAGGCAATGCAGTGCTGTGGCTTCATACTAAATTTATACAAATGTTTGATTATGTGCGGCATCCGTAGCATCTGAGTTTCTCCCATTGAAAGCACATTATAAAATGGTTTATGAACACTTGGTTGTGATGGAAAGAGAAAACCTACATGGAAGAAGTCAGTGAAATGTGAGCCATTGAGCTTTATTATAAAATTATTAAAGCACATCCAGAGGTTTTTGAATGCTATATGTAGCTAGATTTGAGCATTTATTGTGATTTTGCATGTTAATTAGTGATAAATTTTACCTGAGACAGAACCTGTTCCGAGTGCAAAATAAAATGACTCTTCATCTGTGTAAAATCTATGCTAGAATTTATAATCATGTCGATTCTGAATCCTTCCAGTTTGCTGAAGATATGAGCGTTGTTCTGCTGTACTTCTCTGCCATCGGCAGCTCTTTGAATGTCTTATGTTGCTAAATCCCAACACGTGCCTAAAAGCATTGTTCAAATGGTATTTTGAGGCAAGTAGCCTCACTAACATCTTCATGGGAACCCAGTCCTCTCCCTGCTTCAGAAATGTTACCTTTGTTCTTAAAGCGCGCATGTAGTTTCTCTTTAGGCATCATTTACAGTGAAAAGGTTTTATCCTTTTGGAATATTATCAGTGTGTTTCATTTAATATCTTGCATTTTTGTGGGCTAGTGTTAACGTACACAGGCCATCCTCTTATCCCTGTGGTACATTTTCTAAAACAGAAATACAGAAGAGTTGAAGGTTCGTATTGTAATGGTTATGTTGCAGTGACCAAACTAATTTAACTCACAATCTGTAACGTTGCTTTGGTCAAGTGTAGACATCCTGTCCACAGCACTGGATGATGCCTCCAGCCTGCAGAAGTGCTGTGTGGCATCCATGCACTGGTAACCTTTGTGCTCCATTTAGTTGTGACATTTAGTAAGTTCCAGCTGATCACACTGCTCTATTTTTCTCTCCTCCTGTCTTCTCCAAAAATTTTTTAGGTAGAAGAGCTGATGATGGCTATGGAGAAGGTCAAACAGGAGCTGGAGTCGATGAAAGCAAAATTGTCCTCTACACAACAATCTTTGGCTGAGAAGGAAACCCATTTGACCAACCTACGAGCTGAAAGAAGGAAACATTTGGAAGAAGTCCTGGAAATGAAGTAAGTGTCTTGTTTTATTATTTGTAGACGTGTTTTATTGATGTCTCTGCATTCCTTTCTGATCCTTGTTGTTGTAAAGACAGCTCCTGCATGGATATATCTCTGCAGGTAACAGCTATCTGTAATCAGTGGAGCCTTCAGAGGTGACCTCCGACCAGGGATTACTGACATGACTTTCACACTTCCTCTAGAAGGAATATTCAAAAACATTTCTTCCTTTTGATTGTTTACAGTAGACTACTATTATTTGCACAATAGCATCTTCAAAGATCCTAAGCAGCTGTTGGGACTCAATTATTTTATGGCTAATGAATGTGCCATCTTGCTTTGAGCAGCCTCTAACTATTTCAAGGTAAGGTGCTAGTCAGTGTAGTAAATGACAAGAAAAGAGGGAAGGGATAAACATAATGTCGGGTGTTTGTAATGTTAAAATCAGACTGCAGATGTCTGATCTGCTCAAGTATTTTTCAAACCCATGCAGATGATTCATTAGCACTGGAGCAGTTTGAAGTTCTCTATCAGTCAAACTTTTCTCATCATCTTTACACAAGGAAGCCTGGATAAAACCAAGCTTTGAGGAGGTGGGGAGAAGAGAGGGATTGGACTTCTTAGGCTTAAATACTTCCTAGTTTCTGACTGTGCATTACAGATAAATAGTTATCTTTCGTTTAGGGAGACATGAATCCATTCAGTGCAATGATGGATAGTGCTGCCAGCAGTTCATTAGAAACACTTTCAGTTGTTTAGCCAGCCCTGAAGAGAAGGAACATTTTTATTGGCAGGACTAGCAGTGGTTCCTCCACTGTGGTTTTGTGAGCCATTATTTATTTATTTAACTATTCTACACTAGTCTCTTTCCTTTCCTTTTCTTTTTTTTTTTTTTTAATGAAAGGATAGAAAAACAGCTGTTACAAAATGGAAAGAGGTGGCTTAGATCTTGAAACTTTAACTTAGGAGTGCTGTATAAAGTGGGCCAAGCCTCCCCAGCTTCATATTCAGCTACAACAGTTTGATCTAGACCTGGCATAAGGATGTTGGAAGACTGCAGTACTTAAAAGCCACACTTTTTATTTTTAATAAAAAACTTTATTGAGCTATAAATTTGACTGCCTTGAGAGTTGCTGTATGGGGGGATGGGAAGAATAGCTCTTTAGGTGATGTGGGAATCCAAAGCAACTGGAGATGTATCCCATATCCAATCACTTGACAGTACCTTCTTCTGCCAAACTGCTCTGCCAAACCTTCTCATTAAAATCTACACGTAGCGTACTGTATATCCTGAAATGTATTTGGAATTGTGTAGATCCTTTAATATAACTACTCACTTCTAAATGATGACCTCTCTTAGCTGTGTAAGTTATTATTGGAAAGTTTTTGTAGTGAAATGTAGTATCAGGGACTGCATGAACTGGTAGATCTATTGTACCTCAGAAGGAAGAAGAACACTGGAGAGAATGGTAATGCTGTCAGCACGTGGAGAGAAAGATGGAAAAAGCATTATGTTTGTATAGTTAACTAGCTGAGCGTGTTTTAGTCATAGCTGGTCTGTCTTAAAGTTCTATAAAGCTGCCAAAGGCATCCAGACTTCAAAAACTTGCCCTCACCATGAGGCTCTGTTGCAAACAAGTCTCTACTGAGGACTCTCAGTCAATTAAATATCTTATTTTATATACAGATACTCCAGTATATTCTTTGTTGTCCTGCTTTCCCAGCCTATGTCTTTTATGAAGAGCACTCATCTGTTTTCTAGTTTTGCAAAAAGTGTCTCATGTTGTTAAAGTATTCACTACTATTTCAACTGAAAAATAACGATAATTGAATGAGTGGTCAATTTTGTGAAGCAATTAACTGGTTTCGGAGTTCTTATGGAGACAAATAGCTGTTGTACAGAGAGTGTTCAAAGGTGCAGTGAAGCCATATTTTCCTAAGTTTTAGGGAATGCTTCAGTGGGAGAAGTTTGAGGTGCTCAAAACCAGCGCTGGTTAAATTTGAGATTTGATAGAGGTGTAGATTTAACAACCTAGGCCCTGCAGTCAGCTAATGGGGCTGGGGAGCAGACAAGAAAAATAGCTTAGGAAATGCTGCTTTAAGAGATTCTAGATACGGAGTAAAAGAAAGTGTTAAAGCGACAAGGGGACTCCAGAAAGTTACCTCTGGGTTTTAATAGGAAGTAGTTAGATATAATGCTAGTGAAAATACATGTTTAAAATACTGTTTCTTAGAGTAGAACTTGTGTTTACTACTGACTCTGTAACCCTGAGAAGATCATTTCACACTCCTTAGGGAATAGTGTGGCATTAGAATAGCTCAAGTGTGAATTATTCCAAGCAAGAAATTTCACTCCTTAAAGAAATACTATGTATTCTGAAGCCCTCTTCCTTTAAGTCTAATATTTTCTTTTTCTTTAAAAAAACTTTATTGCGAATAATTATGAGAGAAGCAGATAATGGTCTCTATTTATATCACCAAACCTGATCTACTGTAGAGAAATACTAGTGAACTGCTAGGATTTTTGTTTTGTTATGTTTTCTTTAAGAAGTTCTAATGTTTCCATCATTCACAGCAAATCTTTTAAATTAGGCAGGAATAAAGTGCTGTCTACAGAGAAATCTCTGTTCTTTGTCCCATAAAAACCTGCTTAGGCTGAGCTGAGTTATAAACTGTTGAAAATCACCAGTTTTACTTTCCTTTTTTTTTCCTGGTGTTGTCAGCAAATTTTGGCAGTGTGTGAAAATAACCAAGCACAAACAGTCTAATCTGAGGCCGAGCTCATGCAATTGCCAAATCTGTAGCAGCGGACACTGCACTTACAGGGAAGGGGAACAGACACTGTGTCTGCGTGGTTTTTTTACTAGACAGGCCTTTTGTTATGGTCAGAAGGACCAGAAGGTTCTTCCTAGTCATGTGCTTCAGGATTGAAAAGTCCCAGTTGGGGCATTTCTCAATCTGTTCTTTCAGACCTGGAAAACTATCCAATAGCCCTTTCCTGAATTTTGCCTTCTCCTGCTAATTGCAGTTGCTGCTAGCCCTATAATTCAAGGTATGCAGACTTACATAATGTAGTTGGCGCTTCAGAGTTGAATCTTTCATCCTGCTGGCTCACAACAGAAGGATTATTACTTGTCTGAGAATAATTTACTCTCCTCTTATTTCTTGAAAAATAATCAAGGATATTGCAGATGAATTAATTGTTATCACAGGAAATAATTTATGTTTCAAAATCAAGCTGTCAGAAAACATCTTTTGATTTCTTGTCTGTCTGACTGTGCATGAGTAGTCTTTTGAGTATTTATCACGGTAGTTTCTAATTACGTGAATTCATCCCACACATAGCGTTTCTTTGATACAGAGTGTAGGTGGTGATCAGAAATGAACCAGGCCTGTGTAGCTTAATGAGGCTGTTTATTGGATGCCTTCCTTTTTTCATCTCGGAGCTGGAAGGCCTGCTGAGAGCTACAGGAGGGCTACTCATAAAAATAAGATACAAACCTAGGCAGGGCTACGCAGGAAGACTGTTGACCCATATCTCTGCTACAGTTTTCCTGCATAATATGACTTAAAAATATGATGGAGAAGTCCACATCTTCATTTTCTGGCTCTCAGATAAGAAAATACAAAGGCATGCACACGAACAGTCACAATTGAAATCTAAGTCAGTGGAAGCTGGGGTTGTTTGTCTTCTGAAAAGTTCATCTTTTAAGCAATAAAGCAGCATTGTCTGGAGGTATGAGTGTGAAGCTGAAATTGGAAGTAGTCCAAAAGAAACTGATTAATTGACACAGTTTATTTGCCAGAAAAGTAAAATCAGTTGATCCAAAATGAGGTGTGAAGTAATTTCAAGCCCTGCAAACAGTTTAACCAAACAAAAATACTTCAGGTTGTGTGCACCCATGGTGAACAGAACTAAGAAAAAGAAAGTATCAGTGTCCATCCAGCAACAACTTGTCAGCTCATCTGCAATTGTCTTCTTGGAAATTAAGGAATCTTTTCTGTCTTTAAAGAAGTTATGCTTTATGCATATGGATTAACAACAGTTCCCGAGAGCAGATGAACAGCTGTCTCCATAGTTTGAAATCCCTTTGTGTTTGTTGTCAGTGCCACAGAGCAGTAGCACATTACCCTCGCATCAGCAAGGTGTGGCTTTCTAGGCCCAGCACAGACTCTTCATCATATTGAACTGGACTTTCAGGGTCTGTGGGTCACTTGGTGTGTCAGACCATCACGTGATGGCAGCAGTGGTACCAAAACGTCTCCTGTAATTACTTAAAGTGAACTTAAATAAGCTGAAGTCCCACAGGGGGCACTCTGTGTCTGTAGGATTCACTGTCTGGGGCAAAGTTGAACAATTGCATCTGTGTCAGTCCCTTTTTCCTTCTATTAGCTTTAGAATTTTCTTTTTTATATGTCTTTTTCAGGGCATACAGTGAAAATGAACATGCTAGTGTCCTATTACTGTTGTTTTGTCCTTTTCAATTTTCAAGCATAAAATATTTAATCATATACGCTTATTTTAATTCTGTATTGTCGCCCCATTAAATTGTAAAAACTTCAGTTGAAGTAGTCTGAAATAGGAAAAATAGTCCATTTCTAATTACTGAACAATACAGACCTCACATCTAAATAATTTGAAATAAACTGACCTTGGAGCTGCTGTTAATCTCCAAGTGAATCGCACAGAATCCAGTAGGAAAGCTGAAATACAGCATGCAGATATATTGTGCATCTTTTGAGGCTCAAGTGTATTGAAAGATCTTGGTTACCCTCAAATTTGGTGTCTTTTGCTACTATTTTTTTAATTCAGGTGAAAACTAGAGACAAAACATAATCTCCTTTACACTTCTTTTTCTCTTGGCGACTAAGGAATGAGTCCTGTTACCCTTTCTGTCCTCCTGCGTTGTCCATGAGCCTTTTGAGCACTCTGAGACACGAGTGTTCTGGCAGCACTAGAGACAGCCTGCCACGCTGTTTTCAGTGCAACTCACCTTAGATGGCCTGAATCATGGAAGCAAGCAGAAGAGTTTAACCCATTTTTGGGCTACTAAACCAGTCGATCAAATGTTTCACGTAAGTGTATCTTGAATCTCAAAGTGTCACGGAATGATAAAACTGCAAAGCAAAGGCATGAATCTTTAGCAAACCCTGCATAAACCAAGTGCCCCGTATCAGTACACACAGAATTAGATTGTTGTGGTCTACTCTGTTTGTTTAAGTATTGGGAAGTTATATTTATCTTTTGTAATTGGTTTGTTGTTACTCTTCACCTGCCTTGAAAATCTTTTTCTTCTGTAGCTTTTCAGATACTAAAACCTATGTCACGTTTCTGTTCTCTCTTGTGATAAAACCTCTGTATCTCATTTTATCTTGAACTCTATGGTCCCCGAGAACAATCTTGCAGACAGAAAGTACTGTACTATCTTAATGAGCCATGACAGGCCTGGAAGCAAAACCAACTGCTGAAAACTACACCAGGGGGTGTTAAAGCGTTTTGCTCCACTCAGTAATTTCCAAGACTATTGATGTTGTAGGGAGGAGTTGGGAAAAAGAGGTCCAGTCATTAACTTCCGGAGAATTTAGCTACACTATGCTCTTGTTCCCATGCCTTTCCATGGGAGATTATTTTTCTGGATATGTTTTTCCAGGGACTGGGTTTAGTGTAAGTCATCCCTTCAGTGGCGTAGTTTTCTAGACGGTGAAAGACAATTAAACCTCTTTCAAGTGAGAATGTGAAAAATGTAGCATATAGCCCCAGTGTTAAAAATGTGGAGGTTTTGTCATGCTTTCGTTTTCTATTAATAGATTGCAACATTCTTACATAAATTGCTCTGAAAGATCTCATCAATAGAGATCTTGGCATATATATACATATAAAATGTATGATTTTTTTTAGGCTTATGCAATCCTGACGCTAGTGAATGAATATCCTTCATGTCTTTTCTCAGTTTTGCTATCATTGTTGCAAACAATCTTAGAGAACAGGTGCAGCACAGGAAAATTTCATGTTCTTTACTGCCCAGAGGGCATTGCTTTGGTAAAAGTTTGTTTTTATCATAAGCTGTATGCAGATCATGTTATCTAAAAGAAAAAGAATTATGTTGGTTTTTTTGTAGATAACCCATTGTTAAATTGGTAGAGGAATAGAAAGAGTGATGGTTTTATTTTGACTAATATGTAGAACAAATTGCTTGTAAGATAGCTCTAAGGGCATCAATATACTGCCTTCTGCTAGCTAATTCTGTATGCCTTTATTTTGTATAATTAAATACACTCAGAAGTTCTGTCAGAAGTAAAAGTTTATCTGTTCAAGGGAATCTGTGTAATTTTCCCTTGGAATTATGAATCCTCCACTTGTTTCTAGAACAACACTTGACAAAAGTACATTTCCAAGTTTTCTGCATGCAAAGACATTGTGCATCATTCTATACACAAGAAGCATAAATATGACTGTGATTTTTGTTTTAAAATATGCAGGAGTGTTTTGGCTCACAGTTGATAGCAAAAGTAGATTTCCTATGCTGGCTGTTTCAGCTGCATCAGTGGTTCCTGTCGCCATCCCTAATCCAGCTATAAGATTCTGAGGCTTCCAGGGGTGTTACTGAGCTAAACCAAATCAGGCACTTTTTACTTTCTCTTAAAGTCAAAAGAAGCATGAGTTCCTTAGGGTGCTTTTTCCTCTTTTATAAACGTGAACTGTAAATAGTAATGCGTATAAATCAACTCTGTGAGCACTACATATTTCATTAAATACAGTCAAGTTGCGGATTAATAGAAGTTCCAAGTGAAAATATTATGGTATCTCGTTGCATATATTGTAGATTTAATGTAGTGTGAACAATAGTAGCTTTGAGCAATTGTAAATCCCATCCGGACATCGTCAACATAGTTCAAAATACAGAGAGGGGACTCTCACAGGGTGGATGTGCTCACGTGGTCACTGTGCATGTGCAAGTCACTCTTTTATTGGGTTTAAAATAACAGTGTAGCTTTGCAGGGTGTAGGTAAGGCAAAGTCTTACTCCAGTCTGTTTTCTGGAGTGGAACAGAAATTCTTTTTTTTTTAAAAAGTGAGGTCAATTTGCTTTAATTACAGAAATAACCTCTGAAGCAAGTAATTGCTTCCCTGCAATCCTGGAAGACAACAAGTGGGAGTTGAGTAAGAAAAACTGAAGAAATGAGTCAAGTTGTTGGCAGTACGTGGAGTCTTTGTCTTTACACTGTATGGGAATATCCATGATATCTTTTTTGTTTTCCTCCCTTCCCAAACAATATTTTTGATTTCTTTTAGGCAAAATAAGAATCATCATCTGCAAGTCTGTGGGATTTCTGAGAAATCCCCATAGCGACAGGATTCGGGAACTGTTGGTTTGGGTTTGTCTGGTGATACCTTCTGTGCAGTGAAAGTGATTCCATGTAACTGGAGTTAAAAACATGAAAATTGACCAGAACTGTTCATTTAGAAATCCTAAAAGAGGACACTAAGCACTATGAAAGTGTCTTTCTTTGAGGTATGATGCTGTCATTGCTGTTAAGTCACATCTTCCCAATTCAGTAGTTTTATCCTTTCTGCAGATTGCAGGATAAAGAGAACTATCGTCCTGTACTAGGAGTTACTGCATATAGGAACGTAGGGAGTTCTGAAATATCATGTGACACAATGTCATATTTGGTGTTGCCCAAACCCCTTTTTCAGCCCTGCCTCAAGCACTAAATAGAATGGCTGTAGCTTTCTCCAGACCTATAACTCTTTTTCAGTCTGCTGGCATTTTACAGCATTAAAAGTTCATGTTGAGTTGAAAACTACAGGATCACACTACTTTATTTCCACTATGTAATCTAGGAATCAAGCTTTGCATATGAGGTTAAACTAAATTATATAGTTGGCATTTGCTATACAATCAACTAGCTTGATCATTTAGTTCATTTCATGAATAAAGATTTTAGGCCACTGAGACTGTTGTGAAAAGATGACAACTGCAAGTTGCTTTGAGCAGCGAGGGATTTCATCAGAAAAGGATTGGAGTAAATGGTCAAAAATATTTGTAAATGTTTAGAAAATAGTAAAGTGTTGAATAACAGAGAAATTAGCTTGTTGAGACTAAATCATGACAAATCAACCAGGTGTCCCCATATGCCAAGTCATAGTTTTGGTAATATAGTAGTTTTGATCTCAGGAGGATTTGTGTCATCGTCTCACAGAACTGTCTCATCAACAAAGTAGGGATTGTATTCCTTATTAAACCACTATAAAGTGAGTAAGTAGGTAGCTAGAAAAGAATAAATAGTAGTTTACTGTTGAAATGGAAACCTCTGTTACTTGATGTCCTTAGAGGCCTCTCCCAAGCCTGCTGCTGTTCAAATTGTCCATTATGAAGTGGCTGACAAGCCAAAGCCAAAGGGTGGGTATTGCCAGAATGCCGTGGTGGGTGTTCAGGTGTTCTGGGGAGCAAGATGAGGATTCAAACTGATCTCAATAAAGTGAAGAAGGGTTCTAGGGAGGTTTTTACACCAGCATATCACAAATAGCTTAAATACAGTTGAAGGTGCTTTGGGGGTACTTTAGGTGAAGCTGAGGATGGAGAATATGTTATCTTGCAGTTTTTGTGATTCTTCAGCACAAGTCATATACTTTCCTTACTGAATGTCTGTGAGAATGAAAAATGTGTCCTGTGAAAATGTATTATATGCATGAGCTTGTTCCATGTGTGATGTGGGCTCAGTTCTGTCTGTTAATACTGTCTTTGGCTTGCAGATGCAATTTCTAAAGAGAAACCTCGCTTTTGTAGGTGACTCATATTGAGTATTCTCCATGCAAAGGAAACTTCTTTTTTTATTGTAAGGAATAAAAATAGTTTAGTTCATTGGTTCAAAGTAGCTGCAAAACTTTTGCTGCCTTTCAAGCCCTCATTAGGCAGGAAACCTGAAAGGGTTAGGACTTGCTAGGTTATAAAGAATGCCTGGGATATCTTCTGATACTTGGAAAAAGCCTTTATCTCATCTAGCCACATTTTCTTCAAAAACATTAATAATGCAACTATAAATAATAGTATTTTTCAGTTTAACTCTTTTCACTGGAGAATTTTACATTTCAAAGTCATCTTTTCTTTATAAAAATCGAGAAATGCTGTTGTTGTTCCTCAAAGGAGTAAACTGAAAAGCAAAACATGAAGTGACTTGTTCACCCACAGCCACAGAACTTCAGTGATGTCAGGAATTAAAATCCGAAGATACTGGGTTTGTGGATTTTTTTGATATCTCAACTGTTTTGAGACACAAATGTTTCATAGGAAGTGTTATGCACGTAAGATACATAGTTCTTCATTTCTTTCTCTCTTCTAGCATGTTCCGTACAGATCCTTTCTACATCCTCATTTTTTGTTTTATATGTCTGTACCTAAAGTTAAGTATGCATTTCTTGCAACTTCGGTGCTGTAACTGGAGAGAAGCAATCTGTTCTGTTTTGCTGAGCTGATCTTTGGATTTATCTTGTTTACTAGAGTCTCATTGTTAGTGAGGGCTCTGGTTCTGAGTTTGAAAAACTAGACTAATTTAGCCAGGAGATGTTAATTTGGAAGAAAAACAAATACATTTTTGCCTTGCCTTTAAAAATATGAAGCTGGCTTTGGACTGCAGTTTCATAGGTTTTGTGACAAATGAGGCAAGAAATAAATTGGCAAACCCCCTATGTCCAAAGTACAGTGGTACAGTGTGCTCTCCAATTCCCAGCCCCAAAGATCTCAGCAAACGCCACAAATTAAACAAAGTCAAAATTAATCAACTCTACAATCAAAATACAATTCTTAAGGCTTTCATTTACTACAAAGAAGCAGTTGTGAAAGAGGCACTGGAGCAAGTTCTTTTGTGCAGTAAGGGAAAATCAACGGCAAGGTGTCAAACAGAAAAATGAAACCCTGCAGGTGAGGCTGTCTTTGGAGCCAAAAGAAACCAGCACTTATGCAGAAATGCAAGTAAACTGTTGGAGAATGGAAAAGGTGTTTGGTGCTGAATCAGGGAGGGTGTCAATGTGGCATTTGGCCCAAACAGAAGAAGCCTGTGGACTAGAGCAATGCTCTGGGGTCATGCACAGCCCCTTCAAACAACATCCCAATGAGGCTTCCCTGCAGGGCTCTCAGCTGCTGGAGCTTCTGCCTCCTTTGCAGCATGGAGCATGGGAATAGCACTTCGTGTTGGGGGGAGTTGGAGAAGGACAGTCAGGGATGCCTGGACACACCAGAGCTGACAACACCTTTCTTTATACATTTTGTGCCCTTGCGCTGGGGAGACAGGGTGCTCCGTGTTACTTCATGACCTGTATGGATACATCCCCACTGTCTGCATTTATACAGATACTGAATTTCTTGTTCTGTTTGATGGGCAAGTATGATGTCAATGCAACTTAAATACAACTAAGTATAAGAGCTTAATCTTTAGTTGCCTGTTCCTGAAACAGAACTTGTAGGCTTTTAATGAAAATAGTTTTAGAGGGACAGAAATTGCCTTGGGCAGCTATATGGTTTTCATTTCAGTGCTACAAATAGCATAAAAGCTTTATTCCCATACATGGGAGATGCACTGTCTTTTGACAGATCTCTATTCTACTTTCATTTTCTTTTTACTAACTCTCGAAGTAGCAATGTGGCATTAATATGTAAGTAGTATAGTAAGTTACATCTAATACTTTTTAGAGTACACCTGCCTTAGTCCAGCTGTGGTTACACATTTTCGTGATGCAGACATTCCCATGGCTGCAGTGTGCATGCATCACTTGTGTTTTGTTTGACTTGCCTAGAGTATGGCTCATTTTTATTTTTTAAATAAGTATAGCTAATTTTCTGTAAACTCTGATAAGCTCTATAAGTTTCTTAGCAGATTAATGATTTAATGAAAATTTAGTGTATTTTCAAGGTAGGAATACTTTTTAAGAGCTGTCAGGTTGTAGTCTGATGCATGGAATAAAACCCTCAGCTCTTCAGAGGTGCTTTACGCCCTGTTCCCGCTGCCAAGTCAGTTTTGAAGCAATTGTACATAAATCAGCAGACCATCATCAGGAAATGCCTGTTTGGTAAAGATGGAAAATTTAACTCCTCATGACCAACACTCACAGATTTTCAGCTAAGCTTTCATTCCCATTCTGTATACTGATACGGCTTGTCTGGAACATGCATAGTAAAGGACAAAATCTACCTTTCAGGTGCTCTATTCCCAAGGAAATCCTACAAGTCTTAGAAAAAGTCTTTTAAAAATATTAACTGAAGGAATGCACAAATGAAAAAAGCTCTCATTCCTCTTTGGAATTCATGCACTGCCCATTTTTCTAGTTTATGTCTTAACTATGTGTTTTGATTTGAGGTAAGAGTTAGGATAGCCCAGTGGAAGTATTTCATTACCTAACTTCCCAGCACTTCAGCTGAGGTTGGTGACAATCTGCTGGGACTTGGAAATACACACCTACACCTTTAATGAACAAGAGGAGTTTGCTGTCAAAAAGGGTTACAATAACTTGTCTCCACGTTCTAGGAATAGACTGTTTATTTTAACTGTGCAGCCTTCTATAATTTCAGTTTATGCTGTGGCCCTGAGTTCTCGTTATGATACTTGACATTATGTAGCACTTTCCTTCTGTGAATGTTAAAGCAGTTACAAAGTCCATGTTAACTCTTGAAATAAGCCCTTGGAAAAAAAGAAGTGTTTATCTTATTTAGGAATAAGGGAAACTCTGCACAGAAAAATTCAAATGGCATGAATAAATTGTCTAAGTTTCTTACAGTAGAGTGACTTTCAGACCATACTCAAGTAATTTAACTGGATCTTGCACTCCCAAAATAAGATTTCATTTGCTGTTGCGAATTAACAAAGGGATGTTATTCAAGTGTTGTTTAAAGGGCAGTATTAAAATTAATTTGCTTGTTCATGATAGAAAATTGTTTTGAATAGGACAGAGACCAGGAGATACACAGCGAGGTTCTTTCCTATCTTCTCTATTTCTCAAATCCTTCTCTTTGGTTGGTCTTTAGAACCTTGTTCTCTGCCTACCAGGGATGTTCTCTAATTTACATTTGAGTCCAGAAAATGTTTTTTAAGACTTCCACCATTCTACACACAAGATGTATAAGAAAGGAGCTGTTACACAAGATGTATAAGAAAGTTGGATAAGAAAGGAGCTCATTTCCAGCTTTGGGGCACCTGTTGGTCCCTTAGTTGTTGGTTTTGAGGAGAACAGCCCTGTGCTGTCTGAACCTGGGAGCCTATTGCCATTTCTGGTGCACTAGATTATCCCACTGGACTTGCAGGTGCCTCTTCAGAAAGGCATGGATCTTCTATATACTTTGTTGGCCTCCTGTCGTTTGTACCCTAGGGCAGCTCATGTGATACTGGATACCATTATTTGGGCAGTGCAATCCCAAAGCAGGCACCAAGAAAAACTGAATCAGCACAATTCCCATCAGCATCACTTAGAGAGACAAGACTGCAGTCTGGTCTGGCAGCTTCTCAGCACTGACAGGATGCTCACCATCACTTCAAGATGACTTCTAATATCCCAGAATTTGACACTGTAAACACACTCCATGCTGCAAGACCTCATAGCTTCCACTGAACTTGTGTCATCTCCTTGAGCCCCTCTAAAGGGTTGTGTTCTCAGCCAAGGCCCTCTGCTTCTCAAGGAACACAGTGCTTCCCAGGCTCATTGGGATTAGGAGTCATTGTTTTCATGACACTTTGGATCACAGACTTGCCTATAAACTTTGGAATGATTAGTCCCAAAGCACTTGCAGTCGAGCCACTTCCACACCGTAGGGTAGTCACCATCACTGAGGCTGAAAGGGTCTTTTAATGAGTTGTTCCTTTTTCATATTATGGAAGAATAATTTATTCCTAAAACACTGCTAGTAGCTGACTCTTTCACTGTCTCCTTTGCTACAGTGGATGCTACAGTGTACGCTACAGTGTACTTGATAGCTCATTGCATGGCTGAAATATGTACTTGAAAAAAAAAAGCAAACTTACATCAATTTTTTTTTCTTATGTAATTTAAGTATATTATTATTTAACAAAGAACAGTAGATTTTCAATGTCATTCTAACTTTTTTTTTCTGGTTTTTCCAGATAATTTTTTCTGTCCTCGATTGTCTTTTCACTGAAAATTCACAGAATTATGACAGCCACATGCACAAATATTTTCCCACTGTTTCACAGTTACACTAAACTGGGCTGTGGTTTTATCTTTTTGATTGTTACTGTAGTCATCCTTAAGGAAAAGCTGGCTTTGAATGTATTTTCCTATAGTTACTAAGCTTTTCAGTGGTCCTTAAAGTTGTTGGGGACTTCTGGTTTCATTGGCCAGTTGCCAAAACAGTCTTTCTCTTACACATGTCTGGCTATTCTTCTAGTCTATACCTCTGTCTAATCCTGCAAATTTTGGTCTGCGTTAGCTAAAGAGCAAAATTATAAATTTTAGCAAAATGATACATGGTAAGCCAGTTCTGTGAATGGAGATGTGCACTAAATGCATTGTGTTAGTTAATAATTGGGATGTTACATATACCTTATTCATAACTTTTAAAGTTGTTAGTTGTAAAAGTAAATGCAAAATCTTACTGAGATTTAGCTTAAAATTTGTGTGTATGGCTTATAATTGAAAAAAAAATGCTAAGAGGACACAATTTTCTTGTGAAAGATGCAAGAGCAGGGTGTTTTTTAAATGGTTTAATCAAGCATATTTGTAAAAGTGATAAAACAAATCTATTTTTTTTAAAGCTTTATTTTTCGTATTGTGCCTATCAACCTCTCCTGGTTTCAGGAAACTGGTTTCAGTTAGGCCCTGGCGTAAACAGGACTCCTTGTTTACATGGTGCAGGGCAAGAGGCTAATTGACTCTTTCATTTCTCTTCTTATATTTCATATACATGTAGAAAAGGTACAAAAGAGAGAAGCTGCAATCACACGAGTAAGACTTCTGAGGTTAAAATAGCCTGATTGAGAGAAGGATGATTAAGCTGCATTTATGCTCCTAATAATTCATGCCATGTGCCGATCTGGGTTTTTTCCAGGCCTAGGCTTTGGGTTTGCAGATATGCTATCATTTTGTCACTGCTCTTTGAATTTGTTCCTGTGTGTCTTTCCTTGTTTATACATAAGATGCTATAGAATGGCAAGACTGAAAGTAGTTGTTCTAAATGGCATTCATGACTTTTTCTAGGTGTGTAATTTTACCTTAGCCAAGACCCTTTTTAGATTTCCAAGCTCTAAAATGAATATACAACTACCTTCTCTTGCCTTTTTTTTTTCATAACTCGGTGAGGGTTTTTTTGAAGTCTCTAAGTGTATAAAACTATTTGAGATGCCAGAGCACTGTAATGCTGGTTTTTTATTTGTGTCTTCTGTAGCAGGTCAGGGAATACAAAATCATACAGAGAGTCTTAAAAAAAAAATCATTCTTTCTGGATATTATACTCAGCCATGTTCTCCGCACTTGTTTAGGTCTTATTGAAATATATGAATATGAAAATAAACAGAAGAGTTCTTCTTGATGTTATGATAGAGTAAAATCCCCTTTAAGAAGCATTGTAAATTTCACATGCAAGTTCTGGTTCTGCCCTGTTGCGTGAATGAAGCTGTGCTCTGCGGTCTGCAGGCCAAGACTGAAAATACATTCTTGGGAACATGAGGAGCTGTGGTCTGACTGCAGGGCAGGCTGAGCTACAGACCCATCTGCTCCTGCTCCCCTCTCCCAGGTCCTCCTTTGCTCTGTCTCTGGAACTCACAAAACTCCCCTGCACTAATTTAGGACACTAACCTAGCAATAAAATGTCCACATTTTTCTGAAGTTAGTTTTCTGCTGGCTTAGTGCATTGAAATGGCAATCCGTAAGTCTCAGACAACACCGGACAAGGTTTGAAACTTATGTCTCATGTCGTGAGAAGGAGATGACTGTGACAGCAAGCTCTTAGAGTGGCCTGAACTGCAACTTCAGTTGCAAAACCAAAAGCCACCCTTGCCTTCTGGTTTTCATTCATAGCTTGGGTAATGTGCTGAGATCTTAATGTGTAATAAACTTGTCCTGCATTATAATCCGTTCCTTTTCAGCTTTTCCTCTTGATAGAAGGTTTGTCCTGCTCCTGACCTGAGGGGCCTCCTGCCTTTGGCCAGCTGCCTCTGTTATCAGCAGAGAATCCAAGGTGTAGGGTGGTGTTTTCTGGTAAGGATCTGAGCTGCAACAGTTCCGTCCCACCGTCATTCTGCGTCTGTCAGTCATTCCTTGTTCTGACTTGAGTGGGTTGATTAGACTGATTAAAGTAAGTGTCTGGATTGAGAGGGTTAAAGAGCATCCATCTGTTCTGGATTTACTGCTGCTTCAGTGGAGGCAGGAGGGCCAGGAATTAGTGAGTGGCTTAGTCCAGTTCTCACTGCTGGCAGCTGACAGGAGCACTGATGAGGTGATAATGAACTAAAAAGTCTGCCCTGTTGGCTGGGTGGGAAAGGGACCCAGACAGTGGGCAAGTCTCACCCCTGTCCTTGCCAAGATTTTCACGTTTTAATAGAATCCATCTAAAGCAAAATTAACAAGTGTACGTTCCTGGACAAGTTTCAGTATCATAACTTATCACTGGTGGATGTGAAAGAAACACGTACGGTGACGTTTGCAGCATGGCAGCTCTGTGGGGCTCAGGCACCGGGCAGCCCAACCCAACAGTGGTGGTGGCACAATCAAGAGTGTTTATCAAATGCACAGTAAGATGTCACTTCTTTTAAAGTACCATCTGAGGTTGTGCAGAACATACCTCTTCCATTTTAGGTCTGACCTTTGGTGGCACTTATTAACATTTTTGACTGTAACAGTTGATCCTTGAAGTATTCAAATCAGGATTTGAGATGCATCCTAATGGCAGTGCTTTGTGTTTTCCCGTCATTGCTCTAAATGCTGCAAAGCATTTGTTTTTCTTACTTCTTCTTTAAACCTCTGTCTTTCATTAGAACATATTCCAGATTGCCTGTAACCTCGCAATATTTTACTTTTGACACGAGCCCAGCTAATGCCAAGCATGAGTGTTCATTATATGTCTGTGCTAACACAGTATGGATATCCTACCATGTCAAGGTGTAAGAAGCACTTCAAGCCGGTTGGGTAGCTGAGGAATACAGTGTAGGCACTCATCAGGCTTCTTAAATTGACATATGGTGTTCTTCTCAACTTACTTATTGCTGACAGACTTAATAAAGGTTCAAAATTTTACAGGCCTTTAATTTGTAAAGAGTCTGCAGAGAGTATGAGCATGAAATATCTTAGCAAGAGTTCGTCTTTTTTGTAGAAAACACTGCTAAGTTTTGCAAGCTGGGTTAGAAGCTGTTTATTCCATAGTTGAAGTGTTTGGAAGGCAACTTCATTCATAGAGGGAAAACCTCTCTGACCTTTGTGCAGAACATTGAGGGGGAAGATCGTGACCCCAGAGTCTCCGGTGGCTGTTGATTGAAACCTTGTGTTTCAAGAAATAAATGTTTAAGAACACTTCCTTATAAGGCCCGGGCTGCATACACTGACTTTTTTTTATAGCATTTTAACTATTTTGGTAAAAGGTGTTTCTTCCCCTACCCCCCTTCTGATTCTACCAGAAAGGGCTAACTCAGCACAATCGTTAGTGTGACCCTTAGACTGAATGCAATTTTGTCATTATAAATATGACTTAAATTGATACAGCTTCTTTTCCTAAGCCCATAGGCCCAAGCTGTCTCTGCATAAGTATGCCTGTATGGCTGTAACAATGTCTGCATTCATGGGCTTGCCCTTGTCAATTGCAGGAATATATTTTGTAGGAACAAACCAATCCAAAAAGGAAAAAATCGTAAGTTCAACCTTTTGAGAAAAGACAACAAGTATAATGAGTGGGATTGGATGTGAGGGATATTGGGAACCATGTCAAAACCTTATAAAAACTTAATTTGCTTATTTAATTGTTAGCAGTCAGAAAGATTGAAGTAAATATTTTCATACAATTTATTTGATGTCTCCATATGCCCTGCTATTCAGAGGCAGAAATTCAGGAATTTCAGGATTTCTTACTTCATCTGCCTTGTTCACATAGACAATGTTTGAAAATATGGGAATACAAATAGTCCTGCTTATACGGTCAGAGAACCTAACCACTTTCAGATTAGATGTGTCCCTTCTTAAGTGTCAAACCGCTGTGCTTTGTTAGCTGTACCAGTGCCCATCATCTGGTAAGGTCAGGGCTCCACCAACTTTCTTTGCTACCAATGAATCGCTCCTTATGTGGTGCTTTGTGTGTACCATGAATGTTGGGATTCATGAGAGGAGGGAATTATATTTAACCTGATATCTGTGGAAGAGGTACCAAGGAGTTGGCACCATGGACTGTTATTTATGACTAGCAGAAAGCGGTCTCTTTTACGTGCATTATGGTTGTAGTTTGTAGTTTTCAGATTAATTAAAATTGATGTATGTTTTCTCATTTTTTTACTTTGAGGGGAAAGGGTATTTGTTCAAAATCAAAATTTTAGGATAAAATGAGATGAGGTTGTTAAATGCCCACTAATCTCAAAAAGTACTCTGTCCACTTGAACCCCCTTCTCAAGTCTTCCTCAAATAAAGCCAGCAGTGACATTGAGTAGAGCTGCTAAGAATCTTCTAGCCATTCTATATTAAAACATTCCTTCTAATAGAAAAGGTGGAAGGTTACCAAATGGCATTCCTGAATCTGTCACAGGAAAGGGCTTTTTTTTTGTTTTGTTCGGATCAGCATTGTGAGAATTTCTCCTAAAATATCTTAGAGCAATAGATTCAAACATTCTTGTCTGAACAAATGAAAACTCAAGTCATCTGTTCTGTAATTACATAGTGAGGACGTGCTACTACTGATTTATTTTGTATTACATTCACTTGTTGGTGGTATGTGCCTACTATTCATGTCTAAAATAGAAACCATTTTGATACAGGGAACACAAAAGAAATTTTTGCCATAGAAAAGCAACTGTTGTGTACGTTTCAGAATGACACTGATGTCATCCTGATCACATTATCTTTATGAGTCTTGTCTTCTCCCTCTTCTCTCTTTGTTTATGGAGAAGCAGACTCTGGCAACTGGAGCCACTACATAAAGAATCAAAAGTTATCTGCAGATTTCTTCTGTGCAAGACTTGGGCATAAAAGCAATCAGTTTTATCTTCTTTCTAATGTCTCTTTCGGTTTTCAGTATTTTGTGGGTTTATAGCCTCCAGGTAAGGTCTTCTAATTCTTGGGATAATTAGGACAGCTGTATAATAGAACAAAAAATTAGGTAGAAAAGCAGCTGTATGTGGATTAGCAGTATCTCTTAGCACTCTAGGTAGCAACTTATATTAATGAATGCCACCAAACTTTCACAACCCGTTCAGATTTAGCTTCTCATATTTTTTCTCTCATGGAAACCAGAATGCACTGTTTTTAAACTTGATTGTGGGTTAGAAACTGCCAGGTAATTTTCTACCCAGAAATAATTTTTCCTTCATTTCTTCTTTTTTGCACCTTCTCTTTTTTGTTGACTATACTCATGAGTCAGGGTGTGTCAGAGTTGCTGATCCTGCGTGGTAACCATTCCAATCTGCTTTAGTTTATTACTGATGTTTAATGAGTGTTTCAGTTCTGGAAGACTGTCCTCAGAAACCCAGGTGGCTGCTTTCCACAGGAAGTTTGGGAATAGAGTGAGAGCATGTTTCATGCCATCCTATGGAGCTAAAGGGAAGCACTTCAGCCTAGGAAACATTTCCTTTTGAATAAGGTTGTACAGAAACTTCTTTGGCTTCTTCCAGGGCTTTATTGACATTGCTGCCATTGTGATTAAGTTTCTTGGTATTGCTGATTATTGTGATGGTGTAGAGCCAAAATCACTGTTGCTTTTGGCTGAGTAGGAAAAAAGACAGCATGAAAATGTTTTTGGCAGGAAAAAAAAAAGACTACTTGTTAAAACTGAAGAGTTGGTTGTTGTGTCCTTGTTTCATACTAGAATTGAAGCTAGTTTTTTAACACCATAGTTTTCAGTATAGTTCATGGCAGAGGTACTGGGTGAGCCAGCATTTAAGAAATAACATTTCCTTACTGGATACAAAGAGTGGGTAAAAAGTGAGCTGTTTGAGTGCACTTCCCTGCTGTGGTTCACTGCTTTTTGGGAATTTCATTTCGAAGAGCAGGTGCCCCTGATCTTCCCTACTGGCTCAGCTGCATGTTCCTTCATCCAGCACAGTTTTCCTTCTGTGCAGGGTGCATGGTGACAGTTTTTTCACTTCTTTACATTCCATGATAGCCATGACTGCCATCAGTCTCTTTTTATAAAAGCTGATCTTTTTCTCCTCCAGCCTGAAGAGTTAAGGAAGTCCACTTCTAAGCCCCAGTTCATACCTAGAACTTTAGCAACAGCTTTAAAAGCCACCTCTGGCATGTGAATATACGGGCTTACTTCCAGTGAGACTTTAACTTCTCATGTTAAAAGTATATTTCTAAGCTAGTCTTGGAACTTAAAAATATGTCTATGATGGATTAACTTTGGCTAAGGGCCAAACTCCCATCCAGCCACCCACTCACTCTCCTCAACACAACAGGAGTAGAAAATAGGATGAGAAGGCTCATTTCATCATGATGAAGACAGGGAGATGCTGATTACTGTCATGGGCAAAACAAACTCACCTTGGAGAAGATGAATGTATTGCCAATTAAAGGTTTGGGCAGTGAGAAACCAAGTCAAACAATAACACAACACCTTTGCAGTCCCCTTTCCTATGCTCCCCTTCAGTCCATCGCTGCAGACTCCTCTACTCTCTCAGTGCGGGGAGGGATGGGATGGGTATGGTCAGTACACAGTTTCTCTGAGAATTCGTAGATAGTTTGGTTTGGAAGGGACCTTCAAGGTCATCTAGTTCCAGTTCCTCTGCCGTGAGCAGGAACACTTTCCACTAGATCAGGTTGCTCCAAGCCCCATCCAGCCTGGCCTAGAACAGTTTCAGGGATTGGGCATCCACAGCTTCTCTGAGAAACCTGTTCCAGTGTCTCACCAAATCCTGACTTTTCCTCCAAATCTAGCAGGGCAAGCAAAGTAGGCTTGCAGTATTTCATACACTGTCTCTGAGAGCCTTCTCCAGCCACACAGCTCTTTCCTGCACCAGTGTGGGCTCTCCCCATGGGGCTGTAGTCCTTCAGGAAAGGATCTGCTCTAGTGTGGGCTCCAAGAGGACAGCAGTGGATATCTGCTCCACCATGGGCTGCGGCCAATCTGTACTTTGGCACCTGGAGCATCTCTTTCCCCTCCTCCTTCTCTGATCTTGGTCTTCCCACTGCTGTTTCTCACCCTTTTGCCCCCATGCCCCTTCCTTTGCCTGTGTGGCAGGTTTTGCCCTTTCTAAAATATGTTTTCCCAGAGATGACACCAGCTTGGCTGAGAGGCTGAGCTGTCCTGCAGTGGATCCTCTGGGGCCATCAGGAACTGGCTGTGTCCAGCACAGGGCAGCCCTGGTCTCTTCTCCCAGAGGCTCCTGCAATCCCTCTGCTGCCAACACCTCGTCAGGGACACCCAGTAGAGCATCAAATGATATTTAAAATTTTCGTTACAGGGAAATCACGAGAGTATAACAATGTTTACTAATGCACTACTGTGCCACTTGCTGAGTGACAAAGAATGTTTTCTTCATGGGAAGAAGGAATTTATTTTCCATGTTGGGTTTTAACTCTTGCACAGATGTAGACAAGGCTGCTGGTACAGGAGGTCAGGGCTACATGGGGAGGCTCTACTCTTCTGCTAAGTGTCAAACATACATAAAACATGCAAAAGCACTTCTTTATGCAGCAGGTACTGAGGCTTTGTGGCCACAGAGAAGTCTGCACTGTAGAGACAGTGTCTGCAGGATCAAATGTGGCTTAGACAGATTCCTGGACAGCAGGTCCGTAAGTGGATATTAGAATGAGCTCAGATAGGGATGTGCTGTATAATATCGTTAATACTGGAATTCTCAGTTCTGGCGAAATATGAGGTGACTGGGCCAATAGGCTGTGTTACAGTTTATAATAGAACTGAAAAAATGCAACCAAGAGGAAGGCATGGCAATGAGGTCTGAAAGGCTGAAATTACAGAATGTATTCTGTAGAACACAGAGTACTGAAATTAAGGAGACAACATTGAGCCCAAATGAATTTGGAATTGTTCAAGGAAGATGCTAAAAAAATCATGGACTTGTGCCTAAAAAGACAAGCACCAGAATTCTGTTTGTCCCATAGGTGGGTGTGGTATAACGCTAAAAATCTACAGATATTTTTGTCATATGGCTTTAATCCTGTTTCTCTTAAGAATGCCTCTTTCTGCAATGTTTCTGTGTATTATCAAGTGTCGAAGTGGATCAGATCTAAGTGGTTAGCTGGAGTTGAGGTCGCTTCAATTACCCTGATTGCTGGTGAAAACAGCAAGACTTGATTGGAGGAAGCAGATTTGGAGTTGTTTCAGAAGTGCCTACAAACAGTTTTTAAGAAGTTTGATCACAGAGGGATTCTTTGCAGCCTAAAAATTAAGTTTGCTTTAGGTTTCCCTATAATGGAAATATCTATCTGATTGCCTTTTGCTACAATTGCAATCACGTTTTTATTCCTCCTTATTGTAACTTTATCTTGCTTTACCTCAGATTTTTCCATTAATTTCAGGAAATAAGAGCCTGACACAGTAATGCTTGTGAGTGAAGCCTGGTCCTTGGCATCCTGATGTTTGAACTTTATGGATTAGAATTGTTGACTCACAGCAATCAGGTTCGCTCTTGTTGTGTCTGACAGGGAACAGAGGGGACTAAGCCAAAACCAGAGCCCCCAGGGTAAGGGCATTAGACCTGTCTTTTCCAAAGTGAATAGTTTCCCTTCTAAACAGTCTCTGGAAAGAAGCTTAGTAATTCCCTAGGGAGGCAAGTTATAAAACTTGAGATGCAGATATTTAAATCCTATGAGCCAGCCAGCAGTAGTGGAATTGGCTGTCAGAACCTGTAAAAATCTCAACCAATCTCTTTTATTGTCTTGTTGCTGCAGCAGTGAGGCATCTCAGCTTGTGCAGGGTGAACTTTCCCCACCATATCCTGTTTGCTACTGTTGGTGTGAATACAAAAGTCAATGCAAGTTATATCTAGAGGAAGTATCTTTAGGGTGTGAAAGGTTATCACAGAGGTCCTTTCATCTGCTGAAATGTAAGAACATGAGAATTTATATCCATCGTACCAGAGGGGCTACAGAAATGACTGGAGCCCAACTTGGATTTATTCGATTTTAGTACTTAAAATAAGTGGTGCTGCCGGCAGTATTTCAGATTCTTGTGTACAATATTTTGAGCTGTGTAATTTTCACTGGAAGTTGTTGAACGTGTGGAGGAATTTCCATTTGCATGCCAGTTAAAAGAGTTCTAGAGTGCATGGGAGGTTATTACCTCTCCACTACAAAGGAATCCAGATTATTCAAGGAAGTTCATAAGAAAAGTTCTCCTACCTGCTGTTCCCCATGTTGTGTATGATGCTACCACAACTTGCAGCATAATGTGGCTCTAACTGGAAATATCCTTCCTAACTACAGACTGAAACTCGGGGTGAGTAGTTCTGAATCCCTGCCTTGTGCACCAAGCCTCAGAAAATCTTTTTACATTCAAGCTATGGGCCCCAGTCTGGTTCTGGTTAGAATTCTGGTGTCTTAGACAGCAGACCAATGTCATTTATGCAAATCTTCTGGTAGCTGAAGTGGGTTGAAGAGGAAATGGTACTGCACTTTAAAGTGATTATATGGTATGGTTGTCTTTGATTGCAAGGGAATGAACTTGGTGACCCTACTAAAATAGAATTAGAGAGAAAGATCAGTGTGGGTGGCAGCCATTTAGATGATAAGACATTAATTCAATCATTCATGTTGTCTATCTTTTTATGCCCTAACCTGTGATTGAAAGGATATCCATGAAGAGCCACATGAAGTCTGTTATTTGTTTCTTTTGAGAGACACAAAAATCCTGAATACTGTAGCTTCTTGGCGGGTAGTATAAGGTCTTGATCTGACTAACAGTGTGTCTGCGCTGTAGAAATGTATTTGATTGTGGAACACTGCTGTGTTATATCTGTAGTCCTCAGGTTCTGTGCCAGTTCAGGAGTCAGCTGTAGACTGAGTTTCAGACGTACTGGTATTATCATCGAATGTGCAACCCTGGTAAGCTTGGTTCATTTTGGAACTTCATATAAAAGGAGACAGAATGATAATATTTAGTAGTGTGGTTGCCCCTCAATTCAAAAAGAGGAATGTCTGCATGCAACTTAGCTGGAAGAAAAACAAATTCTAGCACAGAAACCAACAAGTTAGACTATTGTTCTTCAACATGTGCTAGAAACTATCTAATAAAATTCTGTATTTATAATTGGATCCAGTTTTTCCATCGAGTTGGCATTTGCATTACATAATCTCCTATCCTGTTAAAAAAAGCCCTTTGGCATTTACAGAGTCCACTAGACTGACTGATTACTTGACTACTCTTCAGATCTTCCATCTTTACAGTAGCATTAGCTCCAGATTTTGGCAGTGCTTGGTTTTGGTCACCACAGCAGTCCAGGCTCAGCTATGTTGTGCTTCAGAGGCCGTTCCTGATCCTTCTGGAAGAGGAACAGCTGGGTCCGTCTGGGTGGAACAGCTTGCATTATGCAGTTGTGGTCACTATGGTTTGAAGCAAAATGGGGAAGTTGGAGGCTTAATCCCTTAGAATCAATCAATAAACCAATGTTTAATCTAGAAAATAAACCCTGAAGAACAGAATATTTCCTGTGGCAGTTCCTTATATCTGATGTATTTGTTTTCAGAGTGCAGAGGACTAACTTTTAAACCCCACCTTTGGTTGGATGTGCAAAGGAGACTTTGCAGAGTCCACCTATTCTTCTACCTTTTTTAAATGGAAAACTGTCTTCTACACTTTCTTAAAGTGGAAAGCACTTTGTTGACCTGGTATGAGCTTGTTTAATGACATAAAGATCATAAATGCAACATCAAGACAATAAAAAAAGAAAATACTTTAAATAGTTTAATATGAAGTGAGGACCTTGTTGAGTATTGTCAGTAAAGAGCCCCAGTTTTGTATTTCCTTCTGCATAGGAAATGAAAAGTCATCCTAAAATACATCATATGGCCTGGTTACTCCAGTAGCCACCCTGCAGTGTGGGTCTGAAGTTTCTGAGACAAGATCTCCCAGTCCCTGGGTAGTGTTCTAGAGCAAGCTGGCAATAAGCAGCTGTCAGTGAGGTGATCAGCACTCTGTCACCGTTCAGTTCTCACTTACGCTGTCGGTCGGTGCAGTCAGTGGTGTGCAATTGCCTGGGTTAGATGTGGATCCTCACAGGCACTTGTGGGCTGTGGATCCCACTTTTACAGGTGGATCCTCTCACGGCAGTAGTTTTAATTCCTAGAACTGGGAACAAAATAGGTATTCTCTAGTTCTGCTATTGATTCGTGTGTTCCTCACTGTGTTGCCCACTTCTGATTCCACTGTGAGGTGCGTGGCTCAGTAGCTGTGAAGGGAACCTGTGCATGTCGTTCTGGGTGGTGAATTCTACTTGTGCAGCCAGTGCCTGGTTTGAGGCAAGGCTGAGAGTGATAACATTAATAAATGCCTTTTCAAGTGGGCCAGAGAGCTTGCTGAAGGCGTTTGGCATGATGCCTGCTTCACAGGTGCATTCCCAGAGTGCTCTATAATGACCGTTAGGTTGAAAAAAATAGAGTCATAGTAGCTTTGTATTTCTCAGGGTGTTGTTAAAAATCATTAAATTAGTTAATCAGTATTAAATCTCAGAAATTGTTACATCAGTCAGCATTATTACAACTGTTACATCAGCATTATTAGAATTTTTATTCAAATTACTGCAATGCTTAAGCTTTGTTATGAATTCAACATTTTTTCCTAAATGATCATAAAATGTTACTATTTGTTTGTATTATTTCAGCTACCCCTGTAATTACCCATTGTCATGCCCTCTGTAGTCTTAAGACGTGTCAGCTAACACTAAAATAAAGAGGTGCACTCTAGTAGGAACTTATACTGCACTGGATTTAACAAAGTGTTTTGTTTTAGTTCTATCATTTCATGTACATTTTGAGACTTCACTATTAACTTTTTCAAATACAATAGCAATAGTAATAATTGAAGATATTTGTAGTTCGACAAAAACAAAAACATCTTAAGTGCTTGCAGAGGGATTTTTGTAAAAATCCTTATGTGAAGGTGTCTGGGAAATGAGGACGGGCAGAGCCCCACTTTGCCATGCCTGAAGGGAAGTTTGATGGCAAAATTCCAAACCCCTGAAACCCTAGGACTCTGAGTAAGCGTTGACATCGATGTAACCTGAGCAGTACAAATGACGTTGCTTTAATACCGTGGATGTTCAGGAGCAGTGATTACTAATGGAAAACACAGAAGTGCAGATAATGTACAGGAAGGGCCATTATGAACTTGCTTCACCAAGCCCTTCCTAAAGGGGTCTGTAAGGGGCTGCTGTGGTTGTCGATGAGTTCCATCTGCGCTGCCTTCTTAACCAGGCTGTAGAGGTAGGAAGTTGTAAGTCACAGCCTGAACACACAACTAATGCCTTCTGCCACTTTAAGGGTCTGTGAAGAGTTTCTTTAATTGCAGAAGATAGCTGAAGCCTTACTGTGCTATATGCCCCTAATTTCCTTCCTTTTTCCCTCGTGCCAACTCCCCCTGCTATCCCCCTCTCCCAGCCCTGACGTTTCCGCGTGCGGCTTCGTGCGAGAAGTGTTTTTTCTGGAGTTCACATGCCCAGGTGTCCGGGACCTGCACAGGCTCAGCCTGTGTCCAGATCCACCAGATGAGCTCATGATGTGCTTTCAATGGGCTCTGTGTGGTCGCTGCTGCTGCCGACACCCGAGGCAGCCGGGTCTGTCTTCCCCCATTGCCAACCCAGAGCAGTCTGGAGTGGGAGTCGGCACGCTCTGAAGGTGGAGGTGCTCCTCAAAGCTCCTGTGCACGGGAGAAGCCTCAGAAGCTTGCTGGGAGAGCACTGGGTGTACTGGGAGACATCTCTGGCATGGGAATGGTATCTCTGTAGGAACAGCCACGCTCAAGGGACAGCTGAGCTGGATTTGTGCTCATAACACCTCTCTGTTTGGTTCTTGAACTGATTAATGTTCCTTGCAGTGGGAATTAGACATTATTGGTACTAACTCCTTCCTAGTGCCTGCTTCCCTTTCAATGGCAGGAATTCTCTTTGAGAAATTAAATGCTCTCTGGAGTGTTTTAATGAAGTCCAAGTTTTGTCTCCGAGTCATCAATTTTGCTGTGTCTCGCAGCCATCATCCTTATACTCCTCCCCAGAAACCCACTAACTAATCAACTTAGCATTGGGCATTCTGAAATGTTTGCTGAGAAAACAGCTCTGTTTTGACAGACAGCAATTATAGCACCTGGGCTATAGGCAGACTTTACAGCTCTTCTGGGGATCTCTTATGAATAGTCACCATGAGGCCAGCACAGCCCTGTGTAAACAAGCTTTGTAACCAAATTGCACTGAAAACCCCCTTCTCTTCTACCCACACCCTCCCCTCCCAAAATTACTGAGTAGCGTGGACGTACCTTCTTTACTTATTTTGAACCTGAGAAAGTTCTTATATTTTGTAAGAAAATGCTGTTTAGATTTAGGAAGAGTTACTGTCTCATTGAGATGTGCTTGTTTGAAGTCCCATACATGGCTGGGTGTGGGTCATACACACTCATTTTAAGTTCTTGGATTTTAATTTGTTTTTTCATAATTAGAGAACTGCAGAATATTTGAGGGCTTGGAGTGATTCAAGTACTTGGAAAATTGAGGAGAGTATGTTAACCTAAACACAGCTTTTGTCTGTGTCCTTTGGGGAGGCAAATTGTCTGATAGTGTTTCTCATGGTTAAATTGCTCATCACTCATAAATCACATTCTTTTGAGGAAGCATTGCACTGTCTGAGATCACAGTCAGTCCTCTGCTACCCATTTGAGACTGTCTTGGAGAGCCTGGGATCTCTTCTCAGCTGCCATTTTATTTCTTCCAACTGCTTTGGTTTATGCCAACATCACTCCTTGCTCTGAAAGGGTTTAATAGAAACTAAAAATTCTTCTGTAGGTAGCATTCTTCCACTCTTTTCAGCAGTCTCAACTAGAGGAAAAGGAAAAGAAAATATCTACAGCTAGGCAGCTAATTCTAGACATCAAAAATAGTGAAATGCTAATTTAAACAAAATAATATTGACCAGCCGTATTAATGAAAAACAGCCATTAACTTTAATGTTTTAAAGCTGTTACAGTGTGATAGCCTCCTTGTTCTAAAACATTCTGTTTTCCAGAGAGTCTTTTGGGCCATTACTCTCAGAAGTATTTTCTGTAGGCTGCAATAGGTTATATTTAGTGTGTGTACTTTATTTCTGCTTCTAGAGCTGACTCTCCTGCTCTATTTTTAAATTAGCTACTTCAAACTCTTTTGCAGTGAGGTGTACGAGACCGAAAACATAAATGACTGGCTTTTCTGTGAAGAAGGTGTCTGTTCCAGTCAGGTTGTTATTGCTTTCCTCCCCTCAGAGCGACCTCTGCTGTGAACATGCACTGGCCTCTGTCACCATCCCGCTGGGGAAGAGGGGCTTTCGTACCTGCCTGAACACACAGTTCCCTTGCAGCCAGACGAGAAGGCGCTGCTCTCTCTGCGGAGCACAGCGACAGCTCTGGAGCCACATGAAAGGCAGAGGTGTTAATCCCCTCGCCAGGGCTGTGGTGGGCTGCGCTCAGCACGCTACGCCCAGGTAACGCTGTCATAGGACGTGCTTGTCTGGAGAGCAGGGAAGAACGGTTCTGTTGGTGTTTGCTGTAGCCTAAGAACATCACCTGGAACAGCTGGAGAGTTGGGCACTTCACTCAGCTTTCCGTGGCATCCCTGGCATATTGCAGAAACGAGCTCTCAGGTCGAGATAGCACAAATGGATGTCTTGATGGACACAGCTGTAATACGGTTACCTTTAAACAGAAGATTATATAGGGTACTGCCTTCAAGTGGAGAGGACAGAGGAGATGTTGCTCATTTCTACATTTATTCTACTTAGTCACCTTTATCTTTCCCCTGTCCTTATTGCACCAGTAAGTAAAAAAGCAAGATGTGTGAGCGAAAAAAACCCTTGTATTTCCTTTTGCTTCCTTACTTTGTTTTGCAGTGAAATCATGGTAATAACTGAATGTTAGCTGTCAGATTTTTTGAAATAGGATTGGGGATGACACACTGTAGACAAAACCTAAAAATCAAAACTTGCTTTTTCACTCCACCCTTGAAGCCACTCTGTGTCACAGTTAAGGACTTTGCTGCAAATGATTAGCCAAAACATTCTTAGGGATCTGCCAGCGCTGATTTCTGTTTTATCTGGAGATGATTTTGCTAAGCAGCTTAAAGTGCTGTCCTGCCATAGTCCCTGAATGTGTTACTATCTTACATAAATAAGGTCTTGAAGATGAAACGAAAGACAGGTTCTTTGGCCAAACCTATATACTTTCATTTAACAGAAGACTGAGACGGCGTAAAGCATCCCCACAAACATGTAGAGTTAAAATTACATTTCTCAGTGTCTGCAACTTTCACTTTGCAACCTTAAAATATTTGGAGCTTTTTATTAAGTATGATTTTATGTGTCTTTTGAAACAGATAGATGAAAAGCTGAAAGTTTTTTGGGAAGTTTCAGTGAATATTTAAAGCCATTTGGAAGGAAGTGAGAGTCTGGTCCCTTAATACAGCTCTTACTATATGAAGTCAGTGGTAATTTTGTCTTTTGTTTCATAGAGGAAACCATTTGTATTTGCTGTAGTGATGAAATGACCTCTGTATTTTTCTTAATGCCAGCATTTGTAAAAAACATGTTCAATTATAAAAAACTGCTCTTTTCTATTGATGGTAAAATAGCCAGCATAATTAGAATTACTGAAAAAAACAAAGTCAAGAAAGATTATTTTTTTTGAGTTTATTAGGCCACTTGAGGTATTTGCAGTACACCTAAAATGTTGCTTTACTCGTTTGTAACATCCTTTATTATTAATTTGGATCACATAGGACTTGAAAAGAAATGGTTTTGCCTCTCTTCTTAGAAAGGCACTGTGGCATTTCATATTTCTCTTTCCACCATAAGAAACTGCTGAAGAAGTTACACATGTGTTGGGGGTGGCACACCACTGTTTCTGGTATCTAAGAACACTAGAGAAGTTGGCTAAAGGGAATTTTGGCTCCTTGAAAGTTTAATAAATACTGGAATTCTGGTGAAATTCTAGAAGTTATGGAAATGCTAAAGTCCTGGAAGTGTTGCAGAATAACAGGCAGAAGGTGGCTAACGTGCTATGAATTGATTAACTGTTACAATTCATGAGCAGAGTGATGAATAAGCTGATAAAATATTCTGATAACATAAAGAATAGGCTTTTAATTAATACCAGTCCAATTACTTTGTGTAAGATGTGTAATGTCAAAAAAATATGATAGCGTTCCTTGATTATCTCTAAAGTTTGATTTAAAAAGCCCCAAACTTGTTTAATATACATAACTTTTTGCCTTAACTATAATTAATCTTCTGTAGAAGACCAATTCCCAACATTATCACAGAATCATAGGATGGTTTGGGCTGGAAGGGACCTTAAAGCTTATCCAGTTCCAAACCTTCCACTAGACCAGGCTTCATCCTGGTCCCATCCAACCTGGCCTTGAACACTTCCAGGGATGTGGCATCCAAAACTTCTCAGGGCAATCTGTGCCAGTGCATCACCATCCTCACAGTGAATATCTAATCTAATTCCTCCCTCTGTCAGTTTGAAGCCGCCACCCCTTGTGCTGTCAGTGCATGCCCTGGAAGGGCGTCCCCTGAGGTTGTCTGTTAGCGCTGTACAGACAGTATGCTTAAAGTGAGCGTTAGCTGCCAGCATTTTCTATTACAGTTAAAACTGAACAGTGGCCTTTATTTTTGAGCTTAGTAGATTTTGTGCTGGGCTTGATGCTGATAATCATTTGATCAGTGAGCTGGAAGCGAGTCTAAAATGATGGTGCAGGTGATAGAGAAAATGGTGCAGTGTTCCCTAATGGTGAGAGCAGACGTGGGGCCATTTAAATTGCTTCTTGATGCAACCTCATTTACACAAAGTGCATATGAACATCAAACATATAAATCAGAACAATATGGAGTCTACTGTGCGCTATTTGGAAAGAAGTGACTTGGAAAAGATTCAGCCATGTTATGGAAAAAAGCGTAATCTTGGCAGCAGAAGGACTTTGGCTACATAAAAATAGGATTAATGAGTGTGAATAGAATGAGGATTTTAGTTCTGATTTATAGGATAATTGATACAGTTGTCACAAGACTCTGTGTAGTCCTAATAGCTAGAAAATCAAATAATAGTAATATTAAAACACTTTATTCAAGCAGAGACAGTCAAAACAAGGATCATTATCCAGAAACCGAGAACAGAAGGGTTGGAAATAGAAAGACAAGAGAGTGTGACAGTTAAAATTATTAACCTCTGTGACAAACTCACAAAGACAGCAGCCAGTTCCTCATGGCTTTCAGTCACAAGTGGATGTCCTTTTCCTAAACCCCATAGAATAAACTATTGAGATCAGCTGGCTATGATGTAAATATTTATTCTATACAGGAAAGCAGACTGGATAAAATCAGTAAGCCTTACTTCTGCCTACTGTAAGCTCTGAAACAATCCACAAAAGTCAAGGAGATCCTATAAGTAGCATAAAACAAAATAAAATAAGCAAGTGGAACAAGTTATTTTCCACACAACTGTTTTCACTTGTAGGAAAAGTAATTGTGAAACAAATAGCTTCAGGAGGTTCAGTCTTGGATAAATCTGATGGGTTTATTGCTACTTACATCTGTTTTATCAATCCTTTCCTTCTCCTCTTTCCTTACCTAGATTTTTTTTTTTTTTAGTTTGACTGGTTCAATAGCATTCTTAACTTACAGTATTTGATGAATTCTCACCTAAATTTTCCCAAAACTTCCTCTGCTCTATCGCTTTTTCTTATGTTTTTGTCCTCTGAACATCTTTCAGGTGTGTCTGTTTTCAATGAAGCAGCTTCCCAGGGACATGTTACCTTGTTATGGCTGTAGTTTTAAGATCCAAAAGAACTTTGAAGGGTAAAAATTACCAGGATTTTTTCCACTGTTTGCAGTGATTGTTCAGAATGACTTACTGTCATCAAAGCTGCAGGAAAATCTTACCTTTTGCCAATAAATGCTCAAAGAGAAGCTTCCCTTCCCTTTTCTTATTCATGAATGATGCAAACTGAAAAAAAATATACCAAAGTTTAACTCTGGTTTTGGTGATCCATTATGGATCTGAAGGAGGCAGAACAAGTTTTTCTTCTGTCCTGTTTTGTGTGAACATGGGAAGCTTCCATTTGAAGAGTGTCCTGTTGCTTCCAACGAGAACAGCAGAAGTGCAGTCAGCACATGCCTCACCTTTACCTGAGGGACAGCTGCAATATAAGGCAGCCATGGCAGGTGGCTCCTCTACAGCCTGGAAGGTCTGTGTGGTTGAAATGTTTAGAGACATAGGGCTCCCCAGAATATTTAGAGTGGAAAATACCCACTGCTCTGTTTCGTGCCTTAAAATGAGTTCTCTTTTCTTTCTTCTGGAAACGTAACCTGTGGTGTAAGAGCAACATTACTCTTAGCTGAGAGGGAGATTTCTCAGGAGTCTAACAATACCATCATCTCTGTCACCACCTCAATTTCGTTCCAGGGGCCAAACCCAAAACTTGGTTCACAGCCCTTGATCACAGTGAGAACATCCGTATTACAACCTGAATTGCATGTCAGAGTCTTCAGTTTGCAAAGAAGAAAAAACTCTTCCAGTGCAGAGTCTGCCTGCAAACAGAGAAACCAATGATTTCCCTTTCAATTCCTATGTTGCCTTAACAGTTTGAGTCAAATTTTTACAGTGCAGAAGAGACCTAAAAGCTAAAATGGAGTGAAAAAAACAACATATGGAGAGTATTTATTTCTTGGGTGGGGAGCTGTGGCTGAAGAATAGGATTATATCAGCGTGTGCCTGCACGGTGTTGTCACCACAGTAACGTGCAGCAGAAGGAGCCTTTCTGAAGGTGGTGTTTGGGTTGAAGGCAGCAGGGCCAGCGAGGAGAGGCAGTGGTGGGGCTCAGACCCATTGTTTCTGTAAGCGGCTGCAGGGCTGTCCAGGTGTCCTGATTTAAAGGCTGCTCCTTGAGACAGGAAATTGTATCTTGTTCTGAGGTTTACTGTAATAAAGTACATAGTCCTGGGGGAATGTGCTGCTGGGCCCATGAATCACTTTATGGGCTGGCTGTTCTGACCTCAGCCCTGTGATTTATTCGCGCCATACCGCAGCAGGAATGGCAAAAATGTAAGCGGCGCATGGTCCTCCCAGCCTCCCCCTTTCCAACCAGATGGGCCTTTCACTGGGAGGCTGCCATAAATCCATAAAGGCAGGTCTGCTCGGGGCTGGCAGTTCCACTTGTCTTGCCCACTCGGCCCTGTGTCTGCTGGGGAATCCTCTTGCTGCTCAGGTGTTTCCTTCGTAGTTTTGTGGCCTTGTAGTTTCTCGTGTGAAAAAACGAAAAATCTCAGAGCAGTCACGGTGCTCCTAGCAGAAATAAGGCATCTCTAAGTGTGCAAGTTTTTGGTAATCCCCTTTTTCCTTTCAGGTAACAATGAACTGCAAAAAGAGAGAGACCTGACTGTTTTCATCTCAGAATGTCACTGTTTTACAGATGTTACCAGATGTGCTCTTCAGTAAATAGTAGCATTTGCATTTACAGAGGTAGTTAAATGATGTGCTTTTGGTCAAATCACAAATGCCAGGAGTGAAGAGTAGCTCCTGACTCTCAGCCCCACTGAGCCATGTTTCTGTTCCAATTGGCACTGTTTGTTTACGTGTTTTGCATTTAGCAGCTGTTAGTTTTAAAAATCTAGCACTTTCCTTTGGTGCTGGATTGTTCAGTTTTTGAAATATTTTTTCTGCGTGAAGCATCCTGATATTTTCCTGTAAATTCATTCGTCTGTATTCTTCAGAAAATGCTCAGAATTTTTATTGATGTCCAAAATACCTATTTCTTAAGGATAGTTTCAGGATTAAAAGTTGTCTACAACGCGCACGTTCACCCTGCCTTGCAGTTATTTTCTGCACCTTTATTTTTTTATCTACTTTCTTTTTTTTCCCTAAAGTAGGTAAAATTTAAACATCCTAAAATTTAGCAAGATATCTTTTTGCCAGAAATTAACCTTGCCACATATCTTAATAACTAAGTAGGTACCAAATAATGATTCTTAACAATTGTACAGCCAATTAAAGGTCAACTTCACCAAAATAAGCTGATGTTACTTAGAAGAAGGTAGAGGAACTTTCATTTATCTATAGTAGATGCAGGTTTTCATGAGAGCCAGTTTCTTGTGTGACACAAGCTGGTTTAATTCTGTTTCTTCTACTTCATAGCCTTGAAATTGGAGGTTTTTACTTTTTCTAAGATGCTAAGAATTATATCTGTAAGTTTATCTGTGATCATGTTTCTTCAGTAAGGCAGTTTTGGAGGGATTTTTGTTTAAACCACGGCATAAACACAGCTTCAGATTTGTTCACTTGAAAAGGCATTGGTTGCTAGAATGTGCTAAATTGAGGTTTTTCCAATTTCCCCACATATGAATGACTTGCTCTCTCACTTTCTGTGTGTTTCTTAAGGTTCATGTACCTTGTGTCTCATTACAAAACAGGCAATAACAGCTTGCTTTGAGATGGTTGAGCTTCTCTTTATTTCAATAAAACTCTTTAGATCTGTACATGAAAAAAGGCTTTGAATAGAAGTGTATCATTATGTTTAGCAGGGATCTGATAAAGGGTTGTCAAAAGTCTGTTTGCATGGTTTAGATCAGGCTTAACAGTGCTTGTTCTGGAGCAGAGTACACACTCTCAGTCTCTCAAACTTTTTACAGCATGCAGCTCTGGTTTCATCTCGTGAAGAACAGGCACTGGATAGGGGTAGAAACAGAAAGGAAGGTGGTAGGATGCTCCCTAGTTACTGTAGCATGCCAGTTGCTTCAAACATCTGGAAAGCTGTCTTCAGAACTCAGCAGAAAATGCTGTTGGGCCCATTCAAACAAATCTTCTGCACTCAGAGACTGCAAGTAGCTACACCTGCTTTCAAACCCGGATCTGAAAAAGGAAATTAAATGAAACCTCTCAGGCCCCTTCTGCTGCAATTACAGAACTAAATATATCCAAATTTTATCCATAGCCCCTGACACCTGCTCCTTTTCTGTCCTCAACCCTTTCAACAACTCCTCCTTGCTAAGAAACACTTTTTTTTGGCACTACTTAAGGAGCAGTCATTGGAGCTACCAGGAGCAGGAGGCAAAGTGATGCCTCGATTTTTAATGAAACTGCTTCCAGCCTCTTTTTCCTTTGATGCTGCTATTCCTGTTCTTATCCAGACACTTGGCATTTCTTATGCTCCTTTTTTAACCTCTCTCCTGGGCAGCAGCAGCAGCAGCAGCAACCAGAGAAGACTGAAACACAGGTAGTTAGGGTTAGGATGGAATAGAGATCAGCATTAGTGCTGCTGTTATCACTACCACCAAAGCCCCAAGACATCCTTTGCACATTTGATATAAAAAGGTCTGTCCTTGAAGAAAATATTTTTGTTAAGAAATCAGACAGTGTGGTTCTGGAAGAGAAGCTTGAACAAATGTACAAAAGAACCCTCAGAGAAGTAGGAAGTTAGGTGAGACACATCCAGGTTGGTAGTCAGATAGACAATAAATAATGAAAGCAATCCATAGCTCTGACAAGAAAATCTGTTGAAATGGTACATGTGGAAGAAAATGGAGATATTTGTAAAAGAACAACAAAATGAAGTAACTCTACACATCTGGTATGTAACATGAAACTGGATGTCACAGGGATAAGAGCAATTAATGGGAAATAGAATAATATTCAGAGCTGGAATGCGAGTACAAGTTGTTCAGGAAAGCTAAAAATGAAAGTAATGGTGTTGTATATTAATTACACTGGAGATTCTGAGGAAATAAAAAAGAGATAGTGTAAATTATAGCATTACTTCGAGTCAAAATAATGTAAGGATCATAAAAGGAGTTATACAAAGAGAGTGGATGGTATCTTGCTATGGATTTTAGGTATAGTGTTGTGTTAAATGTAAGTAATGATGGAGAAATGTGTTTTTGTGGGAGATATCTGTTTATGGGATAAAAATCAGAGAAACCGCCAGGCTTGTTAACTTAATAATTGCTAGATCAACAAGATGTAATGGTGTGAGACTTCAAGATTGGAGTAAGTGGTGATGATACTAGAGAAGAAATCATCACCAGAACTGACTTCAGCTGTAGTGATCACAAATTGATAAAACTTATATTTAAATAAAAAACTGTGCTAGAAAAGTGAAGTTACCAATTTCAAAGTAATAAACTGAAAAATGGAGACTGCTACGTAGGAAGTAAATTGGACAGAAGAACTGAGGAGATTCACGTAGAGGAAGCAGGGCATTTATTTAAAACAAAAGCCCAAAACTATAAGGTCTTTGCATCCCAAACAAAAGGGGAAAAGTTTAAGAAAGTTACAAAGCTGTGTATCTGTATCCAAAAGGGAATTGGCAGCAGCCTTAAAAATTGGTCAAGAGAAAGAGATGTTTAGGGGAAGCAGAAATTGTAGGAATAAAGTGAGAATTGTGAAAACTCATGCTGAATGAGACCTCCCAAAAGAAATAAAAATAAATAATACGTATTCTGTAGCTACTGCTACAAAAAGATGAGGAAAAGAAGTGGAACCACAATGGACTGAGAATAGGGATAGTATGAATATGGTCCCAAAACTAAATTAATGCCTTTGCCTTGTTTCCAGTGAGCTGATAAAATATAGAGGAAGGCAGGTATGGTCACCTGTTAGAATGAGTATGGAAATGAGACAGATGCAGAAGTGAGATAAATTACACTAACCAGAAATAACATGGTAGTCATTTAGCAAGGAGGTAGATGCTCTATTAGTTTGATTTGAGTATAAAGATCGGATCGTTTTCTTAAAACATCTGTGTTATAAATCACGACTAGAGTTTTTCACACGATCAGAAGCCATGGTAAGATTGCAGTATTGCTGTCAAAGTTTGAGTAATAAAGCTGAAATTTCTTTCTACCATCTTTCAGCCCGGGCCAGATTCACAAAGACATCAAGACAATTGTTTTCACTCTAGTAATTGTGGTTGTTTGATATGTTATAATCAGTGTGAATGCCGTGATTCATTTTCCGTTCTTACGTTTTGGCAGTGCTGGCTGTGGCAGCGAAGGGTTTGACACTGTCACAGCGCCATGAAGGGCTGCAGTTCCTCCAGGGATGAGGAACCTGCGGTCAGATTTGGGTTCCTCGTGTTTATTCAGGGCTGGGCTTTAACTGGCTCGCCAGGCTGCAGGGACACACAGCCAGTGGCGCTGACACCAGGGAGGGGGCAGGAACCTGAAAATGGGAGGGCAGAACCATCTCCTTCCACAAGAGCCTGTCTTGTGTCAGCTTAAGGCGATTGTGAAACCATATGCTAAGCTAAAGCTCAACCTGTACTTGACCGTGTCCCAGGAAAAGAAATTAGAGCTGCCTTTCTTATAAGGTCAGTTTTCACAATCTGGTGGATGTATTCTGATGGCCTGTATTCCCTGGATGAAAAATATGCCTTGAGTTTGTGCTCTGTCTGCACTGCTGTTAAACAGCAGATGAAGAAAGAACGCCCGTTTCAGGACTTCCTGCTCAGAAAAGCCAGCTCTGGGGAACTCGAGAGCCTTGTGAGTACTGCTGTCTCTCATCCAGCTTTTGCTCTGAAGGCTGCTAAAGCAAGGAAGGTTGTCTTTAAAAACATTCTACCCTTTAAAGAGACTTCCCATAACATCAGGTGCCAGGATTGAAAGTTCCTTCTAAAATGTGCCATCTTGGGGAACTTCCACTCTTCACAGGCACCTAGGTAAGGCTCGTGGACTATCAGTTTGGCAACTGTGATATGCAGCAGCCAGTTTTTCACTGGAGGTATTCATCCATAAAAATAGTTCAGGAAATTAGTAGTGGGTTTGAAAGTTCTCTGTGAAAGTGTTAGATTTTTTTCCGTATATGCTGGCAGACACAGTCTAGGGCTGTACTGCAATTCTGAGTGCTCAGAGCTGAGAGATGAGCAGGACTAGGAACTGCAAATTTTTACCTCTGGTGCCAAAGTGATAAAATTAAGATGGAAAGCTTAAATACAAGAAGGGCTAAAACATTGATGGGAAAGGTAATGTAAAATATTTATAGGACTACTTGTGACTTTATCAAATATGTTGAAGGAAAGGACTTTGAAAAGCTGTGCTTGTTGATCCTAGTAAGGAGTTCTGTGATTCTAGACAGTTGGGATGTTAGAGAAAATGTGTGCAGGAAAGTCTAAATATATTATCAGTATCTTTTTTTTTAAACAAGGACAGTACAAGTGGTAATGCTTCCTCTGTCATGGAATTCACATTGATTATTATCACACCATTCTTATAATGGAAAATTAAAGGGACATCACTTTTATGACCAAACAACTGTATTCACAAAGAGTTTATGTTTTTATCTTGTTTTCCAGTTGTGGTCGTATGTATGCAATGACGTTGAAGGGACCAGTGGAAAGGTGTAATTCAGAAAGCTGCAATTTGCTGATGACAAAAAACTCTGGTTTTCATCTCATTTGGTTTTCTTGAACTCTCAATTTCTGTTTTGGTAGCTGTAAGAGCGTAGACCAGAGATTAGAAAGGCTGCTGATGTGCCAGCCAGGCCAGGCAAAGGTGGCGTGCTGATTCAGGAAACAAGTACTGGAATGGAAGGAGTGTGGTATTATCCCTTTTGACTGAAGGTTTAAGGCTGTGCTTTGGAAATTAATTTGCAGCCTGAGGTTTGATTACTCCCAGCTGTAATTAAAAAAAACAGGTAGTACCTATTGCCAAGTTAAATTTTTTTCCCACTCTCTTGCAGTAAGAGGTTGCTACTGTTTCTTTTGGATAAAAGTTTGCTCACTTTGGGATACTTCGAGCTGCATCTTAAATGCTGCAGAAATTATGGCCAGTGCAGAATTTGGCAGCTTGCGTATTAAGTGAGTTACTCATCTGCTAGCATCATGAAATGTCATTCACTGGTATAATTGCCTTTTTCAAGGTTACTTTTAAGAACCAAATCCTGATACCCAGAGCTCTGCAAGGACTATCTCCTCCCTGTGAGGTACTGCAAGTCAGAGTTTCTTAATTTTCTGAAGGTGTTCTATAACCAGCAAAAAACAGGAAGGAATGTGGAGTTCAGGACTACTGCTGTAGTAGTAGACACAGTTCATGATGGAAAGGACCATGTGTGTGCCAGGGGATCTGGCCCATTGAATCAGCTCTTTGGTGTGTTGTACTCCTAATTTTTAAGAGTTTATTGAGTGTGACCCACCCAAACCCTGTCATTCTGCTAAACTCATGAAATTACTGAATGCCATGTCCCAACGCTTTTATGTTCTAAGCTGTTGCCTGTCTGTCTGTCTCTCATAACACTGCAGTACTGTATCTGAATCTCTCTGCCTGCTAGTTCTTTCTGTTGTTGTCACATCGTGGGAGGGTTTTTAATTCATATGCAAATAATACAGTTCTTATTGTAATGGTGATTCACCAGGGTAAGTCTGACAAATGTCTCTGATAGGAAAGCATTAAAAGCTTTTATCAGCGTTTTCTGTAGGCTTTAAGTAAATGCAGTGGACAAAAGTCAGACAACTGAAACAAGTGCTGTCCGAGTGGCACCTCTGTCATTCTGTGGTGATCGATGCCCTTACCATGAGTAAACAGTTCATGACACAGGAGAATCTTTCCTTGTGTACTAAAGGCACAACAGCCATAATTACAGTTCATCTTAAAATGCCAGGTTGAAAACGCTGGCAGCTTAATCATCCCTCATGGAAGTGCAACAGTCTCATTTGAAGGAACTGACTGGATTGCTATGAGCTCTTCAAATTTGTGTCAGACTTTTAAATGCTTTAGTTTAATGCCAGTCAGAAGGAAAACAGATTTGATCTCTATAATGCAATTAGGGCTGATGGAATTATCCCAGGTCCTCCATGAGATTAAAATCAAAGCTGCTGCTGATATCAATATTGCTTTCATATTATCTCATACACACTTTCAGAAATACTCCAGATAGGAAGAAATTTCATAATTTGAAATAAAATTTTATAGAACAATATATATATTACATTTCTATATGGAATAAGTGTTCTTCCCTGACATGTGTAAACATATTCTTTTAATGAATATGTATAGTTTTCATGTTCTGAAGCATCATTAATTCAGCACTGTTTACAGCCTGTTATTCTTTCTAATTATACAGCTGATAAATATTCCAGTGCTATGACCCTGGGAACAGTACTGCAGAGTACAAAACTGCTTTTTAAAGTTCACCTCCTTTTGTGTTTTACCAAAAGGATTCTTGCCTTTACTAGGGAAGGGCTGTGTCCTCTGAAACCAAGTGCCATAGAAACCCATTTGAAGAGAGCTTGCTTCTATTAGTATTAGTAATTAGTAGTGGTGTAATAGTACACTATTGCCCAGTTATCTTCCCCGAATCAGACATTTCTGTTCAAGAGCTGAAGGAGACATGCATTTGCACACTACTTTTTGTTGTGTGTTGTCAAATCTCTATGCTCTGCTGACCTGTAACTATTCTGTAGTCATCTATTTTAAAAAGGCAAGCCCATCTTTCTTTGCATTATTTTTAGAAGACTGCAAACAAAGTAAATAATGTTGATATTGATCTTGAGATTATATCCACCACTGTCTCTTAAGAATTAAACCTACTGGTCTTGATACCACTCCGGTCTGTATTGATCATGATCTACATTCAGTGAAAGGCTTCAGCATAAATAGAAGGAAAAAACAAATCTCCTTTTTTTTGTCCAGTTTGGAGTAAATCTTGAACCTGTTTGCAGTAGATTTTTCTATACTGTTGCCATTTCAGGTTTCCTTTGGTAATATTCAGTCAGTTTCAGAGTCTGCTTACCTCTTGTGTGCCACTGTACAGCTAAGTTCAGGCTGCAGAACCTGCTCAAATGGAGAGATAAATAGGCAGTTTCCCCTGCTGAGTTGGTGTTGGCACAGCTACACTAGTGCCAGCATCTGAAATAGCTGAATTAGCTGAAGTCAGCTGTGTCTGTTCAGTGGCTCTGGCCCTAGCCAGCAGTTTAAAAGATCAGCAGCCTTGGGTCATGCAGCATGTTTTGCCTGCTTATGAGAACATTTCAGGACCTCCAGTGTTCTGAGCTGAGGAGAAGCAGTTTGCTGAAGAAGCTAAGCCTGTAGCAGTGCCCGAGCCTCTAGGACCAGGCAGCAGGTCCTGATGGATGGATAAAGCTCTGAAGAAGGGAAATAAGTCACTTTTGTACTGCTCTTCAATCAGAAACCTCATCTTTTCCATGCTAGTATGTCCTTTTTATGGTCTTAGAATCATTTGGCAGTTGCAAGCTCTGCTGAGAACAACAACTTGCCATTACAGACACGTCCCTTCCAGCAGAGCTGGCAGTGACACCTGCACTTCTCCCACATGGTGCAGTGTACGTTTAGCTTGCAGAAGTAAAAAATGCGGCTCCAATGCACTTATCACATCACAAGGAATTTTTCTTACTTTTGTTCAAACTTCGCCTTGTTTCACTTCCAGAAAACAGTCAGAAAGCCACAATGGCTTTCACCCTGCTGCTTGACCAGCACTCTCACCTCAGAGCACACACTGAAGTTTTGGCCAGTAGGATGTTCCTTTCTAAGGCATGGTGGCAAAGATTTTTCAGGGAAAAAAAAAAGTAGTGGACTGTTATCCATATCTCATTTTCCTGGCCTTGGGGTTTTCACTTAAGAAGTAGAGATGGGCAACAAAGGATTTGATTGCAGAAGGTATATGGCTTACATGCTATATGAGGCACCTCCAATTTCCATACCAGAGTAATGGCTCTATAGATAGAGTTACGGAGATATTCTTGGCTCTGCTCCTGAATCATCAGCAAGGATTGTGGGCTTACTATTAAAAGAATAAGTGTTTCTTTATAATCAAAACAGATTACTCTAAAGAAAGTGAAAATGACCAGAGCTCCAAGCCAGCCTGTCTTTCCCAGGATACCGATAGCTGGAAAAAAGCAGAGGTCATGGATCATGTTCTGTCACTTCACCCTATTGCTATTTTTCATGTTTCGGGCAGACATCCAAAATTGGATACTTTTCCATAAAGCAAAAGCAGCAGAAACAAAATGGCAATAATAACACACCCAATATCCATCGTTCCCACACCTACAATCTTGACACTACAGCTGGGAATCTGATGTGCACCTTTTCCTTTCTTCTACTCTTTGCCTTCATTAAGTCACCAGAATATTCGTATTTCTTTGTAGCACAGATGTATTTAGAATATTTTATGATTTTCCTGAAGTATCTAAAAAAATTTGCTTTACTTTATGGTATTACATTTTGAAAGAGAGGGAATAATGTTTTTCTAGATATGCTCTAGGCAGACTTCAAGTACTCTCTGCACTGGATCTGTGAGATTTTTGATATGCTGGTAGTTCATTTAAAGCAAGCTAACTCTCTTGGACTGTACAAGAAACACCTGTATAAACCCAGAGAGAAATTCCACCTACAGAAAGTCCATTGTGTAAGTCCACTCTCCTGTCAGATGGTGAACAATTTTGTCTGTTGAAACACACCTTTTCCTCTTGAAATACATGATTCTTTGATGTTTTTTGATACAGTGGTTTCAGTTGGGATCCTGATAATAAACTTCTTGATATTGATTGCTGCAGCAAAACTTTAAATGCATTTGCAACATTATTTTTAGATGAAATATAGATAAGAAATGTGTAGTATTCAGTTTATCTTTCATCATCACTCCTGCATGATGCCATCTTTCACACCACCATACATATTTAGGATCTCATTTTATTCCTTCTTTATGAGGTGATGAGAGGTGAGACAAGTCAACACTGTTGGGCAATAAGGCCAAGGTTTTCTTTAAATTCCTGTTGCACATCACCAGCTGAAAGGACAGAAATAGTTGTTTTCCCTAACGTAGAGCAAATGAAGACTTCGACTTCATTTGAGAACTGCTGTTTTCTGATCCGGGTGCTTACCTTTGTCTCCTTTCTTCCCCATGTGTATAAAATGTTTCTGAATTCTATTTGTAAGAGTTTTCTGCTACTGGGAAAGTGTATGGCAAGGTTGGTTTTCTGTAGCTAGTTATTACAGCCTTTGGGCCTCAAGATCTTGCTACGGAATGTTGTTATATATTGGTTACTCACAAGGAAAGTCAAAGAATAGCTGAAGCATCTTTGAAGGCATCTGTTACATCTGTCATGTAGCACAGAGGTGTCTCTGTCACCATTCCCTTTTGGGAACATACTGTATTGTTTGAGTGCTTTCAGTAAAATTGTCTCGTTCCACCTTTTCTAGAATACTTCATGAATAGGAAGTTCAACCTAATGAAATTTAACACAGGTATTATGATTAGTCCAGTATCTGTGCTTATATTCTCATAATCTGTTCTGGAAATGTGTAGAGCATGATAAAGGATGAAAATGTTCAGCCAGAGTAATAATAAACGGTAGTTATTAAAAACTGAGAAGGTGAGTGCAGAAGAAGAACATAATGTGTTTTTCTTATCCTGTAAGCTGCAATTTGGTATCAGCACAGTTGTTTAGCAGGAGCTGTGTGGGTCTTGACTTACTGTTCCACCAACAGACATATAGCCCAGACAAAAATATTTATTACTGCTTTTCAGAGTTGCACACTGGTACAGCATTTATGGTACGTTCAAATCTTTGTAGAGGAGTCCTCTAAGTGTTGCAGGATAATAATATAATTCGTTTGGGTTTTTTTCAGACAAGAAGCCCTTCTTGCTGCCATTAGTGAAAAAGATGCCAATATTGCTCTGCTAGAGCTTTCATCCTCTAAGAAGAAGACTCAGGATGAAGTGGCTGCACTGAAGCGAGAGAAAGACCGTCTTGTGCAACAGCTCAAGCAGCAGGTGGGTACAGGAGGGCTAGGAAAAAATCCAGTTAATAATCTGCAGGATTATTATCTTGATTTATAGAACTAATAATGTATAATCCTGTTGTATGTTAGGACAGAAAGTGCATAAATAACAATTTCAAACTAGCTACTGGACTCAGCCTTGAGGGAAGTGTGTCACTGCCTGAGCAGTAAATGTGTGGTAGAATGTATAGGAAATTGTGAACGAAGAGGACATTGGCTATTATCCTCTACAGGTGCAAATAGTTGCAGATTCAGGGAAAAGTAGTGATACTTCTCTTGGGGGTTTGTATTTGCCTTGTTGGGGCGAAAGCATATTTGGGAGAAACTTCTCCTAGCTGCAGAGCTCAAATATGAATGTTACACCACACGGTCTCTCCTGTGGTTTCTGATTGCAACAGGAGCACCACGTGGGAATGCCAGCTTCTAGAGCAGACTTTGGGAGGTCTCGTGCTTGTGAGGGGATTGTTCACTTCCTATTTCTGGCCTCTCCCATTTCTAAGATCTTTCTGCGTTGGCATAACAATTAGAAGAAGTGTGTTACTGTTCAAGCACTTAATATTATGTTTCAGTACTGACTGCAATGTGAAAAGTACATTGCCAGTAAAACACAGAGGAAGCAAAAGGCATCTCTGGCAATAAGAGATTTAGAATCTGAAAAAATCTGTGTAGATTTTTCACTTCAGCACTTCTGGTGGGTTTTCCTGAGTTATTCCCTTGCCACATTCCTTGTAATAGCACATATGCTGCTGCCAATCCAGTATCAACTTCTTCAGTGCCACCATTTCCATCTTCATAAAGTTTTATGTGCAACATTTCGTTTGTCAACCAGATGATTTCTGTTGCTGTCAAAGAACATAAGACAAAAAGAGGTCGGCATGGTGATAAGGGATTTCTGTGCTTCTTCCTTAGGAAACACAAGTAGGTTATTGGCCATGTTGTTTAAGATAACAATTATTTATAGTTTAATTTAAGAACAGTACTTTGGGGTTTTTTTACACCAGCTTCAGAATGAGCAAGAAGTATAGCTTGCAGTCTTGTGTTATTTACTTTTGAGCAACAGTCGTAATTACTGTCACGGGTCAGCCAGGTGATCTACTAAAACAGGAGTCAGAAGTGGTCACAGCAATGTCAAGTACTTGTTTTTTTCATGTAATTGTTGATGCGGCAGCTGTAATATATGGTGCCACTCATTCCAAGAGAAATTAACACTTCGTTCTTAGGTCTTGTTGCCCTAAGCTTGAATTCTGGTGCTTTCATGCCTCTTGCCCTTCCCAATTTCCTTCTGATTATCTTTTGTGAGTAGATGGAACAATCTGTAGTGTTTTGTGGTGACTTTTTTCTACTGAAAATTTGTGTGTATTTAATTAACGTATTAACATTGTGCTTATCTGTAATGACGTAGGTTTCAGTTAAGAAATTTTTTTAAACATTGTTGTAGTTCCTATCCTTATCTTTCAGTGCTGGTAAGTCTTACAGTATCATAAACTCTTCCTAAAAAGACATGGCCATTTCCCTTAAGGATGCGAGTTCTAAGTGCTTTTCTGTGTATGTATAAGGGATACTTAATTTTCCAAATAAACAAAAATTGCAAAGGAGATTAATTTGAAATTGTTCGTGGTATGAAGTGAGACCAATTATGATCTGAGGTTGGAGCAATAGTCCTTTTTCAGATAATTCATTCTTCAAATAATGCCTTTGAAGATTCTGGTTCCAAAACTGCCATCAGCTATAAAGACTTGTCACTGTTTAAGATTGTTTAAGATTTTAATCTTAAAAAAAAAATTAAGAAAGCAGAAAGTAATCTCAACACATCTATGCTATGAATAGTATAACTGAAAGCTACATGTGTAGTATAAGTATAAAATCACAGGTAGTCTCCAGTACATCCACAATCCTCAAGGCAGAATAAATGTTTACATATAAACAATCTAAACTATATTTAAAACATACCTGACAAATACTTACGCGAACAACAGAGATTTGACACATCCTCCCTAAATTCTGTCCTATGTTTTAAGGATGTGTCATCTTTTATCCTTTTTTTTGTGTGTGACTTTCAACACATTGATAGAAAAACTCCTCATTGCTTATTATAGGACAGTGTTATTCACCACCTCTGTAAGTTGCAGGGAATCTAAAATTCCATTTATTTTTTTCCGTGCTAGTAGTTTTGGTATGTACGTTTTCTGAATAAATTGAAATCACACCAACTTTGACAGCTCCAGAAATAGGAGATGGGTCAGAAGAGATGGCTGTGAGATTTCACAGGATCCTCATTACTGATGTAGTCAAGGGGAATCTCATTTTTCTACATGCTTTGCAAATATTCTGTGTACTTGGCCCTTGCACTCCTCTTCAGTTGTTACAGGTCATCAGCCTCATCTTTTCCAGCAAAACAACTATGCTGCTTCCTCAGTTTAAGCCTTCTCTACATGGACCCTTTTCTGCATCTTGAGAACAAGGGTCCATCTGTGTTTGCCAGCTCTGCAGAACCGTGTCGCCTTTCAGGAGCTTCCTAAGAGTTTAGCTGTAGTTCTTAAATTTACAGTAGAAATTGTGAATGAAAAATCTTTCAGGCTTCCACGTGTATTGAACACAGCTGTTCAAGAAAGACAAGTGATGCCACAAATCACGATATTCTGGAAGACTTTGAAAAGCAGTTCTGGAACCCAAAAAGTTTATTCAACCCTTCAGATTCAGCGCTGGGATCCTGACTTCAGTCATTCGTGTTTCGGAGCTGCTGAGCTCCCTGATAAGTATTTGGTATTTCAGTCCATCCCATTCCTAGGAAATGCTTAGGCTTTGTGGTGGGAAAGCAGCTCTTTCAGTTGGTGGTCAGACACAGTTGAGTAAAAGATTCCCGTTTCCACACACGTAGGATGCATGTAGAAATGCTGAGCAATATGGGAAGAGGGTGGTTTGTGGGAAGAGTTGTGCACACTGTGGTACCAGCATTGCTGAATCTCACTGCAAGCTGGGAAGAGCTTCTGACAGAGTGCTTTAGGACAGCAGTTTCCTGACTGTGCTGCAATAGTGAGTGTGGATGGATCCAAGTGTGTAGAACAGGATTTGGATTATGTCTTTTCATTGCTTGTGCTGGTTACCATTGGCTGACTTACTGTTAATTGGCCTTTCTTAGAGTGTAGAAAGATACAGTGCTCTCACAAAACAAAAACTTCTTCCAACAGTTTCCTGTGATTTTTATTTATTTAAAAATATCAGTGAAGACACATAGATTGATCAAGGGAAGGTTGTCCAGAATCTGGAGGGCTCTGCTGTCATTCCTTGTGCTAACTCTCTGCTTTCCCAGCACTGTCACGTTCCTAGTCGCTCACACGGGAAGGGCACTGCTGCACAAGAGGGGGAAGGAGTCCTGCCAAAGACATTTTGGTTCTTTAATTTCTTTAAGTATGTGCATTAAAGTTTGGATGAAGAGAAGCGTTTTGGAAAGAGGATATGGCATCAATGTTGTTTTAATTTGGAGTTTCTAGGCTCTGAATTGCAGGAATGTGCCTCAATATAGAGCCCATTTCCTAATGAGGCGCTCGGCATTGCCCAGGCTCTGCAGTAAATGGAGCTGCCTGTTTCATATTGGTTGTCAGTTTGTATGAGGGATTTCCTCTATCATCAGACAGGCAGGGCGATTGCAGGGCGAGGGTCACCAGCTAATGTGGTCCCAATTTACTTCCTCCCAGGGCACTTCGTCTCCGTGGGTAGTTCATGGAGAGGCAGCGGTTGGGAGGCTGCTGCTCTGGAGGGGGCCGGGCTGATGCAAGAGCAGCGAGCTGGAGGTTGTGTAACCATGTCCAGATGTGGCGCGGCGAGCGCCAGCGTGCCCGGGGACGCCCTGGAGAGGGCCCCGCCGTGTGTCACACCGGGGCTGACAGGGACCCGAGCAGCTTTGGCCTGCGTTGTGCCAGCACAGCCACTGCCCAGCTGTCAGGAAATAGCCTCTTTGCCATTTATCCCTTTCCTCGTCCAGCTAAGTTTTCATATCAGGTTCTATTTATTGTAACAGAGCAAAGCACTACCCCACAGTTTTGAGTGGTAAAGGAAAGGCGTATCTGAATGGGCTGAGGCTTTCCTGGCTGTGGGCTTTCAGTCTTAAACACCTGGGTTTTTCTGCTAGGAGCTGTTTGTAGCAAAGACTGTCATTTTCTGTGTTTGTACAGTGTGTAGCACAGTGGGTGCCTGACTTGACCAGCATCTCTGTCACTGCCATGCCTTAAATGTGAAATAATAAAACTTTTAGGAGGCTCTGAACAGTGTTAGTGTTTTCCGACAGCTCGGTGTATTATTCAAATTAATTGTTTGTGAATCACCATATTCACTTATATTATTATATAAGATTTCATAATTATTATTATAGCAGAAGTTACCAGGAACTAGCTTGACTCAGTGTTACTGATGACAGGATCTCAAAATTTTCATTTGAAGTCATGTGACTTCAGGTTAGATTGATACTACATCTGTTTTAGTATGCTGCCTATGCCTGAATAAAAGTTATTTTCAGATCAGTTCCTCAGTCTTTTAAGAACATGTTGAGTTTTCATTCTATACTTCAGCACACTCAGAGAACCACCCAGCTTAAGCTTTCTCCAGGTATTTCATAAACATACATTTTCTTTTGTGACACAAACTGCTAATGAAAAATAGTGAATAGTATGGCCTCAGGAGAGAGCTCTCTGCAACCCAGTTGATGCATCCAGTTACACCTCTAATCTGTTCTTAAAGACTTTTAGTGAAGGAGACCTTCAGTGCTGGGAAGTCTTTTTATGGCTTATCTGTCTTTGTCATTATATGGAATCTGTAATGTCCTTTACTCCAATTTAAGCTCGTTACTATTGTTTTGTATCTATTAGGGGCACAGAAAAAATAATTGACTACCTTTCATGTTCTTGCCGTAGACACTCTTGCTGTTCCCTTAGTGAAAAGAGCTCCTTTCTGTTTTAATAAAGGGAGGTACGAAACCCCATGCTATTGTGAGCATGGATTTTGTAGTCAGCCTGCTTGCCATTCAGAGGAATCTTTAATACCCATTGTTCCCTTCTGCTTCTATATCCTCATCAAGATTGTGCCTTCCTCTGTGGGCCAGCTTGGATTTGAGGGGCTGTTATTTAACATTCCCACAAATGGAGAGAAATTATTTGACAATAACTCACAATTGGTCAGATAACTAATAATTAACTGGTAATAATAGTTAGTATTTATGCAATATTTAATATCTATTTCATCTAAGCAAGCAAGTACCAAAGCTGTTTTCTCTGTGCTGCTTTGTGCCTCTTCCCTGTAAGATTATGACTGGCTTGCTTTATGAGGCCAAGTTACTGCAAAGATTGGTTTCCCAAGTACATGTGGTTCATGGGATCATGAGAAAAAGGAAAGAATTGTAGATTTCAGAGTAGCTTCTCACCCCAAAAATTATATTTTTCCGCTGTTACTTGTTTCCCTGGAAACCCTGCACACTGACACCTGACACTCCTCTGCTGTGAACTTTTCCAAAGTGAAGTTCCACTGGCTGGAGTCATTTCTGTTTATAAGAGAATGTAAAACAGGTCAAAGGAGACTGACAGGCAAATGTTTTCCTCTTACTGCTGTGGAGCTGTATCAGCATGACCACACTTCTGGCAGTTTTAGTTACCACCCTGCCCAGTGAAATAATGCAGATTGTGAGAGGCGTGCAGTTAGTCTCTGCTTTACCTTAGCTGCCCTGATTTGAAACCATGTCTGGTGAGAGTGATTACCCTGTTAGCAAGCGAGTTTCTTCTTCAGGTGGCATGGATACAATCAATGCAGGTAATTGCTAAACGTGGTGCGGTTTCGTGACAGAACCTCTGTTGTTCTCTGAAAGGTTCCAGGAGCCTGGAGTTCAGTGAGGGGAGGCATCTCTCAAACCACTGTCAGAAGGGAACTTAGGAAGTCTAGGAATATGTATATAAGTTGTCTGAGGGTGGTGGTGTTGGCTTCTTTATAGCTGAAAAAGAAAAGTAAATATTCAAAATGAGTGATGAGATTCAGGACACTTGGATCCATCTTTGTTTATTGATCTCTTTACCACAGTACCATGTACTTGCACTGGCAAGAGTGCAAATAGATGTTAAAAGTGAGGAAAGAAAACTTGTGTGATAAGAAAGTTAGAAACAGGCAGATGAGTTTGAAGGTGCCATGTCAGAGGTTTCTTCAGGAGCTGGGCAGAACAGAAGGTACTCTGAGTTCTGGTGGTCTCTGAATGCCAGGTTAACCAACTTGAAACAGGAACAAACAGATTAATGTACTTTGCCAGAAATTTTTCAAGGACTACTGCAGATTTTCAAGAACTATTGTCACTTGCAGTGGACTTGTTATGTAAGCAGTGCAGTCTCAGCCTCACCTCTCCACTGCATGGTCTGTAGAGTCAGTGTAAAGTCACCTTTTTTCAGGTTCTTGTACCACCAGTGTTTGGAAGGTCACTTGCAGCTTTTCAGTTACTGGCTTTCATACACAAAGGTGCCAAAATATGTGGGTTTTATAGTATATTCTTAGCTGTACTGGCAGTGTAGCTGGCATACATGTGAGCAGGCAGAAGTGGGGGAAATCACTCTGTACACTTCCTATTCAGGAAGCTGTTGGACTAGAAATAGAAGAAACTTCTGGCTGAAGTGAATCTATATCCACTAATTGGCTCTCATCAAGCATTGCCAGCTGTCAAATTTAAGCATCGTGGCCTTTGTCAAAGGCCTGTAATCCACCCAGATTATCAATCACAGCGTTGCTCATATTGCCAGGCTTTGCTCCTCAGTAATTGTTTCTGTCAAGGGGGAAGTCTCTGCCAGGAGCAGACCCCAGCACCCTGACAGCAGTGAGCAGGCACAGAAAGCAAGGCTTTGTCATGCCCTTGAGCACCGCTTCCTGAAGCACAGCACCAGAAGCCCTCACAGATTAACAGAAAGCACCTTCTCCCTGCCATGTATTCCAGACTTTTTTCCCATAATTTTAATCATCTATTAGCACGGTAACAGCACTCAGTGCAGCATCAGCAGTCTTTTCTGGGGCAGCATTTCATCTTTCCCTGGTGTTACTTACACTCTTTCCCCTCTCCCTCCTCCATTACGTTTACCCTTTGCCTCTTGCACGACTAAATAATAATGTATGTTCAAGGGAGCCCTGGCTGTCGCTGGCTGCACCGTGCCGGGGAAGGGGACTGCCCGATGGAACCGTGTGAGTGCATCTTCTTGTGCCTGTTGGAGCTGCTGTAGGCAGCCGTGTCTGCTTTCTCTTTGTGCCTTCAGCCGTGTCACAGCCTGCAGTTTTTAGGGTGTAGCTGTGTAGGTTTGCTGGAAGAGGAAGGTGCTTTGCCTCACTGAGAGAGATGACTTTAAGATTTATAGAGGTATTGTGGAACTCAGATGACAATACAGTACTTGGTACCCTTTCTTTCTAGACATTTGTAACACTTTTAAAAATACTGTAAGGACTAATATTTCCCAAGTTTGAACTCAGATTTCAAAGACCTGTTTCACTCTATTAGAAATATTCCTCCATTTATTGAATATATTAAGATTTTCTTATTCTAGTTTTACAGCTTTTTAATGGACTAAAAATTCACACAATAAATTTAAATTAATTGGATAATTGCCAGCAGCATTTAGTGCCACATATACAGTAGCTCTCATTCAAGGCTTATGAACTCCTATAGGAAGTTATTTAGGCAACATTGCCTCTCTCTAGAAAATCAGGATTGCTGTACAAGGTTAGCAGTTGAGAGACCCCATATCCTATTCCTGTAAGTGACCAACTTGATGGTGTTGGATATCAGGAAAGATTGTTAGGCCTCCCCTGGGAGAACCAGGCTTGTTAGCACTATTAAAGAGGTAAGCATGCTCGCTGGGCTTGGGTTTCCTCAGAAGACTGCGCTAGAAGATCTAATTTGGGCCTGAAAAATAATCATTCCTTTGTCTGTGAACAGTACTTCTGGACACTGGTGCGATGTAAAGATAGTCACTGTCATTTGACATCACAGTTGTACCATATGGTGGTTTCCTGTAGTTACTGTGGCCCAAACCACTGGTCTGATACACGATGGCTTTCAGTTAAATAAAGAGAATATATTGGAACAGGTCTTTGTGATACATACGTTCAGCAGAGTATTTATATAATTAATTCTATTTCTTTGCCAGAAATATTACATTGAAAATAGTTTCTAACAATATTTGTCTTAGCTGGTGAGTCATGAGGTAGATGCATAATCTCAGAAAGAGTGGTTTAGAACAGCTCAGGATTGCCAGTAGTTGTTCGTTCAAGGTATACAATTATGGGTACATCTTCTTTTGCTTAATTTCCATGGTTTGTGGGGTAGCTGGGAAGGACCCATGCACGACTGCTCCCTGGTTGTTGTCCAGTGGCAGGATGTGCCTCAGGGGTAAAATATTTGAGACTTTCCAACCATTGGTCCTTGTGGCTGAGCTGGTTTGGCATCACTCTTGGTATTTGCATTGATGATGTCTGAAGGATGACCAGAAAATACAGTGAGTTTATGATTACATTTAAATTGTATCATTTAGACCCATTATTTAGGGAACTCTGAAGCGTTGGTGACAGGGAGAATTCCACTTAAACATGAAAAAGTCTTGATGAGATAAATCCACAAATAGATTTTTTTTTTGTGAAGAAAAAGAAATTTCACACCAAAATTTCAGATTCACGAAGATGTTGAATTACTTGCTTGAACTTGGTGTGAGGATGGGTGTGTAAGCATCCTTACAGGTATTTCACTGATTGGATGCAGCTTTTTCTGTACTAAACTGTTCCTGTTCATCTGGGCTGTTTCACCTGACGATGACAATTGTCTAGGAGACACATGTCCCTTTATCAAATCTCCATTCAGAATGTGCTAACTTGGTACATTATGCTTGTCTCTTCCTGTATTTAATGGTATTATTCCTCAGGGAACACACAACTCACTGAACAGCTTCATACTAAAGCTGTAAAGTAAAGCTTTATTTGCTTGTCTTTGGATGAAAAGCCTAACGAACCTGTGACATTGATGCCTGGAAGTGGCCACCTGAAAACAGAGACTAGACAAAATAAGAGAATAAAAGTAGGTATTTATTTGAAGGGCCTTCAGAGGTACACCCTGGGCAGTCAAAAGGCTCCACCCAAGATGGACCCTGGGTCACGGGTTCTTCACACTTGAATTAGTTTGGTCCATTTGCATATCAGGGTTAATTCTCCAGTTATAACTTCAGTTAATGATGTAATTACCCCAAGTTTGCCCCTCCTCTTCAGAGCTTTTAGTTTACACATTTTGGGGCCTGGGACAATCTAGGTGTCCTTGAAGAGAAAACCTAGAGAGGGTTTGTTATGTCTGAGCAGCAGGAGAGAACAGCAGCGAACAGGCCACACGAAACTTCAGAGTTACACACTGGGCAGTACAGGGTTTGAAAAACATAAAAATTAAAACCTAAGGCATCACATTACCAACTATCTTATATAAAAAACAATTCACATATTGATAGTCAGTTAAGAAGTAGTGGCAGAAAGCTGAAAGGCATTTTTCCAGCTTTAGTATTGGTTTTAATTTCAGTAGACCTGGAACTGGCGAGGTGATAGATGATTCAAGGTGTGTTCCAAAAAGTGTAAGGAGAAGGTGACGTCAGAGATATGAGGTGACTGATTGGATTCATAAACTAAATATGTAGAAGTTTTCAAGTAGATTACAGATTAACAGTTGTATGACTTAATGTGTTAGTGATGTGTTCTTTACTTGAAGGAGGAATGAATGATGGAAAGAATTGTACACTTAGAATATGTAATGAAAATTAATGACCTATAAGATAGAATATATTGCATATTTGTGATTTTGCTGTGTTATTTTGGGAGTAACGTAATAAATCACTGCTTTTTTTTTTGCTTGAGAAGGGAAATATGCATAGTCTGCAAGAGAGAATTTTAATCCCCACCATCTTAAAAATTGATAATGGAAAAAATTAAGTCTGAACTGCATGGAATGAACTTCAGCTTCAGTAAGCAGTGAGCTGTTGATGAACAGTGATCTCAGGTATTTTTGAACTTAGGCACTGAAATATCTCTCAGTGTACAGATTTTTTTTCTCATCCACTCTATTAAGCTCCTTAAATTCTGAAAATAATTTCCCTTTTTGAAATGGTCTGATTGAGCCTAGTCCAGTATACCATATCTCAGGGAAATGAATAGGTAAAGCAGGGGAAAATAAAAGTTTCATCTTGCAGTTGGAAATCTAAGATATATGCTGTCAATTAGGACTAATTTCTTGATAATAATCCTTCATTATTTACATACCAACTTGTGGAAATTGGTAGGACAGTGTAGCAGGTTTGTCAGAATGAGACACAGATTTCTGAAATGAGGCATCAGTTACTTGTGATAGCTTCTGCAAATGGAGGGGTGCTGGTGGCTGCAGATTCCCCTCAGCTCTGTTAAATTCACAGTGTTAGGTTCTCAGAAATCCGAGTCTTAAAAAAATTACTGTGCATGTTTAGGTGCAGAATAAATGATGCATTTACTCCTTAATAAGTACATGCTGTTTTCTACAGCCGTTTTCTAAGATGAAGAAATACTCATGGCCGAAGAAAAGGTGTGCAGATTTTCCCTAGAGGCCATGTGTTTGCCACTTGATGTTTGTGAATGTAGGGAGGGATTGGAGATTTTTCTCCTGTCTGCTACCTTGGAAGCTGTGAGGAGTCTGGAAACAACTGCCAGCTCCAAAAGGTGCAAGACGAGAAGGTTGATACTGACAGAGATTCTGCTTCCAGTGCCTCCCTCGAATGGGAGTCTGGAGACAATGCTGTCAAATATGAGTTAGTGATTTTGGCAGATCATCTTTAGGGCAGTTGTGTTCAGCTGTCCCTGAGCAGAGCTGTATTGAACACGAAATAAACGCACAGTTCCTGTGTGCCCGTTTTGCCTTGAATGTGTTACCAAAGGTTTTGAGTTTTTGCAGTAGCAAGAAGTGCTTTTAGGGGTTAGTCCAAGATTTTGCATGAAGACAAAATAAGTCTCAAACTCAGCTATCAAAAGATTGCTGTCTGATTTTACTTGGCATAATCAAACATTTATCATGTGGCTATAAGATAAATTTGCTGATTATGTACCCTCAATTTCAAATATGAGTCATTTACCTTTGCAATTACATGTTGTAGAATTTTAGATTATCAGTAGTATAGGTGAATGTTAGTCTCTCAACTTTTGTAAAGCTCTCCTCTCCAAATATATGTTAAACTCTCATCCCCGTGCTGGTGCCTGGAGGAAGTAGTGGTCTTTTATGTTGAACACAGCCCTGGTTAAGGGGTAGCCATTTTATTAGAGCTTTTGTTCTCTTTATTTGAGTACAGTTTTACAGTCACAGAATCCAGTCCTTTGTTCTCTTTCTATTTGTTTACCACCAATGCCTGTCTGTCTTAGTGTGAATACAATTATTTCCTGTAGTTGAGTAAACAAAAAATAAATGGAGGTCTCACAGCTGACTCCAGGCAAGTTTTTCCTCAGGATTTAAACAACCTAGGTATCTCTTGTTTTTACAGTGGATTTTTGTTAGGGGTGGGAAACTTAACATTTTTAAACATTCTGTTTCCCCATTGTACCACTCTTAATCCTTTAAATAGTTAAGAAGTTACTCTTCTCACTGTTTTCATCTTAATGTGAAACATTACCATAATTTATAACACCAAGCCAGTGTGCCCTCCATCTCCTAAACACCAGTAGATGCAACCGTGGCTTTGCCTCCTTTATTACACCTGGCAACCCAAACTTCTGCCAGCTGCTGACAGTAATGGTGTTGAAAAAATAGTAAAAGCAATATAGTGATCCTTAAGAACCCACACACTCACAGGTTGTTTAAAACTTGGAAGCCTGCATGAGTTTATTTGCTCTGTGGAAGTATTAAGGACTGTACCTTCTCATTTTAGTTTTCTCCTCCTTTTTTTTTCTTTCCGTAAGGGGAAATATATTTACTTATATATACACTGATCTTCAAGCATCTTTCAGGTGTCTTCTGTATCTCATGTGGAGGCATGCAAGATGTATGTTCTTCTGCACTAAAAAATGAAAAATTCACAGATTTGGTGGGAAGGATCCACAGACTGGGAAGTGCATTAATTCCTTATTTTCCTAGACCTTTTCATCACTATCAGATTACAAAAAGATTTTTTGATGCCTTTCTTCTCCCCTTTCCTGATTACCAAAACCAGTTAGTCCTTCTCCATTGTCAGCCAGAAATCTGGTTTGTGATATAAAGAGGGCTTAAAAATATGAAGGCATCCTTGTTTCCTCCTGGGTCTTCTGGTTGCAAATCAATCAAAGTTGCTCTTGTCCTTCTATTCATTCTTTTCTATTTCTTCCTCTGCTTTGTCAGGGCTCTTTAACAAGTGGCATCACCTATCTTGAGTTTAATGACTTAGCACTAAAAGGATTGTTAAGAAAAACTCACCAGAGGTATGGCTGGCTTTTTTCTCGTCTTGTTCCACAGATCTTCTTCTTTTAGTGGTCCTGTAGCAGAGAGAATTCTCTAAGGTGTTTTTTCTAAGCCTTAGAGAGTGCTTTATGGTGCCCATTGGGTGGGCCGCCGCTCATATGTAATGGCATCGTATAATGTAAATCCCAGAAAGACAACAGATTAGCAATAGAGCACGCAAAGACAGGAATACTGGAATGCAGACACCTTAGAGAAATTCATCTGGCCAAACTGGCACATCTCTGCACATTGTGTGCCATTAATTTTGTAGACAGTAAGAGAATTTCTTTCCTTGGTAAGAATAATTTTGGCACAAGTACAGTAGAAAAACTGAATGTTTTTTCGGTCTCTCCAGCTTAGTATCTAACCTTTGATGCAGATTTAATAGGAAAAATCAACCTCTGCTGGAATAACAAGAAAAAAACCCAGAAGTGTTGGTTTATTGTGGTTCTCCTTGCTTGTGTACTGCGTGCAAGAGCAGAGGAATGGACAGGAATCATCTGTCCAGCTCTATACTGCACATGTGCTGCGGTGTGCTCGGGCAGGAATCCTGCCTCTGTGGGCCAAACACAGGGGCAGTGAGGATGGACAGGAATCCTGTGTCTGCAGACCACACGCACAGCTGGTGTGGACAGACAGGAATGTAATGTCTGTGTGTTTGTGTGGGTATTGAGGCAGGGTGCTTCTAGGTGGATGTCAACCCCAATAATTGGCCATACAGAAAAAATTATTAACTTTTATTTAGTTTGGGGTAGCAGTGCTCTGTTGGTTGTCAAAGGAAATGCCCTTTCGACTCTTCCCTCCAGCAGTTACCATGCAGGATTTCGCCTGGATTCAAAGATGAAAGCAAGGCACAAAAAGAATAATACCAGGTTTCTTTTTCTTTTATACGCAGCAGCTTTTAAAATTAATTTCAGAACAAGCGCAAATAGTTTTGAGGTTTCGTTGTGTGTTTTTTTGAAAGTTGCTATCAACACTGTTTATATCATGTAGACACAGATCCATTCGTGTATACACCCAGAGCCGGGTTCTGGGCAGTCACAGTCAGTCTGCGTTGAGATGATACTGAGCAGCTCACATCACTTTAGCATCTAGGAATTTGTATCTGTACATAACTCCTTTTTTTGCCAAGAACAGCACGTATAGAGGGGAGGGGGTTTTGCTATTAACAACTCTTTGAAGCTGCAGGCAAATGCAGTTGAAGTGGTGAGTCATATAACAATAAAAATATGTAACAATAAAAGGTCTGTGGTCAAAACACTGGCATATACTTTCCAAAATTAAAAATTGCTGGATAAAAGAATGCTTTTACTGTATTTATTGTAACAACACAGTGACAATAGACAAAGATTGGAAGACTTCCAAATCGCTTCAGCTAGGAAAGGTGTGTGTAGATACACATGAGCAGATGGTCTACAAATGATTTTGTTGAGCCAGGGGATCATGACTAGCTTTTAAGATTTTGCACTAGGATGCATCTTGTATGTAAATTCCTATATGAGATTTTGCCATTCGGGGTTCACAGATACCGCTGGACTGAGACACTTGCTTGTTTCAGAAGAAAGAAGAAGTGTTTCAGGAGAAAGACTGAGACAAAAGCAGAGTGACTGAAGTGGTTGTGTTAAACAGGCAGTTGAGCATATGCAAGTGGATTTATTTTGGAAAGGAGAAGCAAATAGAATAACGAAAGGGGGACAGAGGAAGGTGGTTGAGGGTAAGATGAGCAGGGTGTGGAGTGAAGCAGAAGTGGAAAGGGAAGGAGAAATTTCAGGCAAATAGTCATAACAAAACAGGAGTCCCATCAACGATGCCAAGCAAAGCATGTTCTGTATTCGATAGAAATATTTGCCTGTTGTATAGGATATAACATAGGTAATTTAGGGGGTTTGCCTTCACATTTTTTGTAGATTTTATAAGACTAACCTTATCTGTAGTGCTTAATGTTGATGCTTAAATTGCACAAGTTGAAATCACAAGATCAAGAAAATGTTGATATGTATTTCTAACCTTAGCATAGCATGAGATACCTTTTACATTTTGCTTTGTAAAACATGTCACCAGCCTATCAAAGTTTTTAGGAAGAGTTTATGCTCCGAAGTACATTTCAACTTGTTTTTCTTGCTGCTCTTTTGTCTTTGCTTTTCTATTGTTCTGTAAAACATAAGGTTAAATTTTTAGTTTGGACCCACAAATACACAGTGAGAGGGGAAAGATGAGCAAGGGGCAAAGTACAATCGGAAGTTTTCAATGGTTTTATTAATGATGACCATGACAAAGACTGGTATTTCCTTTTGCATTGTTATAGAAGTAGCATTTCACTTTTTTCTTAAAATGAGTTGTCTTTGGTGGTAAGTATCAAAGTAGATTAAAGAGACAATAAACTGTGTATATTGAACATTCAGCAGACACATGAACTAATCATGAGAGGCTTGCTTGCTGCTGATCACTTGAGAATTTGTAGCGGGTCAGCCTCCCAGAATCTTAAAGAAAGGCATGTACCGGAAAATTCCACTTCTGTGAAGCATTTAGTGCAAGGATATATTGAGAGTCTACATCCAAACTCTTACAATTCCAACGAAACGTGTTAGTTTGGACTCCAAAGAAGAGTTTAAATGACAGTGCCATCCATCTGCTTAGCTGAGCTGTGGTTCCTACCCAGTAATTTTTCAATTTATTGACCATTTTCAACCAAATTTGACAGAGGAAAAGAAGTCTCAAAGATTTTATAATTTATAGGAACTTAATTAACATCCACAGCTGGGTAGAGGTGAAAAGAGCCCAAAGTAGAGCTCCCACACAGGGAAAGGCAAGGAGAATTGAGCTGTGATATATTTTGTTTGGCTGTAGCATACACATATGGCTGGCCATTCAGAGCATACATACTTTCACACTGGTCCCAGCTGACTCTTGCCTGGAGACACCACGGGGGAGGCAGGCTGCAGAAAGAGATTATTATAGGGTTGAAAGCCATGCTTAGAAGATGGAGAATTCAAATCCAAAGCACGCAGATTTCATTAGTCAATATAGAAGGGGTAATAAAGTGGACTCACATGCTCTTCAAGGGTAGCCACGCTGTCTGCAAAAGAAATCACTTCTTTACTGATTAAAGAGGTAGTGAAGACGGGACAATAGTCCGAGAGTGGATGTAGCAGCATAATTTAGCAAAGAAGCAGTTGTTAAGCTAATTTAAATAAATTAGTCTCTTCTGTTTTAAGGGCATGTGGCAGCAAAAGATATTGATCTTACATTCTCTTCTGCAGCGAGACCCTTCTCTTCCACAGCACGGACTCAAGATCAGGCTTGCCCTAACCAGCTGCACCATAGGGCAGGCTCATAACCCAAAAAATACCTGCTTATTTTAAACCTAGAGTATAGAGGTTTTATCTGCTCAAAACTAGAATGTCAGTACAACAAGTTCTCTTACTTTACCTCAAGAATTAAAACAGCAGCTCATTTTTTTTGCTGTTCTGTCTGCAGGTCAATTTCAGTAAATAATTTCCTGGGTTTTCTGTTGTGTGAGGGATCCAGGATTCTTTGAGGATGTTGTTATGGGTTACCGTTTGTCCTGCTGATCCTGCCTGAATGGAGTTTCTTGATGCATAGGCCACCCATTCTCTATGAATTAGTTTTATTGTATGGTGGTAAATGTCCTCAGACTCCAGCACTTGCTCAGACATCTTTGAGATACAGGAAGACACACCTTAATGATATTTCTGCCTAAGACCCTTACAAGCAGTGGAAGGATGCCAAAGAAATAACATACTTGGCTTGCTCCTGAGCAGTTAACCATGAGAGGAGATATTTTTTTTTTTTTATTTTTAGTTTCCTTTCAAACCTGTGACCGGGCAGGTTCCAGCTCTTGTGAAACAATTGAGAAAGGCAGTTCTATTACCACTGATCTTAAACACATCTTGAGGTATCTCTAAGGAGAGTAAAAGAGAGCTAAAGGCACACATACTATAATGATTGTATGATATAACACAAAAAGGAATTGCAAATACAGATCTGATTTAGATTTTTTTGTGTGTCACTGGTTTTCTTTATACAGGAATCAGAGCAGTAGGTTTCAATAAACTTTTGTCACTGGGCAATTCCATGGTTTGTTCATCTCCTGAGGAACTAAGTTCCAAGAGACACATTCCTGTACAGGGAAAATTTCAGTTCCAAGTTTATTTTTTAACCCCATCCACATATGTCTACATATGTCAAGTCTCACAGAGCATGCCATATCTGGATGATCTGCCTCCCTTAGTTTAGTTCAAAGGCTTTTTGCATATGAATTCTTCGGGATGAAGTTCTCAGTAATTACCACATGTGAGGAGATGAACAGAAAAATGACATCTTTAAACACAGAAATTAGCTGGACTGATAAAGTCTTTCACTTATAATGTAATATTGTTGGAACATTGCCAGCAGCCAGTGCAGGAGGCAGCATCTCAGGTAGAACTGTGTTAAATCCTGCAGGCTTTGACAAACCCCAGCAGCTGCACACGCTCTTTGTTGGGCTCACAAAAACACAGGCTCCAGCATGAACAGAAACGTAGTAACAGGAATGGTTTTCATATCTGTGCAGTTGAAATTTGTGCTGGTTTGCTGCTAATAGAGAAGTCTCAGTTGCTAATCTTAAACATAGCGAAAAGGAAAGCAAAACCTAACTAATGATGTGTCTTTTAAACCTTGCAAAGAAAGATGGCAACCATCCCTTTACAAATTTGAAAAATGTCTCCCATTTCATTGAATATCATGAGTGGGAAAGGGGCATAGAGTAAAATACTAAATGATCTTTCAGAGTCCCGATGCTCAAGGTCGGTATGGACTCCAGGTAGGTGTATACTCGAGGTAGGTATAGATGTACCCAAGGTAGTCCCGCAGGGCGTGATATTCCGATAGCAGGGATTATTCTTTCTCTGATTCTGACACCAGATTCCAGCAGGGGGCTGGTTGGGCATTAACAGGGACTATGGCTCACTGCAGGTTTCTAACAAGTAGAAAAGAACTACCTGAAAGTCTTCACAAGTGCGTAATTTTCAGAGCTACTGAATTCGGCCCACGCTTAGGAAGAAGAATTGCCTGAGTTTTTCCATTATACTTCTATGTTATTAATGGTAGAAATGTTTCTAAACTGTTGCTTTTGCATGTGCTTCCAGTGAAACATTCAACTCAGATTAAAATGGGATAACTCCTTCAATGCACTGACACACTGCCTCCACCACATACTCATTTGTCACAAGTACAGTCATTATATTAATATTTACTTCATGTGGGGTTTTTGAAACTCTACATTAAAGGATTAATAAAGCTTGTTTAGACTGGTTAGCAAAACCAAAATTACCCCACGCAAATATTCTACAAAAAATGAGAAAGTAGTCACTGATGTCATGGTTTGTGCTGTGTTTCATGGAGGAGGAACAGATTTGATGCAAACTCTTTGGAGAAGTTACTGCGATGAGCATATGAAGCAGACTAGATTAATAGGGAGAATGCACAGCTTATGAGCTCCTATCTGCTGTTTATTAGAGAGCTTCTCTAGAGATACAGAAATGTGCGATCCCCATGAATAAAACTTGGTTTCAAAAACTTGCCAGGGTAATGGTTACCAGAACACTAGCTGTCCTGCAGAAATGCTTAAGAAAGGTATGTACTCTCATTAGAACATACAACTTCGTGCAAGCTTTCAAATAAAAACATTCTGTAAAATATATTATAAACAAAGTCTGTAGTTAAATCTGTGGGTTCCAAATTTATATGTGGAATTCCACAATAAAGAGTTTGTCAGACCTGGGCAGGACTCCTCTAGGCTTTACCAGCTGTATTCCAGAATATGTCTCTGACTTTCCCTTAAACTTTGTGGATCAGCATCAGTTCTGGTTTTTCTCATGTAATAATTTAACCGTGATAATATCTATTAATCTGATCTTTAGTGCTGAGGTGCACAAGCAAGCTACCAGTGTGGCCTGCAGTGAACATCAGTGAACCTAAAATAACTTACTTTTAGGAACTTGCAGGTGAGAGAGTGCTTTGAAGCAGTACCTCCATGAATGAGGAACTTAGTAATTCATTAAAAATTCACTATGGCTACTATGGCTGTGGCAGGTAAAATAGTGTATATGTGCAGTTTGCAATGAAAGTTTTCAGGTGTTGGTTATGTTAGAAACAGTTTAACTGTAGTCATTTCCTTGTTTACCCAAACATTTAGTGATTATAGAATACAGGCAAGAGTGAACTATGTGGTACCCAGGAAAAAAAGCATGAAAATATAGTGAAATTATGGCAGGACCATGAAACAACCAAAGAGAGCACATTTAAAGGAAGTTCTGATGCTGATCATTCGCATTCACGATTAAAACAGGTTTATCTCATGTTTTCTCCTCGTGCTTTTTTCTTTTAATATAACTGCCTGCTGTAGCAAGGGATAGGGAAGAAAAAAGAGTTAAATCATGACAGGAAGTAAAAAAGGCCTTAACAATAAGTGCATCAAAGAGGCAAAAGGATAATTGCAGAAATTCTGGGGTGCAGAAAGGGAGGGGTGGACAAGATCTGATATTTCTAGAGTATAGTCTAATATAATGACCAGGGGAAGTTGGGGTTTCTTAGATGCAGTACCCTTGGAGATGTTATGCTTTAGACCTGCAGTTCATAGACTCTGGTCTGCAGTGGCAAGGTCTCCACAGTCATTCCTGGCTTTCAGTTAGGAGCTGGAGAGTGTGTGATGGCTCTTGAGTAATTTTGGGAATTGATGTCAGTCTGAAGGGTTTGGGACTGTTCTTTTGCATGGTGACTATTGGAAGAAAAGAAGAGCATTGTTAAGGGCTTTGACAAGCTGTGGGGGCTTTGGGGAAGGTATAATTGGAGGGCCAGGAGTAAATTTATGAAATCTGTCAAAAAAAAAGAAAAGTGAAATGAAGGTACCTTCTGGAAAAAAATCAGGAAACCTGTTGGGGTGTGGAATTTCGTCCAGTTTTTTTCATTCCAGCATTTTTTCTGCACATGCATGAAGAAGGTACCTGTAAGGGCACATGGTATTTTTTACAAGCCAAATTTGAATCTGACATCCAGTTCCTATCATTGCTAGTTCTGCTTGCAGCTCTGGAGGTTTGAGACAAAAGCACTCCTGACACAACTGATTTGTCTGCACTGCTCATTTATTTTCTCACAGGACCCCGTGGTTAAACCACTTTGTTGTTCATACTTTTTACAATGATGTAGAAATGTTTGCCCTAGGATCTGAGCCATAACCTCCTGAGGTGGGAGAGGATTGTATAATAGCACCATGACAAACCAGCTCAGGACTGCAGGATGTTGGAGTGGTTCCCCACAGAAAAGTAAACGGTTTGTTTTTAAATCATTACAACAGCCATTTGCTCTAGAAATTTCCATGCTTTTAGACATTTTTTTTTTCTGTAGAGGAGCAATAGGAGAGAAACTCAGTTCATGTACTTACAGTTATTTTTAAAATTTCAAAGTAAAAGTTTGTCATTAGAAGTCCAGTCCTAAGCAGAAGCTTTTTATTTCTATGTTTGATATAAAAAGAATTGTAAAAATACTATAATAATATATATTTTATTTGCAACACTGCTTGGAATGTAAATGTTGGAAGATAATTCTTAGTGGTATCCATCAGGAAGTAAACTGCTTTTCTTCCATCTCTTGATTTTTGCCTAATTCCAACCATATATGCGTAAATTAGTTCCTATAATGGAATCACAATACTGATTTTGTCATTTTCTTGCCAAGACTTGTCACAAACATGCACTCTTAGATTAAAAGCAGCAGCGTGGGAGGTCAGGTTGAATTAAAGGGGGAACATAGAAAATGTCCTTCTAGGTGCACTGGGTCCCATAGGCTTGTCATCATCAGGACACTGCAGAGATTGTTCTGGGTTTAAATGTTCAAAGGGCTGTAATAGAGCTAAGCAACTAAACCATATTTGGCAAGTAGGAGGGATTTTGGAACTTATCTCCCTCTTCTTCTGAAAAGTCCAGCTTTAAAACTCTCAAATGATCTGATGAAAATTCCAAATAATAAGAATTGCGTATTTTAGGTTAGAGTGGACCTCTGTGTGCAGCCACCAGCTGAGAGCATCACTAATTAGAGCAGCTTGCCCAAGGCTTGTCCAGCTGCATTTTCAGTATCTTCAAGGATGGAGAGGCCACAGGCTCTTGGCAGCCTGTTCTGGCTTTTGGTGTACCTCATTATGAAAGGAATTCTCCTGATTTCTCATCAAAATTTTCTGTGTTCCGTTTTACATCTGTCATCTTGTGTCCTATCCCCTCCAGGAAGAGCGTGGCTCCATGTCCTCTATTTCCTCCTATCAAGTAATTTAAGAAAGCCTCCTCTTTTTCAGGCTAAACCAGCCCAATTCCATCAGCCACTTCTCAATCTCTGCTGCCAAGTATTAAGAGTAGGTTGTTCTACTTGAATTTAAGTGACAGAAGCACACAACCTCTTCAGTTTGACTCAGAATTCTCTCTGAGGGACACTGTGCTGTTTGCTGACCAGACCCAACCCAGAGGGAGGTGTGTGGCCTCCCAGAGGCCTGGGTAAGGGACATCACCAAGAAACTTCCCAGCCTGGTACAGCCTCCTGATTGTTACCCACCTATGGCTTTCTGCATGAGCAGCAACAAAGTCTCAGCAAAAAGGATAAGGACAATCAAAAGGGGCCTCAGAGCCTTGGGAAAGCTGGTCAAGGGATCTGAAGTGTTCTCTTCCGTGCTGCCAGTTGCAGGGAATGATGGAGCAAGAAACGGGAAAGTCGTGCAGATGAACACCTGGCTTCAGGACTGGTGTAAACAGCAGCATTTTGTGGTTTTTGATCGTGGGTCAGTTTATACAACACTGAGCTTGCTGGCAACAAATGGGGTCCACCTGTATCAGAAAGGAAAAGAGATCTTAGCTCAGGACTCAGCAGGGCTCACTGAGAGGACTTTAAACTAGGTTGGAAGTGGGACGGGGCGTAGCCAGGCTCCGCAGAGATAAGGTGTGGGGCCAACCTGCTGGGAAGTAGCTCTGCGGAGAAGACCCTGGGGGTCCTGGTGGACCAAAAGGAGTCTATGAACCAGCAGTGTGTCCTGGAAGCCAGGAAGGCCAATGGTATCCTGGGATGCTTTAGGAAGAGCACTGCCAGCAGGTCATGGGGTGATCCTGCCTTTCTACTCAGCCCTGGTGAGGCCACACCTGGAGTGCTGTGTCCAGTTCTGGGCTCCTCGGGACACAGAGCTCCTGGAGCAGATCCAGCAGAGGGTGACAAAGATGGTGAAGGGACTGGAGCATGTCTCTTATAAGGACAGGCTGAGAGAGCTGGGCCTGTTCAGCCTCGAGAAGAAGCAACTGAGAGGGGACCTTATCAGTGTCAGTGTCTGCAGGAAGGGTGTCAGAGGATGGAGCCAGGCTCTGCTCAGTGGTGCCAGGCAGCAGGACAAGGGGCAACGGGCAGAAACTGATGCACAGGAAGTTCCACCTGAACAGGGGGAAGAACTTCTTTCCTGTATGAGTGACCAAGCACTGGAACAGATTGTCCAGAGAGGCTGTGGGGTCTCCCTCACTGGAGATATCTAGGAACCAGCTGGATGCAATCCTGTGCCGCGTGCTCTGGGATGGCCCTGCTCTAGCAGGGGGGGTTGGACCAGATGACCCACTGTGGTCCCTTCCAGCCTGACCCGTTCTGTGACTCTCTGCAATGTTTATATTCTTCTCTACCTGTACCAGCTAACGTAGTTTGTTTGGTTTTTTTTTTTTTCACATAATATAAAACATGCTGCCTCTATCTGAGAAGAGCTACATTTTCTCTCAGGAAAGTTAAAGTGCTGTACTAGCATTCTGCTAAACATCTGGGTTTCAATAGATTGTCTCCACACATACTGAAAGTCATGTAAGAATTTATTATTTATTATCAAAACAATAGATTTCCAAGGGAATGTGAAATAGTTTAAAATCAATTGTTCTCATTGCAAAGAAGAAACTGTTGAAGAGACAACCTTAAATATAATAAAATAATAAATATGAAGAAAGTGCCGTTACAATAAACTGGTTGTTTAAGGATTAATGTACCATGTTTCAAGTAGTGATTTATGAATGATGAGTCAGACTTGGAATTCAGAACTTGTTTGACAAAGCAGAGCAAACAATATAAAAATTTTACATTATTAAATTGCTTATTGCTTAAGCTCAATTTACTATTAGCTTTTGTTAAATTAAGCCAAAATAAAATCAAATCCAGATTCAAACCCTGGACCTTCTCTCTCATGGGCTGAATAGAGACAAGTAGAATCTGCATTCTCTAGCCTCGAGATGCTCATTGAACTTAGAGTTTTCAGTGAGAAACCATAGAGTTATGAAGGGATTGAATCAACAGCTGGCATTTCTACAGTGAGCTTTGAGCTTTCATTTAAGACATTTAATTTTAGTGCATGTCTGATGATTTAGTGTGTCTTGCTGTAGGTAATGTGTCCTGTATCATATCTAATGTAGGCTAGCCTTTTGATTTCCTTGGTATACAAGGATTTCACAAAGCTCAAAGTGGGCTTTTTGTGCCTTCTGAGCTGGGCGGAGAAATGCCATCAGTCAGTTTTGGGGCCGCTCCATGTGTGAGTTCCCAATGACCCTGGCACCCAGATAATGCAAAGGGAGGCAGCACTTGGCTTTGCAAGACCCTCACCCAGCTCTTTTGGCTACCCACAGAGTATCATTGCTGCCTGAATGGCCTTTGTGAGCCCTGCTGGGGAGGTGGGACATTCTTCCAGGTGCATTTCTTTCCTTACTTGTGTGTTTGTAGGTGCTCGGGGACCTCATTTCAGGGTAGTATGTTAAAAGGGCTTAATCTCACTAACGCTCTCCTTTGCAGCCACAGCTAGGTAGTGTATCTTAATGTTCATTGCAATTGCTTACCTAGAATGGTATTGTTAAGGCCAGGTATTTCATTATTCTTACACAATTTATTTTCTACCGAGTGTTTTTAAAAATCCTATCTCCTCTGGAACTTGAAATTTCCTAAGAAGTTGAAGAAAAACAAAGAAACTTGTGTCATGTTTTGCTGATTCTTTACTTGACTGTGTTCAGGTATTAAATTTTATAAGCCTTCATTATGACACTTTTTCTTTTCCAAGATTTAACTTTTTAATTTTCTCACAGGATGGCTTTTGTATTATTCACATTTTTTTGACCGGTCTCAGAATCTTTCTGTTCTTTGGTATACCAATTGAAAACTGATTTGCATATTGAAACTGGATGGACTTCTTAAGTAATAACCTATTATCAGCTTGTTCACTTTTTGATTTTTTTAAACTGACTGCTTTCTGAGGCGTTCACTGGGGGTTTTTTAATTGACTTAGGGACACCTAACTCATGTTTTCATTGAATTATTCTCCAAGTTGATGTCTGAACCTTAATCACAAGAATCTATAAGAAGAAATTAATTTCTTGTACAGCACAAGTTTTAGTAGGTACAAGTCAGATGATCCACTTAATTGCAAAACTAATTTAGCCTTAAAGGGAACAGGTTGGAATGTGTCTCCACAGTTTTTACCAGTTTTCTACAGTAATATCAACTGATATTTTAGGCATGTGTCTTATTTTTTTCCGTGTATGGATTTTGGATATGCAGAAGAATATAAATATCCTGTTCCCTTTAATCCCCGTGATACCATTAGAAGCTAGACTGAGATTCTTTTTTCTTGGGTTTTTTTTTAATAGACTCAGAACCGTATGAAGCTGATGGCTGACAACTATGAGGATGACCACCTCAAATCCTCATCCCATTCCAACCAAACCAACCACAAGCCCTCCCCTGACCAGGTAATGTGTCTCTCTTTTTTGTTTTTAAAGTCATTTTTACTATGAGGGCTGATTCTTTTGTGTCATAAGTAGTTTTCCCTGACATGCTTGCAGTACCTTGGAACACAAGTAGCATTCCAGAATGCAGTTATAAACCAGAACTGGATGTTGCTGTTGTGTTGGCTTTGTGTAAAGCTCCTGAAATGTGAATGACCTGTTCCTGGTACCAAGCTGTTGTTAGGTGGGTGGAGAGGAGGAGGTACACGGAAAAGGAACAAAAACTTTACTCTCCTAAAATGTGAGACTCGAGTTCTGTATGACATACTCAGATTTTAGTAGCTCAGGTTTACTGCTTGAGTGTGTGGAGTGTCCAGGACTGTTTCTTGTCTTCAGTAGCAGGAAATTGTGCTCCAGGATCAGCTTTCTGATCTGTGGATTGCATACGAGCAGTTCCCTTCATTTCCCATGAGGAGATCCCGGCCTCGGTGCCAAATGAGCACAGACTGCTCCCTCACAAACTCAATGGGCCGTGAACTGAAGGAAAATCAATTTACCATCTCCAAAGCAGTGAGGAGCCTCCTGTGGCATTTACAAAGCACAGCCGTGTGCTTGATAACTATCAGAGAGATTAACCATCCCTTGGGTAGCACGGAAAATGCCAACATAATTGCACATCCCATGTTGTAATCTCATCCACTCCAGTTTAATTAAAATATTAGCCATTGTTAATCACTGCCTCGACAGACTGAAGGAATGCTTCTCTTTGCCCTCTGACTCATGTAGAAATTGGTGAGATCTGAAGGGAAGCATCTCACTCTAGACCTTTAAGTGCCAACCTAGTGATACACAGAAATAATGAGTAAGGAACAAAAGGAAAATGGCAAAAGCCAATTACGTATTCACCCTGCAAAAATAGATCTTGAAAAATATCCTTTCATGTCTGCATCAGAAAACAAGAAGAAGTGTATACAAAGAAACCAACAGAAAAATTATCATTTTCAAGGCAACTTCCCTTTGCATCTTAATTAAATACCTTCCTCCACTGTACGATGACTGGCTTGAATTTTCTGCAGTGGTTTTGGAAGATGTTGGTGTTACGTTTTTCAGGAGAGTGAAATTGTTAATACTGAAAATTAAATGGATTTCCTAATCTTGATTTGGTGCAAATGTTAGAATCTGTTGTTTCTACACTGAAGTCTACAGAGAGCTGAAGCCATTTCCAGCCTGTAACTGTTGTACATGCTTGCAAATGAACGCAGAGTAGCATTCAAAGATGAAATGAAAAGATAACATGTAAAAAAAGAAATAAAATTTAGACACTTACAGAAATTCTTGCAACGACCTCGCAGGGAAGGGCAATAGGGAAGAGAGGGGGTGGGAGGAGGCTCTGATTGCACTTCCCCTTTGCAAAGGGGCATTTTGAAAGCTAACAAAACCTACAAGGGAGCAAAGAAAGCTGTACCTCAGGGTAGCTCAGAATATTGCATAAGGAATTTAAACACTTTGTACTACTGTTTGTACTTACATATGTGCTTTAAATACTAACCAATTCTTTATTTCATTCCCATGCTGCTCTGGGGCTTTCCTCCCACTGCCACCTCTGCACCTCTAGGATGAGGAGGAGGGTATTTGGGCATAACCAGTCAGATGCTCTTAGCTCAGCCATTTTGTTCAGAACGGTGAGAACCAACCTCTCTTGCCAATAGAAAAGTTTCTGACAGTCACTCCCACACCTCGCTCCGTGTGCTTTGTGAAACCTGGCTGTGCTCCCTCCCCTTGCTTCCATAGTCTCTGCATGAGGGTGTTTCTCATGTGTTTATGTGCAGTTTGTGATTTTCTTCTTCTAATCATCCTATCATTGTTTCACGATGTTGTGGGGAGAACTTTCCAGGGCATGTAATTGAGTTTCTGTGCAAGTACGAGAGAACAGGAAATGTCTTTCATATCATTTATCATTGACTTCATGGAGGAAATGTTTTCAGTCGGATTCTTTTTCAAAGCAGCTTGCGCCGTAGCCAAACCTATGTGTGCTTTTGCAATTCTGGTTTGTAAAGAATTCGCTCGGAGATAATGTTCCTCCTGAAGATAATGTTCCTCCTAAAAGTTTTAAGCATGTTGAGATCTGCTGCTGAGATTGCTGCCATGCACGCTGACCTAACTAGTCACAGATATTTATCAACTCGCAATACATGATTCTCGATAGGGGCTAGGAGTATGAATTGTCTATAAATGTGAAGGCAAAGAGGAATATCCCCTTAACCTTTCTCTCTCCCTTCCATCTCCCTCATTCTTTCAAAACAATGGGGGAGAAATTATGAGCTGTTTTTCATTTTAAATACATTTTGTTTCTCTATGTCCATGTCCACAATTTTTTCTTTTCTGCTGTCAAATTGTCCCCACAACAACTCCCGTTTCCAGAAGGGAAGACAGGACAGAGGACAGAGCCTTTCTCCTCACGCCTGTTCTTTAGCAAGAAAACCTCTGACTGGCCAGGAGTCAAATACTGCTTATTACACTACAGTACATGGGATTCGTTTATGCCTTGGAGTATCAGTTTTAAGGCAGAATACATTTCGTTGAAGTACTTGAAGTGTTTTAAAGGACTGATGACAGTACTTTAAAAATTTATATGGAACTTTTTCTTTCTTCACTTAACCTTTTAAGAAAAAAATATTTCGTGTGAGTTTCTGTGCATTTTTTCTAAGAATTTGATTTTTTCATATCAGTTATTTGAAAGAAAACTCTTGAAAATTTCTGTGGAAATCTTGGGCCCTTGCATTTCTGAACATTATTGTTATGTATTAGATTTGTAAAACATTCATGAGAGAATAAGGCACTCTCATCTCTTGCACTTGCTCAGTTAACTACAGGCTTACAGTCTGTCTGACTGTATAGCTCAAATCCCTCTTTTCGAGCCAACCATCTGAAAAATTTAATCCAACTGTGGCAGTGTCTAACTTGAATTTCATGCCTTGGGGTTTGAACTGAGAAAATCTCTTTAGAAGACAAATTGATAAAGTGCTTCATTAATTTCCACTCGCTGTTGATTTCACATTCTTTTTGAATCACCGCTCTTGGAATGGTTGTGCGTTCGCGTATGTTGTTAAAAGTTTTAGAGATAATGCTTGTAAAGATCAGCTGAAGCACAGAAATTAAACAGGGAAGATCGGGTAAGTAAATGATGAAAAGGAAGAGGACACTCACTATGAAGGTAGGAATAATTCTGATTTTCCTTCTGGAGCAAACATGCAGTTTGTGTAGAAAACACTGAGAGAAAGATCTTTCTCTTTCCTCTCCCATCTGCTGATGCATTTAAGAATGCAACTGTGCTAAGAGTATGGTTTCTCATAGTTTACTGAATTAATGGGTGGTTGACATTAAATACAGCTTATCTCTTGACTTTGAGGCACTTTCCTCAGGAAAGCGTGTTACTGTATCCCAGTCAAAATAATGAGTCAGCCAGCAGCCTTGCCTTACATGCATCTCATCTGAGATATTTGTCAGCCTCAAGATTGTCGTGCATACATCAGCAGGGAAAGTATAAAGGTGATTGATGCTTCCCAAGCCAGTTATTCCCAACAGAGTACATGTTTTTACCATGATATTCCATGTTCATTAAAAAAAAAAGTCCTTATTCTCTTTGTAAAAGCGAAGGTGATGTAAGTTACAGAGTCTCTAACCTCTATGTGTTATGTTAAATTTATGTATTATGATAAAATGTAACTAATAGCATAGGGCTTGGCAATAAGTTTGTTTTTTAAAGTTCCTTCAGGTCTGCGGATGCAATCACCTCTGGTCAATACTGAAGATTAAATGGAGACCAAAAAACTATGTACAATAGTTAACTACTACATTATTTTATTTTTATGGTTTAGATCTTAAGGCTTTTCCCCTCCAGCATTCTGGAATTGACTGAATTTAGTATTTATTTATGCCAGGTCTGTACATGACAGCATTATCAGATAGAGCTCCCCTGAAATGGAGCACATAAACATAGGCACCCTCCCTGTAATTTCTGAGGATGGTAGTTTACATTTCAGTTTATAGTTCAATGTAAGTCCCATCTTTCATCCTGAAATAGTCTTTCCTAGCATTTTTCACTAGGCTCGTTTCCTTGCTGTCTGAATTTCTTATGCCTCCTTTTATTCCCCAGATGGAGCTCTATCCTCCTCTACATCCAAGTGTATTCCAGTGTGATTTCACATGAGGATGCTCTTTGGTCTTTCTCAAATGCTAACGTGATCTGGCCAATGGCTTAATTAGTTATTACTTACTTTTATCAAAAGTAATATGAATTTACACCTTAAGAGATCTAATACATGCAACAGAATAGGTGTGTGTGTGGGTGTATCTTCTTGGAAGTCGGTGCCAGGTGTGTGCCACATGGGGGAAGGAGAAGCAAAGCTTCCATACAGAAATTTCCCAGGCTGCTCAATTCATCCAGTTTTCTGGTCTGCTACCTAAAATGGGAGAGAGTGTGGGTGTGGTTCAGAAATCTGCTTCATCCACTCATTAATTGAAAATTAATATCATGATTATTAGAGCAACAGTGGAATGGTCAAAGAGCTAGCATGGAACTGGAGTGCATAAAAATGGGGATATTTCAAGATGGTGAAAATATTGGCAATTCCTATTACTGTAAAAATACTATAAGACAAAAAGGCTCTTCTTTGTGACATTTTTCTTTATTACTCGAGTTTGACAAATTTTAACTCAGAAGCAGTAAGCACTGTGAGTTGAGCACTGAAGACACTAGCAGAATTTAACACTTCTCTTCAGATTTCAGAGATGATGTCTGTGGTGGAAAGAGGGGGTTAAGTCATTACAGAAAAATATTTGGCTTATTTTTGAAAACTGAAAAATAGTCAATTCAGTATTGTAATTTGGCTTTGCCAAGAGTTTTTCTGTAGATTAGAGTCATCTAAATCTAAAACTGAAATAGAGGATAAGTCATCAATTTGAAGAAAGTTTAATAAATTTGGTTTGAATTTTTTAAATGCAGTTTTTAAACAAGACCATCTAATATTCCCAAGTCTACTTATATTCTTATGTCTACTTAATGAGTATATTGTGTCCAAAACCAATCTCATTCTAAGTAGCCATTTGTGAATTTTAAAGGGTAATGAGACTTGAATGACATTTCTGTATTGCATTTATTAGGACAAAGGTATTAAACCAAATTCCAGTAAGAATGATAGAAACATTTAAACCTCACAGAGAAGCTGATAGTAATAGATGTATGCAAAAACCAACTGAACACTCAGGGTTGTGAGCCATGTGTTTCCAGCTTGTATCTGCAGAGCAATTTGTGTCACCCCGAGGAATGCCCAGGAGGAGCATTCACAATTTCCTTTTTTGTTGTATAGGAGGTATTTCTTATTCCATTTTACAGCTGAAAAGAAATACACAGTGCATGGACACCCAGTCACCTGGCATATACATGGCTATTCAAAGAGATTTAGAGGAAAGTGACAGAAATAAAGGACAGGCAACAGTCTGAAGAACTGTAACTACTATGATGGTAGAAGGGATAAGTGTACTGACATTGTGGGCAGGACATCTCAAGGCTTGACTTAACCTTTGCCACAGCAGTCAAACCACATGAAGTTTTCATTGAGATCACTACAACAGTAGAAGTGTCTATACTTTGAGACGTTTGAGGAGAAGATTGATTTTTTTTCTACATTATTTGATGCTTGGATTAATAGGCTGATTTCTTTTAGCGAAGTAAATGTTTTTTCATGGTGAGTTCCGTGTTTAAATTACACAGGCATTCGTTCACTTCAGAAATGTGATCTTCTCTCCATGAGACATGTTTTATGCTTGCAGCCTGTACGGAACTGCTTGTCCTACTGTCACACTTCCAAGGTTCTCAGTGTTGTCACTCACTACACTGTGACCTCATAAGCCGTTTGACTAGATTTATTTTCAATATGGTCTTTTTAATTGTTAGATCATGCAAAATGGTCAAAACCACCAGGCCTTCATGCTTGACTCATATTACATTGTAATTTACTGGACACAGTACTAGACCACGATTCAGAAAATGAATTCTTTCCTGGCATCATCTCCAACCACTCACTTGTTCTCTTTTTCCTTGTCTCAAGTTCTCTAATTGTAAAACGAGCTGAAGTTTTTGTAAAAGTGCAAATTCTGCTTGGGAAAAGGGCTATAGCAGTGCTAGGTATTATTACTGTGCAATATTTGGAAATTGTCTTGTTAAAGTGATAGGATGGTGATTCTAATACCTCATTTTGAAATTGTTCCCAAAATTATGTTAGATTTGTATTTGACTCTATTACTACTTCTTAGGTTTTTTCCAAGATCCTATTCCTTCCCAAGAAAAGGGAAAATAACCCATATTTTCAAGGAGCTGCCTTTTCCAGCATGCTGAACAAAGCTCTTTAGCCCATTGTTTCTTGTTCTTTACTGTCATCTCTTGTCTTCTGAAGAGTCATTTCTTCCCCTCTCTAAAATCTACAAACTAATTGTGTAGTATAATAATGATACTATTACAATTCTTCATCCAGGTGTGGAAAGGCATTGTGAAAGTGTCTTATGCTTGCCTTGGAGACATACCCTGTGCAAAATTTGAAGGCGGCTACGTGAGATAATCTTACATTGCTTAAACATTATCACTTGTCCTGACTGAGAGAGATGCCAGATTTGTTTTGTCGTATTGGTGACAGTCAGGGTTCTTCACTCCTACTTTTCGGATGGGCAACCTTTTAGTAAGAGCTCTAATGTGATGCACTCAAATAAGGTGATATAACTAATTAATCCTTAGGAGGGTTAGAGAAGAATGCTGTCCTTGAGACAACATCAGCTTCTGCTCCTGGTCCTTTTCTTCTTTTGGAGAACAATTCTTCCGCTAGCTTTTTTTAAGAAAAAAAAAAAAACTATTATTTTGCTGTTTAATAACTAATTTCTGTCAGAAGAATGTATTCTCCGTCCAAGAATGTTTTATCTATGAGCACAAAAGAACTGATCTTGATACACTGTTCATCTTCTTTCTGATCCCAGAATGATAAGACTAAGATTTCCAGATGGAATTTTGTAATCTGCAGCTCTGGGATGAATTAAGCACTCACAACAGAGGTGTAACTGGACTGTATCACTGTCTTCCTATTATTCTTATAGATCAAAGAAGAACACAAGTAGATACTTACAGTCTAAAACATTCAAAACAGATGGCTGGTTTCTTTTTGTAGAGATTTGTGCTTTTCAGCAAAACAATTGCAAAAGGCCATCATTCATTTCTGCCAGATGAGATTATGCCAGGTCTGTGTCTTATTTTCTCTTTTGATTTGCAGCTGAACATGATCTTCTACTAGTGGCTTGATCTTTGTAGCCAGTAGGAATTCTGCACTCAAACATTACTGTTTCTGGCCACTTCTAGGAGGGTTGTTCCTTGCTGTTTGTGTGATAGTCTGTACTATCTCCCAATTATTCTGAGCGCTGGCACTCACAGGACAGAGACAGAGGAGGAACAGCTGCAGCCAAGCCCTTTTAGTTGTCAGTTAGGAGGAAAGAAACTGAGGGAAAGAGGAGAATAACAATGTTAAAAAAAGAATCAAGCCCAAACCTGCTTTCCAGTGTATTCACTATGAAAATAAGCTCCAGAGAATTGTAACTAAAATAAAAACCATAGGGGCATGTAGCCAATCTAGACACTGCATTTTCCTGGCTGGTAGAGTTCATAATGACTGATGGACATGTCAGGATTTACAGTTCCATCTCACAGGCTCACCACGGGCTCTCCAACTACATCTGATTGTTAAAGTAACTTTTAGATAAGAACTACTATATATATGTATAAAGTGGTGTATTTATTCATGGGATTTTGCATTTGGATGTAGAGCAAGCAGCTCTAGAAAGACTTCCTAAAGACAGATAAGCCTTCACAAGTCTTTGCTTTGAAAGTGTCTTTCAGCAGGTAGAGAGCTGCAACAGCAGAATGAAGACCCATTGTTAGAGAAGGACAAGACCAAGATTCCTATCACCTGCAGACAGGGAGGTTATAGTTCATCTGAACAGGAAAAGCACTGGTTGTGTTCTCTGGTAGACTACTTAAGAAATACCTTCTGTTTTGCATTAGCAGTGGAACAGACAGCAGGGAGACAGAAGAGCACAGCCCTGATACATAAGCATTGCCATGGACACGCTCTCCCAGCGCATTGCTGCCGTGTTCTGCTTTCAAACAAAGGGGTGTTAGCCACTGTTCCCTTTTATCCTGTGTAACAGCAAGAAGCAATAGACAAAATACAGCCCAGCAAGAAATGTGTGTACTTCCTTGTTCACTCTTGCATAGACAACAAGTGCTAGAAAGCTTGAATGCATTAAAAATATAAGCAGGTTGTTCTTACTTATTCTCAAGCTGCTATGTTTTTGTAGAGAAGGAATCAGCATAAAATCTGACTGTGAAATCAAAACTTGCCTAGTTACACCTACAAAAGTTTGATCAGAAGAATGCTATTTAAATCCACAGTGTCATGTACAAGCTGCAAACAGTTGTTAAACTGTTTTTGCTTACTGTGAGAATAATTTTTTTTGTTTCCCTTGATTATATTTGAATTGTCAGTATCATGAGTCTGACTACCTAGTTTCACAGCTTTCTATAATTTAATTTATTATACAAATATTTCACCTGGTAACTGACACAACTTACAGGGATGAAGTGTTCAAATGAAGGAGATTTTAATAATGAAAGTGCAGATTTTAGTTCTCTTAACCTGTCCCGTTTTGCTCCAGAACAAAGCTTCTGGCTTTGCTGGATTCCCAAAGACTTTTGAAGGAAAAAAACCTTAGACAAATAAAGCAGAATTTCAGTTTGTATGTTTTGATCTCATCTTGCGGTTAAGCCACAGATTCCTCTCCTGTGTCCCAGGTGGGGGAGAGGCCTAAGGGCTGTCACAGAAGAAAGAGGTGTGGGGTGTGCACAGTGCAGTCAGTTGCATTTAGGGGTAAGAGACTGAGCGAATGCCATTGCTTTTGAAAGTAAGGGATTGAGGAAACAGGTAAAATTCAAGCTGTGTGCAAACACCCCCTTCAGCTCTGCTGAGGTATCCCATTCCTGAACGTTCATTTTCCCCTTGGTCCAGTTACAAGCCCCTCACATCAGTATTTCAGCTCTGATCTCCAGCAGTCCCTGCTGTTCCTCACGTGGTTCCCTGCCAACTTTGCTCTGCAGCCCACGTAAGTGAAAGTTGCCAGTGTCATGGAAAGCACTTCTGGATTTGTTATGTATAAAAATATTTTAGAACTACTTGCTCTTTTTCAGTGCTTTAGGAACCCTACCAACCCACTGCAATTCTCGGCTCCACCTACGTGATGGGGAAGAGGTTTTATTAAACAGAGGGAGCTAATGGCAAAACTCCTTTCCCTGGTTTGTGTTTTCTCTGTTCTTTTTTTCTGGTCTGGATTTTTCCCAAGGTGAAGAGGGTGAACTCTGGAAATCATTAATCCATGGGATTTGTTCATGGTGTATAAAAATTTCAAAAATAATTTGCTATATAAAAATGATTTCCTAATTGATTCTGTCAGAAAGGAACTGAGTCAGACAGCTCCGTCAAAATAGCCAGAATCTCTTTTATCTCCTTACATATATTGTTCTAGTTTATGAGGAGAAAATTATGAAGGTTAGAGTTAAATCCTTTTTTTTTGTCTTTAAAACAAATCTAAAGAATACTGAGCCTGTCCTTGAGCTTTTGTATTGGGGTCTTGTGAAGAAACCAAGTATCTCTGTGCATCAGTGAACTGAGCTGAACTGAACTGAGGTCAAGATGTGTCTTTTTGAGAACTTTCTTCTGTTTCCATTTAAAATAATGAAGGGAAGACATCAGTGATAAATTGCTCTGAATTTGGGAAGGCTTTGCACATTCTGAGCCAAATTCATGCCTCATAAAACTCCACTGCATTCAGTGGTTACAAGATTATTGTTGAACCCTTGTATTTGTTGCCAAACAAACACAAATGGTCTGAGCAAGAAGGCATAATTCAATTTGCCATGCAAATACTTCCAGACTGTGTCACTGAGTATCTTAGCTTATTTCCAGATCTCCCAATGTAAGATATTTAGCTATACAGGCAAAATATTCTTGTCTGGCAATATCTCTAATAAAACCCAGATACAGGGAGGTATACAGAGATTTGTCAGGTCCTTTTGGAATAATTTCTTTTTAACAACCTTATGTGCTTACACAATCTTTGGCCCCATCTTCTCCTGTGTAATGGTAGTGTGGGAAGTAGGTTTTGTTGGGTAGCGTAGTTGCAGCTGTATGTAACAAAGTTTGAAAATAATTTTTCACACTCACATGACAGATATGATTGATAGGAGGTAAAGAACTACCTGCATGGTGTTTCCAAACATATTTCTTATGTCCAGTCTGAAGTTTTGAGGAGATGTTTGGTGGTGCATTGGGTTTCTGCTTGGATTTTTTTCAGAATTCCTTCTTTATTTATGCTGTGCAGGATTTACAGTGAACACTCATGGTGTGTAGACCAGACTGGCAAGCTAGATCGTTTCTCAAATTACTTAGTTCCTTGGAAGCTTTCAGATTCATTCCACCTACACTTCTTTGTAACACTTTTGATACAAAAACACTGTCATTTTTACCTCACATTGTTTACTTTGACACCTGAGATTCCTTGTGAGTTCTACTTTATTTTCTTCTTGATGTATCTGTACTTCCAGGGATTTTTTTTCTCACAAATATTTAGAGATTTAGGGGTAAGTTAAGAAAAATTACTGGACTATTTGATTGCAAAATGAAGAGCACTTACCAGCATCACTCTGCCTTTAGAGTTCTGTAGTGGATATGTACACACAGAGTATGTGCAGACAGGGTAATTAGGCTAATAGGGGGGTATGACAGCAGTCCTGCCAGTGCCAAGTGTACACTGGGCACTTTATATTGCCCTTGCTGTGTCAGGAGATGTTATTTTCTCCTTTTTTTTTTTAAAGGTAACTGCTGTTGATCCATGATCAACCTCCACATTGCTGCATTATTCTGACGAGTAAGGCAAGTTGTGTAAGGAGATAACTTTTACGAGGCCAGCTGATGCAGTTGCAAAAACAGACAGGCTTTTAGGGGTGTCTGTAAGACTTTATTTCAAAATGGCAGCTGCAGATTTTTTAAGTAGAAATTTACAAGGTATTCTCTGAAATTAGTAAAGTTAATTACTTGGTTCTGCAAAAGAAAAGTGGTTGCTTCCTTCAGAGAAAAAGCGATTGTTAGCAGGCAGAAAGGTGACCAGGTCATTAACCCTTCTGCCTACAGAAGGCATAATTTAAAGCTGGTGGTTGTGGTGAATTACACATTGTTTAAACTCATTCTTTATTCTGCAGATGTCTGTGGACATTTGCTGGTTTTCTTTTTCAAATAACCACCTATGTATTTTTGTCTCTTTCCAGTAGACACTGCCGTGTATCTATACGTATTTAAATGCAGAGACTTAGCATATAAAACTTTAAATTCAGTTACCCATATTTCAGCTGACCGTTGTCCAGCAACAGCAGGACTACCACTGAAGAGGCAGTATCATTTCATTCTAAAGCTTTTTTGCCCCAATGACTTCTGAAACTAGTTAGAATCACATTTGTCATACTCAAAGATTTTTAAAAAAAGTACAAAATTGCAAAAAGCTGAACATGTTGTTTGCAAGTTGAATTTGAAGTATGTTCACAAAAGTCTTTATTAGTTGGTTGAGGTGGTTTGGGTTTGCATGAGAGATTTGTCAGGCATTTCACATTTCTGCCTCAGAGTTGTAGTGATTGCCTTTTTTAGTGAAACGTTGTCAAACTTAGCTGGCCATTAGCAATATTCTGAAGCTGAGGGTACATTAAGCAGACTTCATTCCATGCATTGATGAGGATGGCCTAAACCTATCAGGGCAATTAATGAATGAGGGCTGCTTTAGAAGATACTCCTGGGTTTGGTCTGTTTACCCGTTGTTTTCCTAGAAAGCTCTGCAGCTTTGAGCTGATCATGAGAACGGGATGTGGGTTATGAATCCAGCACTGCCCTGCTTTTCCACTTAGCCCATGCTCTTACACCCTCTTGAGATAAGGCAGTGGCAGCTCTGCTGTGTGGGAAGCACAGTGCCTCTTGCTAAGTGGCCAGTTCGAATTAGATATGGAAGGAACGCAGATAGAAGGGCACTTCCTACTTGACTGGCAGCGTTTAATGGATCCCAAGTGAGAGGAATGATTGCTCTGTGAACAGCTTTGGGAGGGCTGCTAGTTAAGAACTTTCACACGCCTCATTTGGCCTGTTTCCAGCTCGAGGTAAGAGGGGGAAGGGTACAGGAGGAATGTGCTTCGAAAGGGGATTTATCCCTGAGCAATCAAATTCAACTGTTCTATGAAAGTCTTCCATTCTTACCTGCTGGATAGCTCTGCTTTCTCTTTGTCAAGGAGGGTTTCTGTTCACAAACAATTGCCAAGAAGGTTGTCCTGTCAGATTTTTTTCAAACTGGAATCTGCACATCTGATGGATATTCAGGAGACTGTGGTATCTGGAAAGAATACAAGGCAGCTACTACATTGATTAGACAGCTAGTTATTAGACATTGACTATTACATTTTTATAGAACAGTATTTTCTTAAAAAGTGATATTCCATCATTTTACCCTCTGTGCGCAAACCAAAAAGTAAGAAAGATAGGAAAGACATCAGTTAAATTAGAAGCATCACTGGTTTTCACCTGCACAGGCAATACACTTTCAGATCATAATCTTGGTAACTGTATGAAATCGGGCTACATAGTGTGAATTCAGTAAGTCACCAAAGCTGATGGATATAATTGGCTAAAGACAGTTTTGCTTGGTGATGGAAGTGAAATGTAACTGTGTTGATTCTATTAAAATATCCCTTCCTATTGCCCTGTATACAGCACAGCAGAGTATTCTGCCCTGCTGCAGTTGGCAGTCACTGATTCACAGAATGGTAAGGTTGGAAGGGACCACAGGGGGTCATCAGGTCCAACCCCCCCTGCTAGAGCAGGGCCATCCTACAGCACGGGGCACAGGATTGCATCCAGAGGGTTCTTGAATGTCTCCAGTGAGGGAGACCCCACAGCCTCTCTGGACAATCTGTTCCAGTGCTTGGTCACTCGTACAGGAAAGAAGTTCTTCCCCCTGTTCAGGTGGAACTTCCTGTGCATCAGTTTCTGCCCATTGCCCCTTGTCCTGCTGCCTGGCACCACTGAGCAGAGCCTGGCTCCATCCTCTGACACCCTCCCTTTAGATACTTAGACGTTGATGAGATCCTCTCTCAGTTGCTTCTTCTCGAGGCTGAACAGGCCCAGCTCCCTCAGCCTTGTAAGAGAGATGCTCCAGTCCCTTCATCATTTCTGTCACCCCCCACTGCACCCACTCCAGGAGCTCTGTGTCTCTCTTGTCCTGAGGAGCCCAGAACTGGATACAGCACTCCGGATGTGGCCTCACCAGGGCTGGGTAGAGGAGCAGGATCACTTCCCTTGACCTGCTGTAAATGCTTTTCCTAATCGACCCCAAGATACTCTTGGCCACAAGGACACACTGCTGGCTCATAGACAGCTTGCTGTCCCCCAGGACCTCCTGGGCCTTCTCTGCAGAGCTGCTTCCCAGCAGGTCAGCCCCAGCCTGTGCTGGTACATGGGGTTATTCTTCCCCAGCTACAGGATCCTGCACTTGCCTTTGCTGAATTTCAGACAGTTCTTCCCTGCCCATCTCTCCAACCCCTCGAGGTCCCTCTGAAGGCCTGCACAGCTCTCTGGGGTTTTGGCCACTCCTGCCAGCTTTGTGTCATCAGTGAATTTGCTGAGAAGGCATCTGCCCCTTCATCCGAGTCGTTGATGCATAAGTTAAACAATACTGGGCCCAGTACTGACCCTTGCAATAGGCCTCCAGGTAGACCCTGTGCCACTAATTACAACCCTCTGGGATCTGCCCTTCAGCCAGTTCTCCATCCACCTTCTTGTCCACTCATCCCCTCCTGATATAACAAAGCATAATTTTTCTATGTGTGTTTATATCTGCAAACAGAGGTTGCCCCAAGGCTGCACACAGCACTGGGGTTTTTAATAAAGCACGTGAGCTCACTCTCTCTCTTGCAAGTTTCTTGCCTGTCTCCTGTCCCGTGGCTGCCGTGTGGCTGTGGCACCACCCTGATGTGCTGGTGTAGGCTGCTGAGCACAGCTGGGCTCGGCAGGACACAGAGCCTGACATTAGTTAGCTGCTTAGCCATGCCTCTCAGATCCTCACGCTCTACAGAAACTAATCCGTGTAAAACAGTGTTAGAAACAAAATAAGTGAGCCCTGACAGCCTTATTAGAAGGGGTCGAAGCCAGAGTCTTTGTTGAAAGTAATGCCAGCACCCTGTTTTGTTGACTCAGAGATTATCTCACTCCTTATTCATTAGCAGGGTCAGAGGTGTCCTATTGAAAAGATATCCCCAGCCCACTAACAAACAGCAGGTGCAGCCTCTGCCTGGGAACACGAATAGAAATTGCCAGGACTTTGGCAAGGCTTCCCAGCTCTCCCTGCCCAGCACCTCACTTTATGGAAAGGAGGCTCTAAGCCCAGTTCTTCCCTAATTTCTCATCAGCTGCAAACCTTAGAGGTTTGCACTGCTGCGGTTTTGAATACGTGCCCACAAACATCTAGAACAAACGAAGCAGTATTCTTGTGGAAGGTCATAACGAGGGATGGCCAGTAGGTATTTATGCACTTCAGCTCTATATTTTTGTAAAAAAAGGAGAAATGGTTCTTCAGATACTTTTTATGGGAACTGGATGACTCTAGTTTGGATTGCATTGAGGAGTGATGATTAGATTCAGATTGGGTAAAGTATAGTACTTTAAATAAAATAGTACTTTAATAAAGTCCTTTGATTCTAGTTTTTTAGTTTGTTATATAGAATCTGGCTTGTTTAATAAAAGTCATTGCCTTTTCAAAACTATAGAAGACTATACCTTAACGATGTAAAAGATTATAAAAAATTAAATTTTGACTTTCTGGTGAAGATATGTCTCTATCCAATTTCTACAGTAGAGATGCATTCATCTTAGAATTGTTGTGTTTTGGCATCATTTGAAGCTATGCTCTTTAGAACATGTTTATTGCATACCTAATTTACAACAAAATGTTTGTTGGCAAAACAAACTAAAAATCTATATTGCCGTTGCCTTAGTTGTGGACAGACCCCTTTTATCAGAAAAATCATTTTTTGTTGCAGTAGTTAAACTGAAGCACTGTTGGATAATCGGTAGAGTTAATGCATTCAGTTCCATATTGTTTCCTTTTTCACCCAGTCATCATTATTTCCCAAACTATCACACAGCTGTCATCACTACGCCCCTCCCCCCAGTGTCCTTGGTTCCTTTCTGGATGGATTGGTGCGCTATGGACCAGGAGTACGGGGGAAAGAGTGTTCAGGTTTCTTCCAGTGTGAAGCTGAACAAGATTGTAACTTAGAGGCTGATCTTTGCCTTCATCACTGCTTGGGTCTCAGGCTGTGCCTCACTGTCTCTGCTCTCTTATTTCAGATAATTCAGCCCCTCTTAGAACTTGACCAGAACCGCAGCAAGTTGAAGTTGTACATCGGACATCTGACAGCCCTCTGCCACGACCGCGACCCCCTGATTCTGCGTGGACTCACCCCGCCTGCTTCCTACCACCTGGATGATGACCAGGCAGCTTGGGAGAAGGAGCTGCAGAAGATGACCCAGGAGCAGGTGAGTTTGTGGTCCCAGGTTCTGAACAAGGACCTGAACTTGCTGATTTAGGCTTTACTGATGTGCCACACCAAAATGTTGTGAAACCACGCTGTAAGTGGTGAAAGCAGGTAGCGAAGATGAACTCCTCAGCTGATAAAAGGAGTCAATAGTTTTTTTAATCATTGATGTGTAGTATTTATTATGAAATTTCGTCTGTTCTTTTGTCCGTACTCGAGGCCATGCATCTACACACTCACGGGAGATCAAACTGCAAGATACTCCTTTTGCCATGTTTTAACTGTTAACAAATTTTAGCTGCTTTCTGTAATTTAATGTAGTCATCAGGGTCTTAAATCTTCAGTTACATAAGCCGTTTATATTTGAATTGACACATTTTTATGAGTCTCTTTGTATAAATGAATGTGCTGTCCTTACCTGCTGTTATAGAATACTCTGCCAGTAATTTCTACTGCTTACCACCTTACCTGAATCAAGATTTGGACTCAGTGTGCTGGATGTGATACAGCCATGCTTATATACACACAGTGACTTCAGAAACCCAACTGTGTATTTCCAGGAGTTTTGGAATACAGAACTGAAAGGGTTTAATAAGAGTTTGTCTGATGAAGTCTCCACAAGAGACTGTCAATCTAGTTATAAATGAGCTACTGAAATAATCTTTCTTTCTCCCAGCTCTGGTAATGTCTTTCCTTCCTTAATCCCTTCATTGGCAGTTTTTTATCTCTTGTTTTTGGACTATAATTCACCATTCCATACAACCTTTTTTCTAATTCCTTCCTATTTCTCTTTTCAGTTTTTTTTATTTTACTATTTTAGTCCTATATTACTGAATGCCTTTTTTTTTTCGTTAATTAAACTACTACAAGGAACTTGTACCAGAACTAAATGTGACTAGTTTTGTCTTTCTAACCCTGACTTTGGATTATAATGCCAAGTTTTTCACTATTCACTTTCATATGTTTTATACCAAACTCTTTCCAGTGTGCACACAAGCTAGTGTAAGGGCGATATAGTTAAAAGGGGATTTGTGGGTCAGTGAACATATCTTGAGCCTATCTTGAACACTTCAGCTCTGGTTTTCTTTCTTTGTGATTTCAGAGCTAACTTCCTTAAACTTTCAACTCAAGACTGGATTTTGATTCAAAAATTGGAGAGAGCAGCCAAATTGCAGGAAACCAACAGAAGCATGTCTGAAAATTCAGAAAGAGCAGACCTGTGGAGATAAATGTGCCTGTAACAGGGCCGAGATGGTACAAGACAGTCATTCTCTCTCTTTGTACCTGTCTTCATACATTTACTGATTCAGCATGTGCTGTGTGCCTCCCTCGATATCTCCATTTGCCTCTATAGGCATGACACATTCCTTTTCCTTCAGAGCCTCCCGGGTTCTGTAATCACTGACAAAGGATAAAACTTCTTCAGTTTAATGCATTCCATCCTCCTCCTCTATTAAAGCCTTGCAACTCCTATGTTATAAATCAAAACATGAGGCATATTCTTTCGAACCACCTTGTCTGTCAGATTGGGATAAAGCAGTGGGTGACAAAACCTGTAGCTTGTATGGGAGGCACCTCTAAAAACAAGAGTGGATATGGGCAAAGTTTGGATATCCCTGAAATAAATTACCTCATTAGTTATAGCTGTGGTGGTCTTCGTTTATAATCAGGATCTGTGGGGATAGGTGGTATTTGCTATTTGATCAAGAGATGTGGGTAAAGAAAATAGGAAAGGTTTTCTTTGTCAAGTTTTTCTGAATAGTCAGCCCAAAAATAATATTTCCCATGAAAACTTTGCTAGTCCATTGGCAACATTTATGGGTTAAACAGTAAAGAAAGCATTGTGAGAAATTGTGAGAAAAGGGAATTACCTCAGTTGTTCTGGAGAAGAGAAAAAAATTCTTTTTCTATTTTCTCACATTATTGTCGTGATTCTGCACTGCTCTCACCGTGGTTGTTTAAAGTTACTTCTCCATTCATGATTCCCAAGCATAACTAACGTCAGCTAAAATAAAATGTAGCTGTCTCTTCTGCTTTCCCATACTCACTCAGATGGTATTTAAGAAGCTTCAGTTACAAAACACAAACTAATGATATATTTCAATTTACAAAGCAGACTTTTCATTTAAGCCATGGAGCTTTTCTGTTTCTAGCTGCAGAGTTTCCTTTATGCTTAAAGTATTCCCATGGGGGGTGGGAATCAGTTCTCCAGATTTGCAGAAACCCATCACAGAATACCCATTTTGCATCTTTGGAATTTTAATGAGTTTTGTAAATTACTTCAAATCCAGTGCATTAAATTCACTCCTGTCCCTTCTAATATGATCTTCTGTAGATAATGCTTTACAAGCCTCAGTGGGAAAAAATTAATCCTCTTGAATGTTAAGAAGTGCTAACATGATTAAGGAGGATACATTTAACCAACACCAATAATATTTAAGAATGATGCCAACGTATCCACTTCTCACCAATGAGATTACCTAGTTTGATTTGGTTGTTTTGGGGGTTTTTTATAAATAGTCAAGAATTCATTTTCATACTGCTGCTTTTGGAGCTGTTATTTCCCACTGCAGCAACTTTATTGACAGAGGTTGGTTTGCTGTTTATCATGGCCAATATATTTGGTAGATCCTTCATACCTGCCGGGAGGCTCAGGTACCAATAGTAGGAGTTTTCTGTGGCTTCTTTTGGTAGATACAACTGGTCTGTGAAGTGGATTTAACCTTTTCACTCTTCCAGTGCATCCACAGTGACCCACAGAAACTAATGTACAAATAGTTGTTGGAAAAGCGTCTGGCAGCATCAGCACCATGGATCTAAGGGGAATTTGTTGCCACATAAATAATTTTGTAGTCTCAAAGTTTGACTGATAATTGGTGCCTCTTATCTATAATAGTGTCTTGACACTACCCTTAAGTTCAGTGATAATCCTTAGTGACTTCAACTGATTAGAGAATATGCTGAGTTGGAAAGGACCCACAAGGAGCATCGAGTCCAATTCAGCCCTGCACAAGACATTCCCAAGAATCACAGCAGGTGCCTGAGAGCATTATCCAAACACTTCTTGAACTCTGTCAGGCTTGGGGCTGTGATCACTTCCCTGGGGAAGATTGATTGTAATCAAGCTGTGGGGCCAAGATGCTATATCATTCTTTGTTGGCATTTTATCAAAGACATGTTGTAAGGCTGGCTTATTGTAGTAAAATTTTGGTCCATTTGTAATGAAGACCTGAAGCCAGTACTTCGGAGTATATGGTGTCTCAAAACCTAATCTAAAATAATATACTAGATTAAGTTGTGGACAGTAAAGAATCTAAAGTGCTCAGAACTGTGTCATTAAATTACTCCTATGGTGGAAAATATCCCTTTGAGTCAGTTCTGACGCAGTGTCCCCAAATAAGCTAGCCAGTACTGTTTCTGGAACGGTCATCCTTCAACCAGTTCATGTCCTATTTGACTTTTCTTATTAAGAAACCAAAGTTACCAGAAGGAAAGAGGAATGTTCCAGGTCTTGACACTAAGAAATAAAAATTCCATTCATTCATTATAAATAATTGCATTATCCTAGCAATTTCTATTAAATACCATATTTTCTTTCACTTTGTCCTAGAGGCATCATTATGTTAATATCCTTGAGCTCTGTAGAGCTACTGCTCCGTTTCACATTTCAGATAGTTGCCTGTAAGTGCAGGATTTTAGTCCTCTATGAAAGCAAATGGCATTAAGAACATAATTATATGGTCCACATTTTTATTTATAGTTTGGGTTTTGTTTTGCTCTTATCTGTACAAAAGAAAAGAATTGGAGTAGAAACTGGAATTTGCTGAAAATCCTTGCTTAAGTATGTCAGAGGTGGTGCACCGCACTGGGGTTGAGGCAGCAGTGTCAGAAAGTAAAAAGAGCCACCGAACAGAGCAACCAGATATTAAAGTAGGCAGCAGTGTTTGGTTCATTAATAGCTTAAGGACTATCAGAAATGTTTCTTACCACCTCAAATCCAGCTGTAAACGTGCGGAACCCTGTATTACGGAGAATTCCTTTTTTTCAATAGGTCCTGCAGTGACATTCAGAAAAAATATTTCTTCCAACAGAAAATCTATGCAATTAAAGTAATTTTCTTAACCCTAGGAGTAGGAGGCATTTTTCTCCCTGGCTCCCTGCCATCAGAGGCTCTTTCCAGCCATGTCCAGCACGTCCTGGCTTCCTCAGCCCGCTGGGGGTCCTGCCAACTTCTGCCCCCAAGCACCAGTTCCTTCCCTGCGCGATCGACCTATCCCTCCTTCCCCAGAGGTGTTTCTGGCAGCGTGTGCACTGTGACCTGGGCATCAGCAGCAGTCTTGGAGACCTGGGCAGGTGCATTTCCATCAGAGGCTCTCTCAGAAGTCACCTGCTGTGGGAGCTTGTCTCACCCCACTACCAACAGTGTTGCACCTGTGGCTGCTTCGCTGTGAGTTTCAGAGAGAGGCACTTCTGAAAAATCTTTATGATCGTCAAAGAGCCTTGGTAGTGCAGAAAGGTTGTCTTCCCTCTCCCTGTGCACCAGCTTCAGCCAAAGCACAGACCTTCTAGGGATTCCTGCTTACTAGTCCTCTCCCAAGAAATCAGCAATGTCTTTTCTGCTCGGCTGCCCGAAGCAGAGGAAGGGAAGAGGTGATAATGTCACTTCACTGCATCAGTCACAACCTGCTGTGTCAGTTAAATAGTCGTGGCTTGGTTCCAAGGAGCATAATTTACCTTGCACTTAACTCACATTTCAGTCTCCACGGAGCAGTGTTAAGCTTTTCATACAAAAGGACACCAAACCCCATATCTGTAGCTGTCAAATTTCATTTTAAAATTGCATATTTGATTGCTAAATTCTGAAAATATTCCACACATATTTTGATTTGTTATACAAACAATATTGCAAGTGGGATAAACTTTACTCTAAATTACAAATAGCCATTTTATAAACATCCTGTGTACTTCTTTGTTCAGATTCTGCTTGTGTTCTTCTGTGTCATCTATGAGGAATTACTCAATTTACTTAGTTTCTGTAAAGAAATTACTCTGCTATGATTTGCATTTAGTCATTCTAAATTACTCTATTACTTCAGAGTTTACCCTTGTCTTTCTTCTCTGGCTGCTCTTCTATTAGCTTGTTATCTTCCCCCACTTGATTTATGTCATTTATTTTTAATTTGTAATCTTATGGGAATGCATAATGTATTTTAAAGTTAACCAGTCCACTTCTGGTCTCTGTTGGAAATTAGAAGTAATAATTGCAACAATTAATATCCTTCTTCATGTGCAAATCTATTTCCTGAGTTTGGTTGAGAAAGCAATGGATATGGGAACTCTCTAAAACTGTTACATTTTAAAGCATTTTAAACTTTTATATTTAATGTTTTGGGTGAGGATGAGAACAGTGTCATAGTTCTTAAATACTGGGTAAAATCACAAACATTATCTGTAAGTTAGCCATGTCCATAATGCCATAACATCATTTTTATTTGTCCATGGAATTGCTACTATTAATTAAAATACATACTATCAATCAGGAACATTAACAATTCCTAACTTGAAAAGAGATATAAAGCCAAGCAGAATGGATATTTTAATAAAAAGACCAGACTGTTTCATTTGAAATCTTACTTTAATTTTTAAATGCATGTTTTTAAAATATTTTGAAAAAGCTACCATAAACCCCAAATTTCCAGATAGAGCAGAAATATTAAAGGGTTTACGTTAAAAATCTTTCTTTTTTTGTTTTTGAAGTTTGTCAGACTGGATTTCCATACTCGTAACCCTTTCCTTTGGCCCTTTTATAGGTATGTAGTTGAGAAATAAAGGTTTATATCTAATTGGCTCTCACTGCTTCAAACACACATGTTTACACTGGTTTGTCTGGGTAGATGCAAAAGCTCTTGACCATTTGCCTGAGGTACAGTGAAGTTTAACTTATTTTGAGACAAAACAAAGGTTTAGATTAAATCAGTGTAATTTCTTATTGATGCTTACTTCTGTTACTTTAAGCTCTAAATGTATTTTTCAGACTAACCATAACCTGATCCAGAAACACTTGGACTTTGGAGAAACATAATTCTATATCCCAGTATTGTATCCTTACAGAAGTTCTCCACTAACCTTCTTTTTGTGCTGCTCTACAAGCACTTCATATTCTGTATTCAGGTTTACTGTCCATAGCCCAAGATGAGATACCAGTTTATCTGTGTTTGCCTTTTTTCATCAGTGTTTCTGTGGAATTGTTAACGAGGCAAAAATCACACTGGGGAGTATAAATAAATTTTAAAGAATCTCAGCTTAATTTTGCCTTGTTTACATTATGGGAAAAGCTGAGGCCACAAAGGTTCTGCGGAGCAGCACCGCAACTCATCCGGTGTGCGTGTAAAACCATAGCATCCTAGTTCTTAACTATGAAGTTATCTTCATGTCTATCATTCCTATGACTCTGAATGCCAACTAATCTTTAAATAAGTTCTGAAATATCTTGCAACAGAGAAGCTAAATTCATGGTGAATTGTCAGGGATTTTTTTTTCAGTGATGGAGTTTAACTATAAATGGAAAAGTATTCCTATCGTGCCTTGTGCTAAACCCAGGAAGGAAGGCAGCAGTGCTGAAAAGTGTCTGAATCTATTGCAGATTATCTGTTAGCTTTCTTTCCCCTGAGATGCTGAAGGCCATTTCTGTTCTTCTGTCCAAAGATAAATACTATGAAGCACTTCTGGGGTCCTTGCTGTGCTTTTCTTTCTGAGCTGTCTATTCTTACTTGTCATCAACTAGACAAAAACCATATGTGGCTTTGCCTTCTCATTTTTGGTCATTTCTATGAGGCAAGTATGTGAATCTCCTCATATCCTCAGCTGGAAATGCCAAAAAAAAGGATTGTTCACATTTCTTTATTTTCATAGAAAAATGGCATGGAGAAGGTAGCACCGTGTCAGCTCACGTTCACGAGAAGAAAATCTAGGAAACCAGGAGCAGAACTGATATTAATAGTTTTAGAGAAACTTCACTAAAATTTGGACTTCCAAACACGCAGGTGAATCAAGTTACAGCCCTGAGAACTGGATATTCCCCATTAAGGCCCTTGCCTGATGGAGGACTGATGTGTGCTGCTCCCAGCTGCTTCTGAGAGGAGTGACGCCAGTGGAGATGATATCCATGATCTAGAAATGCTGCCACCAGCCATATAGTCAATTAAGATGTCTTTGTTGAAGTAGGAATCACATTATTAAATCTAGCTGTTCTGAAGCTAGCAAACTCAACTCAAGGCTATCATTGCTATTTTTCCAAAGACATTTCATCACAGACATCTGCCAGCCAGCTGTGTAGACTTTCTGTCTGTGCTAATTTGCAAAGTATTGTTGCTGGCCTTCAGCATTCAGAGCCATCTCCTTTTGGACTCCTGACGGTCAAAAACTCTCTTCTTGGAAATATTTTCTTCCTCTGGTTAAGTTGGTTACTTATGTTTGATTGCATTTGATTTCTTAGCTTCGGCATGAGCGTATTTTGTTGGGCTTATCTTGATTTTATAAGGCATCTTGTAAGTACATAAATGCTGACTAGTACAGCAAGAAACTGAGACTTCGCTGATGTTGCAGTATTGCCCCACGGAAGGCAACATCCTGAAGGATTCTCCCTTGTCCACCAACTTTCTTTCAGTTTTGAAGTTCAGTCTCTTTGAGCTGCTTTTATATTTCATTAATTTAATTGCTTTGTCCTTTCCTGGAGCTTCACCTGGAGGATTTGGCTGAAAGGCCAGGAAGAGGGATGCTGGCTGGGCAGGTGGTGGTGGTGCAGGACCTCTGCTTTCCCTGCTAACACTGCCCTCTCCTGGTTCTCCGCCTGTGGACCGAGAGCTCAGGACCCTTGCAGGTGCCAGATAAGAAAGGGAAAATGATAATGTTGGCTGTTTCTCCTGTTGCTTGCTCTCTCCCAACCCCGTGGCCTCGTACCCTTTTGATGGATGGCACCGTGAAATCTTTGTGCTGGCCCAAGAAGCCACAAGGCAGCCCTGTCTGAGAGTTCAAGGCTCAGAGCATTCCCGGGAACACACCAGTGCTGAGGTGGTTTGCAGGCTGCTGTAACTGGGGCCACCTGAATCGCTGGGATCTCACCAGGCTCAGCAAGCCAAGACTCAGAGGTAGTCCCTGAGTCCCAGTCCCCTGGCTTTTAATATCCAGCACTACTCCTGCCTGGTAATTGTGGCTCTCTCAATCCTGCTTGCTGACTGGACCTTTCCTAGGCTTATCCATCCACTGCAAGTTCCTGACTAATACCTCTGCCAGGCTGCTGGAACAGGCTGATCACCCATCCACAGCCTGCCGTTCCTGAGCCATTAGGGGTTACTGCTGAGTCCCCCCTTCTCCCCCGAGAGCCCTTCCAGAGCCCGGAGTGCTCCCCTCCCTCTCGTTTTCCCCACTTCCCCAGCTCATGTCACTCCACAGAGCGGGATCAGGTTGCTTTTGCATTGTGATTCTTGGCAGGAGCCCCTGTCGGATTCCTATGGCTGTTCTGTGAGCACAGCAGCCAGTAGGAACAAAGCACATAAGAACACATTAAACTAACATTCAGCACGCAAAGCCCCAGTAATTTACTGTATGCTACCCTGCCTAGTAAAGGGAACACTGTAGCACGCTTGCCCTTTTAATTTCCTTTCTCACACTTCTGTCTATAGAAGCCTGCACCATAACTTCCTTAAAAAGGATTTTTATTTATTTCATAGTCGTTCTTAGGCTGTTTTTTTTAATGCAGTGTTTCTTGCAGAAACAATCTACTGTGCTTTGCTTGATAGCATCACTAAACAGAGACATGCTGTTGTATCTGATTAGAATTTTAATTGTAGAAATCTAACCTTTGCCAGTGCATTGTGCTCCTAAAGTGGTAAAATGATCCCTGCTGTGCTGCTGCCTGATAGTTCTCTCCTTTTAAAACCTGCATTGAGCAGTGCTACAGACGTGCAAAACACAGATCAAGAAATTTGTACACTGATGAACAGTTATCCCTTCAGGCATGAAAAATGCCAGTTTGACATTCTTTCCATGTCATGTATTAACATAGTAGAGTTCCAATAAAAACACTAATCAGTTAGGAATAAGAAATGTTACAGAACTGACAGATAATATTAAATTTTTAAAAACCACTCAAAATTTAAAAGAAGGTTCAAATAAGATAAGATAGTTGCTGGCAGCAGCTCAAAATGACAAAGAACTTTGGCTTCAGAAGCTGGGAATAAGCTTCAGAATCCATCTTACATGTATGTACCTGCTACATATATGCTTGTCTTATATTCGTAGGGAATATACTTCATTAGAAGAAAATCCTATCACTGAAAAAATAAAAGAGCTTTTTGATATCTAGTATAGGGCAGGGCTGTCTGCTTGAAAGCTTATCCAGTCTATCTATCCATATCATCTGGCGTAGTAAGGGATGCTGCTTCTCCTTGTTCTCTGAGATCCTTAGACCACTGTGAGTACAGTAATCCCTAAAATGCTTGCACAAATTACAGCCTTCCTTGGGATTTTGCACAGTTCACAGGCCAGCATGGACTTTATCAATTGCTGGGCAGATAAACAGGTTGCTGAAGGCAGATGTTTCCTGCTCTTTATTAAGACTCTGTGGGCCCCTAATTCTGGCAATGGCATTAGGCTCGAAGCTAAAAGCTGTGTTTGCATATACTCCAGTATGTTGTGTGACATGGTTTGGGACACTGCTTGTTGGAGAAACTGTTTATAAACTGTAGACAGAGTGAATAATATAAAGTTTGAGATTCTGTGTCCTGTTACAAGCCAGTTATAGTGATCTGAAGAACGAATGACCCAACAGGAAATGCAGAGTTAGTAAACAAAAATCATGTATGTTCCACTGCAATTGTGTGTAGTCATCTTACGACTGAGTTAGGAAAGAGAGTTTCTGAAAATTAGTAATTCCATAGGAAAAACAGAATTCTGGCTAACTCTGGGTGTATTATGTATAATTATGTGACATTCCTATTGATTTCATAGCAGGAATAATTCTGAAGTAATGACCTATGAAATATCCTGTTGTTCATGAATAAAAGTCAAACTATTTAAAGCAATATACTAGCAAGCCACTGTATTGCTTCTGGAGTATGGTTGCCTTCAGAAAAAACGTTCTGCAGAGGAAATTTTTCTCTTATTTATCACAGAACAATGTATTCAGGAGTAGTTAAGTCATGTGGACAGGGCCTTTACTGGAAAGGTCACAAACCTAGTCCTGTAGAATGAAAAAGCGAAATAAAGAGGATGGAGAGCATTCAGTTCCAGGTGAGGGAGTCACCAAGGGAAGATGCTGGTGCTGGAAGTGCCCAGCACGTTGCACCTCTGTTAGCTCCCTGCCTAAAAGTGGTGTTGTAGCTGAGCCGGCTGGGCAGGGCTGTCACACAGTGAACGCAGTTCCCAGCAGGGAGTGACCGTGTCTCTGTGTGCTCCTTGCAGCTTCACGACGAGTTGGAGAAGGGGGAGAGGGAGAGCGCGGAGCTGCAGGAGTTCGCCAACGCCATCCTCCAGCAGATAGCGGATCACTGCCCCGACATCCTGGAGCAGGTCGTCAACGCCCTCGAGGAGTCGTCATGACCTCGGCCACCAGTCCCACGGAGCAGCACACCAGTGGCCAAGCCCAGTCAGCCCACGGAGCCATGGGAGTGGAGAGCAATGTGAAAGACAGAAAATGGAATAGAAACTTCTGGTGCACCTTTTACAAAGAAAACAAAGGCAAAAAAAAACCCCTCTGAAAGCTACATGCTCTCTAGGTTCTTCCAGTCTATGATTAATGAGTCATTTTTATATTCATCTTCTCACTGCCTTTCTACTTTAGAATCCAATTCCCCATTTACTTTGGTGGTGACTTTTGGATACAGCTAAGCAGAGCTCTTCCAAGTCTACTGAGCAAAGAAGAGGGGGTCCACTGAACACAAGCAGCTCTAGTTCTCCATGAGGTTGCAGAAGAGTAGCCCTTGCCTTTCATTCATATATTGCTTTTTCCTTCTTTCCTTCTTCCTATTTTTTATTTTCATGAAAGCTGAAAGCCTGAATTTCACAGTGCTAAAACCAAACCTGAGTGTGCTCTGATTCTGGCTCATGGCTGGCCAGCATCAGCTAGCTCAGGTCTTGCTGCCTGTCTCAATGCTTCTTATTTTCTTAAATAACAGAGTGAGGAAAGGAAAGTTTCCCTACTTGCTCCTGTTAGTCATTTCATCTAGCAGCTGGGAAAAAGGTAGGCATACTGGTATTTTCTGTTTACTTAACTTGGATTTTTATTGTTCACTGGTCTGACTCTGAAGTGCTCAGTGGGACATTTTTTGAGGTAACTGTTTTCATCTGTTAATTTTTGGGGGTGTTTTAGATGACATGTCTTATCACAGGTCTGTGTCTCCTAAGATCCTACTTTATAGAGAGCTCTCTCCCTTCAGGCAGGTGTGGTCAGCAGGTCAGTTCCCAGCTGTAACTTGTATAGTTTGTCCAGCTTTTCAGGCTATGGCTTTGTGAACACTAGCTGTCATCATAATAGTCTTAGGCATTCTGTAAATGAGAAAATTGCATCATTTAGCTTAAAAATATAATTTTAAAGCTTAGTTAGGTAAATCAGTAGCATAGTTCTTACTATAATTTAATTTATTTTGGTTTAGCTTACATTGACGAGGAATGACTTTGAGTTCAGAGCAATAACCCTTATGAAGAGGAGCATCTCTGCTGGAGTTGGCACCCAGCTGAGTAGATAGGTGTAAAATCACAGCTTTACTTAAAGCAGTGCAATTCTTCTGTGTATATGAGAGGCCTTAGTTTTATTCCCATCCACCTTCGACACTCGTTACAGCTCCTGCTGATAGGTAATATGACCTGAAATACCAGGTCAGTTTGTCATTGTGGTAGCAAGTCAGAAATCCTGTTTTATGAGTAGGACTTGGGTGTTCATTCTTGGACTATGCATTAATGGGGAGACGCGTTTTTTCCTGGCTACCAGTGGTTATGTGTGTCTGGGGGCATCTGCAGGACAGAACCCTGTAACACGTCCCCATGTGCTCCTTAAAGGAGTTGTTCCCTTTGGCTGTCTCATATTACTTCAGAGAGCGAGGGGAAGGCAAAAGGAGACCAAATATCAACACAGCAGTGGAAGAAATCTTGGTTTTCTAGTCACTAGCTAATTTTGAATCCTCTCGGTAAACCTCCCATTCAGAGTCTGCAGTTTAATTCCATATGGTTTACTACATTTTGAGCTTAATCACTAAGCTGTTATGCTAAGGAAAATGTTCCAGGCCCTTTCAAGAAAACTGCATTTCTTATATCTTTCAAATCCACAGCACAGCTCCCCTGTAGGTCTTTCACACCTTGTTTTTCTCTTTAGAAGTGACCAATTGCTTCCAACAGAAAGGAGATCAGCAAAAGTTTGAGTAAGGGAAGATATACCCTGTAGTTTTTTCCAAACAAGCACTGAAAATTGGGCAAAACTGAAACCTTATGTACCTGTAGACTCTATTGAAAACTAGCAGATTTAAAATAAATCACATCCCCATTGATTCTACTGTAATAATTCAGCAGAAGGAGCTGGATTCATAGCCAGGGTGTCTAGGAAGAAATAAGTCTGCAAAGAAGAGGCGATTCACACCTTTTCCAACTGTTGAATTGCCAGTGCTTTGCAAATCAGGAGAAGTAGCTTTAGTTCATCCTGTAATAGCAGCCAGTGTCTGAAGCTTTTTTTTGTGTCGTGTCTGAGGAGAGTAATGGGAACCTGAATGTGTGGAAGGGGGGGATGCCGGAAGGCGTGCAGACAGTGACTGTACACACTGCTGGGCCGTGCCTCATCCCAGAACCACCCCTTTGGCCCCATTATTTGAGTCAGCACGTTTCGATAGGAGCTGTTGTTTTGAAATCTTTCCTCTTGCTTTTTCTTCATCACCCCTAATTACTCACTCAAGGAATTTAATGCCGCCTGTAAAAGCATCAGAGCCATCAGCCCAGCATCATCGGCCACCGCCACCCCTCCTGACTCTCTCATTAACTTATATGGTCAAATCTCCAGCTGCCCTGGTTCCCTGCTGTAAAACAATCCTTCCTCTGTGAGAAGCTGTGGAATTTCCCTTATCGATGGTTCAAATGACTCCTGCTTGTAAACCTCTTACTGAGATGTTCCTTGATAGCGTTTCTGCTGGAGGCAGGGGCAGGGGGAGGGGATGGCAGCGAGGGGCGATTACTTCGGGCTGTTATTTCAATTCTCTGGCTTTACTGCCTTGCCCACACATCGCAGGGAAGTGCTGCTGCTTCTTCAGCATCTCTAACTCAGCTTGTGGCTGCATTTCTATAGTTCAAAGTGCCCCAGCCAAAGGCGTGGTGCTGTCACGGCAGCGTGTGCAGGATCTGTGCATCAGCAGCCAGGTGAAGCTCACTGTTTACACATCTCCCGGTCTCTTCCCAGGGAGGATTTGTCAAGCCTGGCTAGTTTTCACGCTGGCCATTTGGTCCTTTATCTGCCAGCCACACACCTGCTGTTCCTTCCATCTGGATTGTTGGGCCCTGGCGATTTTTCTCGTTAACCACTGTTATCTCCTAGGTCTTGTAGGCTTCCCATCTTAAAGATTGATCTTAGACCTCCATAAAGTGCTTTCAGGGAGGGAGCAGATCTCATTTAGGAACAGTCTTGATCCGACTTGATCTCCATCGAACTGTTTCAGGTAATCTCTCTGATCCTGTGTCGACAGAGATCCTGTGGTGAATAGCTTCAGGAACTTTGGGATTTGGGAGGTACTGCTGGCCACGATTTAATGCTGAACGTGACCACTGAAAGCTTTTTCTTTTCACTCGTGTGGAGTGCCACACCGTTGGCCTTAAGGCAACAAGGGGATTTTATTCTCATAATCTGTCATGGAATTGCATGTGAGGCACATGGCAGAAGGGCCATATGTGGCAGAGCCTGCAATGCTCATCCAGTTGCCTAACCCACCACTGCTCTTTTAAGATCTTATTGCCAAGTGTCAGCAGCCAGGCAGATGCAGACAGTTTCCTACCACAGTGGTCCTGCAGTGCAGCAGTTCTAGGAAATCAGGGGCCCTTCCAGGGACCCTGGGGAAACTTGCTTTCTCTTCTCCTGTTTAATAAGGTTCCTTTTGCTGCAGGAGCTGTGAAAGCTTTAATTGCTTTAATATTTTTTTTCTTCCAAGCTGTCATTTGTAGAGAAGCTGAGAGATGTAAGGACTCAAGGAACTGTTTGTAGAAAATTAAGTAGGTCAATTTGGCAGGATTTGGGCTAAAAAATAACTGAAGCCTGCAGCCCATGTCCACTGTAAAAGCTGACATTGCAACCACACTTGTTCATGATATCCATGAGTCCAAGTCCATATTTTCCTCTGAATCCAGCCTCATGTAAAACACTAAAAGGACATAACACTAGAATTGCAGGGTGAGGACATGAGCACTGTTTGCCATTGCAAGAAGAATTACCTGGTATGCTCCCAGATGAAGCTCTAAGCTTCTCTAAGTATTCTCTCTCGTTTTGACTGCCTTTAACCAGCTTTCACTCCAGAAAATGCCAAACCCTCTTTGGAGCATCCAGTTTTTGCCAAGTCCTGGGGACGGAAGGTGAAGGTCCGACGTGATGCATGGAACCGTGTGTGCCGTTTCTCGGTGCACGGCTGGAACATCCCTTCTCTAGAAAATTTCCTGGTACTTCGGGGCTCTGAAATTTGCACAAGGGAGCATAAATGTCATAAATCTTGTAGAGATAACCCTGGTTTTTGAACCAAAGGGGCACCTCTTTTCATTTGCCCTGTAGTTCCCACCTGTTCTGCTGCTAGTGCTCAATTTGTTGGGAAATTTCTACATCTGATGAGGGTTGACAGGGTTGAGTCCCCACTCCTGTACTAATTGCCAATCGCTGCCACTGCAGGGGTCTTACAAAGGATGTAGAGTCATGCACTGATACCATTTTAAAGCAAAAATTTCACTACATACGTAATGTGGATATCCCTCCAATGACTCCAATGAAATGCAAAAGGGAAAGAGTACAATCAAGGCATCTGATATGGAAAGGAAGCCTCTCCTCAGCTCAACGCCCGCACTGGAAGAGGGACCCGGAGAGGACGTGGAAGGCTGTGGATAACCAACACTGCCCCAGCGAAGCCGGCGGGGTGGGAGGGTCGGGCACGGGGCATCATGGGGCGTCGCGCCTGGCAAGGCCAACTCTGCTGACCCCTCTCATCAGCGTGGTGAGCAAGAGGAGTGTCAGGGGGTTTTTTTAAACAAAACGATGTTTTTAATTGTTTTTTCCACATAAATGGAAAGAACCTTATGCAACAGCAGACCCTTCTGAACAAAATGGCTGTGTTCGCTGACTATTTTTAAAACAAAAAAAAAAAAGAGAAAAACTGTTTCAAAACTTTTTAGTGTCAAAAGCATAAAATCAGAAATCCTGACTTTTTCCAGTGTGTGTGGTGAGTGCTGTAACCCTGTCATCAGTATCTCCCCTGACTTTTTCAGGGGTGTTTTTTTCCTGTTTTGTTTTCTGCTTGTCGATATTGTCTGTGTGGTCCTAAGGCTGGGGCAGTTACCAACAATGTGTGTCTGTTGTCGGATTGAAAAAAAGATAGTAGTAGAGCTGAAAAAGATGTGTTTTAAAAAATATATAAAAATAAATTTCATTAAAAGGAATTCAAGTAAAGAAGCAACAAAGCCATGACTCCTCCTCTCGGGATTGTACGGAAAAGGATTTGTGGGCTTATAATTATAACCAGTTGCCTTTCACAGGCTTTTGAGGTCCAAGGCAGCTTGGCCTCTTAGGAAATGTTACAAACCCTGTATAAATTCCTGCTTTCCCAGGTTTATACTGTACACGTGTAAGACAGAAATGAGCAGAATGAAACATTATTTTGGAAATCAATCTTTTCTGGTAACGGTTGTCAACACCAGGTGTCCCCTAAGATGGGAACCACTGATGTAAACAGGCCAAACACTTTGGCCAAATTTTGTTTTCTCCATCGCACCCCTTGATGCCAGGGACACGAGCAAGTACAGATCAGCTGGTGCAGGTAGTTGTGTGTAGGTTCATTATAAAGTTGTATTTCCTTGCCTTTCCTTTCCTTGACCCGTTGATCACGTACCTGAGCAGGTTATGGGGCAGGAAAGGACCAGCAGCCACTTTCTGCTCTGGTTGCATCAAAGACTTGCATTGCTCAAAAGGAGCAACATGAGGCTAAACTGGCGTGTAAGGTTAACAAAAAACCCCTGACAAATCACTTTACCTATGACAGTAGGTAAAGAATTTCATTAAGTAAATGTATTTTAATTATCAAACTTAACCATATGCTGTTTGTCCCCATTTTGCAAGCTTAGTTCAGATCTTGAAAATCAAGTCAATTTGGTTTGCTTTTAAGTAGATATTCCCATTAGGTTCTTGGTGCTTTGATAAGGCTTTTAGTTCAAAACGTTGGTTTCTTTCACTTGGAAACTGGCAAAAAATGGATCTATGGGTCACGTATACTCGTATTTGTTTTAAAATGTGGTTATTTTAAAAACCAAATTCGAAGCCAAATTTTAAAAGTAGACATTGTTCCTTTTATCTGCCCCATCTTCCCAGCTCCCTGTGGACAAGGCCAAGGCCTCCTGCCCTGGCCAGGGGCGGCTGCGTTTGGCCCCTCATTGCACGCTCATCACAGTATAACTGGGGAGGCTTTCGTGTAAGATGCCTTTATTTGTTCAGATGCTGGAGGAGGACGAATCCAATGGGACCATGAACAGGGGAATAATTTCTGTGCTAGCCCAACATGCTGCTCCAAGCCCACTAGAACAGTATATTGCCGTTTCCTTCCAAGTCAGTGAATGAGGAGAGCTGCACACCAAGTTCACAAATCATCCGTGGAGTTAAATTCTGTGGGATGCTCCATCCACTCCACAGACACAGATCCCTCATTTGCTTTGGAAGAGACGTGTTGCACTTTAGTGGAGGGGGAGACGGGCTTTAGGGATGGGATCTAGTGTACTTGAATTCCTTTTGGAAATGACAGCAGCGGGAGACATTGGTGTCTGTGATGCAAGTGCACACGCTGCCTTCAACTTGTATGTGTTTTATTGCTGGAGTCATGTTACTGACAGGATAATGAAATTGCAAAGAAAATGTGTTATATTCAACTTTGCCTTGATAATATAAACACTTTGTTCATTTTTTTTCTTCTTTTTTTATTCACAGACTAAGTTCATCAGGAAATTATAAAATTATTTAAAAATTCTGTGCCGTGTCTTTATTTCAGTGTGTGTTGCTTGGTGCCCTCTCCCGCGTGGCCAGGGTGGGAGGGCAGGTAGGAGGGCTGAGTGGCTGCATGGCTGTTGCCTGACACCAGGCTTGAGGTCCCAGTTGTTGTCCACCTGCACCAGTGGGACAACCCCGCTGGGGGGTTTGGCTGCACCTCATGCCTGGCAATGCTCACGGACACAGCTGGGGCTGCCTGCAAGGTGAAGGCGAGGGACTGGCAATCACAGGGGTGTCCCAGATACCCCCGGACCTCACAGGTCAGGTGAGTGGAGATAAAACAGCTGCTATTACAGTCAGCTGTTCCCTTTGTGTCTCCTGCCTGTTTTCCAAGTCAGTGTGACTTAAACGTTGCTAATGAGTGACTGAACTCCAGATGTGCATCCCGTGTTGAGTCAGGGATCGCATCTTCCAGAGCAGTGTGCCTGGAAAGCCTTGCTGTGGAAAGGCCAGCAAGGCTGTCCTACTGAGCGTGATCCTGGTGAAACCTGGATGTGGGTCCTGTCCCTTGGGAGCAGAGGAGGCACGGCTTTGTGACACAGGATGAGCTGTGCTCCCTGCAGCGCTGGAGGAAACGGGCTCTACCCAGTGTCCAGTCTCCAGATGCGTTTTGGTGACATGGGAAATTGCCTGAGTAATGTCACTATAAAAATCTCATTTTTCTGGCGTTTTTGACTGTTCTAAAGAGAATAGCATTGCAACACTGGGTCCCACTGGTAGAACAATGTCCATGCTAAACACACTCCACCAGATTCTCTGCAGCTGTCCTGAAGCCCTGACAGCACAGACCTCCCCAAGTTGGGACACTTTCTACCCAATTTCTCTCCATTTCTTTCTCCTTTGGTCTGTCCGTACAGCCAGTTTTTCTCTGGGCTTTCTTGCTGGCCTTGTCCCTTCCTCATTTCCTCGATTTATCGTTTCAGGGGGCTCTCAAGATCCTGACTTGTTTCAGTACAAGTGGCTACATGTGTAACAGGAACAGGCATCCTCATTTCAGTGCCTGGACGTTCCCTTCCCTTTGCTAATTGGATTTCAATCACTCGGGCTTCAATCAGGCATGTAAAGCAGTGTGGAAAAAGGATGCGTGGGGATTAAGGGTCTCGAGAGCTTTGAAAGGAAGAGTCCATCGGCCTCTTGGTTCCCAGTCTGCTTTATGTTCGCTCGAGCGTCTTTGGCTGAGAAGGGGATTCGTGATTCCCGTCAGGCCAGGGTGTGCCTGGCTTTTGCAGCACAGTCCAGATCAGCTGAATGAAACCACATGCCACATAAATTTAACCAGTTACTGTACAGCAAGGTACCCATCAGTCTGATAATGGCACAAACACCACTTCTGAAGGACTTGTCCTTTTTTAAAGGAGTAGTGAAAGGGCAGGAGTCCGAGTCAGCGCCAGCGGGACAGCACATCTGCAGGGAGAGCAGCACATCTGCAGGGAGAGCTGAGCTGAGCTCTGCAGCCCACGCTGGCTCCGCTGCTTGGTGAGTTGCAGGGCCGTGTCCCCGCAGGCTGACTCATGTTTTGGATGGCCCATAACAATAACACTGTTCGTGCTGAAAAGAGAAGATGCCAAATGCCTTTTGTGCGTTATCAGGTTACATTTTATGCATTGTGCAGTAAAACACGAGGCATCTGAACAGAATTGTCTGTGTTGACTGCAGCTACTGTGACACTGAACAGGCAAGGCAGCAGTGGAAACAGCAAATGGTCAGCCCTGGGATCAAGCACACACAGATTTGAAACATTTTCCTTTGCAGATAGGTTCACAGGGGTGTGCACAGTCCCTGTGTTGCCCAGGCTCCTGATAAAACATGGGCCTTCTGCAGTGCTCTGGCCAGGATGACTTGGGAAAACCTGCTTTTCTAAATCACACCAGTCAGGGAAACTGCTGAAACCACATCTGCAATCCACTGGGAGAAGCTACGTATTTAGGATCTCCTATTTCTGACAGGATCTGCTGCACTTGTGCTGCAGGTGCCTTCTGCTTATGTGAATTGAAGCTGTAGGGGTGCAGCAGCCAGCCCAAAGATTACCCCAAAACAGTAATTAAAGCCGATTGCCTGTGCTAATGATCAGTATATGAGTAGTGACCTTTAGACAGGGATTTTGAAATATCAAGTAGCTCTTCTCACTGGGCTTCAGGATGTTTAGAAATCTCGGGCAAATAGCCAAAGTCTTTTTTCTTTAATGTCTTTAAAAACCGTCAAACTCAAGTAGGGCATATGACCTGGGAAACTAAATGTTTTGTAGGTGGACATATAATAAAATGAGGTGCAAACAACTTTTTTGCATATCAAGCGAACAGAGCCATACACCTTGTGTTGGTAGAGCTTATTTCTGAATATCCTGGTGATGTGTTATAAAACGTAAGTGGAACAGCTGGGACCAGCTTGGGTATAGCTGTGGGGTTACAGCAAGTGATTCTCTGGGTGTGGGCTTTAAGTCCATCTGGTTTTAAGTACATGAGCAGTAGCTTTTCCCAGTGTTTACAACTGCAAACATTAAAACTGTTCTAGAAGATTGACTAAGAAGTTAAATATTTAGGCCCAGGTACTGCAGCCCATTTGTGTGAAGTTGTCGCTTACTTCAGTGGGAATTCAGCTCCAAGAATGTCTGTGGACACAAATCTTGTGACAAGTCAAGTTAAAAAAACATTTGGCTTCTTTATGTATTGCTAAAAAGGACGGGTGGCTGCTGTAGCTCAAACCCATCCTAGAAGGATTTTTGTTCGGCTTGAGTAAACCCTTCATTTTCTGTAAGGGCACACCATTCTGGGGAACCACAAGTCTTGGAATGTATATGAACGCTCTTAACCTTTCTTATATAATGCACAGAAGCTGGTTTTAGCTCCAGGCAGCGTATCATCCTGTAGCCCAATGAACTCAAGTGCACGTAGGCATAGATGTGTCTGTGCCCATCTGTGTGACCATATTTATATATGCAGGGCTGCCCACTGGAAACCATGCTTCAAGAATACCAGGTTTGCAATGGCAAAGGTCTGGAAATTAGAAAATCTACATGACCTCATGCCTAACGTGTCCATGATGCAATTTTCAGTGAGGTATTTTTGTAACTATTTTTTTGCCAGATGCTTCCTTCATTAAGTGTGCAGGATGAATTGATTTCTTCAAATTGGTAATTGCACAAACCCTACCACTGCTGCCATCCAAGACCACCAGCTTTGTGTCACTAGCCTCTCATTACTTTGGTTCTTTAAATTGTCCCTCATGCTAGAGGTAGCTTAGACATCAGGAGGGCTGCTCCTGTTTGTGCTGTTGCTCCCTGGGCATTCCAGCACTCCCCCATGCCCACATCTCTGACCTGTAATTGCCCCCAGTTATTTCTGGTGGGTTTGATAATCCAACTCTTCACCTAGCAAAGAGGAGTTCTGTTCCTTCAGCCACAGAGCTGAACATTAACTGTGATCAGACACCGTAGACCGCCTGAGGCTTGTCAGGAATTCAAAGACTTGGAGATACGGTTTGACATTAAAATGGAGGTAGCCATGTTCTTCCTCTGTTCTTCCTTATTGTCTACAAAGCACATTGACTTTCCCAGGCAGGTCATTCCTGGCAGCAACACAAGCCTTTCACAGAGTCCCATATGAAATATTTGAGACTACCTGACAGCCGAAGTGACTGACACATCACAGAAGGGGCACATGCTTGCAGACACTTGTAGGCTGCAGCTGCAAAGAGCTGCAAAATGCAGTGTCAGATACTGAATGACTGGAGGACGCGCAACACATGCACAGGGGACGTAAAGACTGAGTGCAAAGTGCAGAAGGAGGTAAGTTTGATTTCAGCATCTCAGTTTTTTAGTCCCCACATGACTTCAATCAGCAGTTCATGCCATTCACCTATGATTTAATTAATTTAGCATTAAGAGTTACTATGAGTATGGTGGTTGTTGGTAGTCATTGAAGTTTGAGAAAGCACCTTCTAAGGATATTTTGAACTGTTGCCACTTCTGCTGATACCCTTCATTATAAAGTAGCGTATTTTGGATTCAGGTATGTTTTCCCAATCCAAGTGGTGACTGTGAAGGTGGTTTTCAGAGAGAGCTGAGGCTCAGCAGCAGGAGCAGCCGGGGAACTCATGGCACCACCAAAAGCAGGGAGGTTCAGCTGTAGCACAGCACCACAAGTGAGTGTCTGCATTGCTGCTCTCTCACCCGATCTGACGCCTGAGTGACTCCTTCTCTATAATTTTGACTCTACCAAGGAGTTTATTTGGGGAGCTACTCTCCTATGTATAAATCCACCAGAATGATGCATGTACAGGATATCCTCTTTTACCTTTTTCTTTTCATTTTTTATTTAAGCATTTTTAGCAGAATGCAGCTGAAGTAGTAACCCAGCTCTTCACAGGTTCGTGCAGAGCTTGGCTCTGCTCCCAAGATGCCTCTTTACTGCACTGGGCACAGCTGGTGAATACTCGTGTCTCTACAGACTCTTGGGGCTCCAGAGATGTAAAGTGAACCAGGATGAGTGAGAATTCATGCTGGTATCTCAATTGTCTGCATAAGAGGAGGCCCTACAACAGAGTTTTGTACGGAAAACCAAAAATCTGCAGTGAGGATGATGTATGCCTGTGGCAAGGTCTTTCTGCTGCTCAGCAAGGCCGGAGAGGACAATGGTAGCTGGCAGCTGCTGTGTGAGCTGCCGTCCTTGCCTTAGATTTGTGTGGGGCTAGGAGCATGCTTCCTGCCGGTCGCCAGGGCTCGGCTCACTTGCAGCAGTCTCCTCAGCAGCAGTAACTCCGTGGCTCTCGTTGTCTCCTCAGATGACAAACCAGCAAAATGCTTTGAGGCAGTAGCACCCAATTTTTCAGAACTGCCAACTCTGCGTGTGTCTCAGAAAGCAGCGCCCACTTCTGTTATCTTTGTTTTTTAATCCAAAGCTGTTGCACACGGCGGGTTTGCTGGTTACTTTGGACAGCCTTCAGGTGTCTGGCAGGTGTGGCAAACACAAGAACTGCCACCCCAAAGCACATGGTGCTGCTGCTCCTTCAGGAGGAGATGGTGCCAACTAAGTTGCTGTCTCCTGCAAACTCCTTCGTGACCATTTCTAGGACAATACTAGAAATTACTATCTTACAATACTATAAGACTCTTTTTCCTGCCCCGGTGATATGAGAAATGTGAAACATTGTCTTGAGGACAGATAAAAGAAAGACGATAAAAGAAACTTTTTCGCCTTGTGCATTCAAAATCCTCCATCCCTGCAGTGACATTGCACACCACAGATTGTGCTTCCCACCAGTGCCCTCTGAGGGGTCCTCTCCTGTTAGTTTGGCAGCAAGATGACACCTTGCATCCAAAATAGATCCCTCACTAGACCCTGGAGGAACCCAGAGGAAATGACAAAACTGGGATTTGTCAGCAAAGCATAAAGCAAGTTCACATCCTCCATCGGGAATCCGTGTGCGCAGCCGTCCCTGGTGTGGCAGGGAGGGATTGGTGTTTGTGCCCCCGGGTTCCTCACGGGCCTGAGGAGGGTTTGACTGCTCAGCCAGCCCACGTGCCCGGTGTGCCAGGGACAGGCAGCAGCTGCTGGCCTCACACCGAACTGCGGGAACAAGCACTTTGCCAGGTGGTGGAAGCTGGAGATGCGGTGCACCCAGTGCAGTGGCAGCCCTTGCACTCTCCCCCAGTAGCCCAAGCGAGGCACAAGGACTTTAAGGTGCCAGTGGAGGGCTGCTCCTCACCCTCACGGTGGGAGGCTCCAATTCCCCCGTTTGTTAATGAAGTGCTGACTCCTGACAACAGGAGCGGTAACACAATTGTTTGTGCTCATCTGTCGGGAGAGCAGATCAAAGCCACCTTAGAGCTGCAGACAAATACCAGCACGGATGACCCAGAGGCTTCTTTTGTGTGAGTGACAGACTGGAGCATGACTTCACTGGGAAACCAGTCCTGGGTCCGTGCAGCGAAGTGACCCAGCCTAACGCTGAGCCAGAGCTTTCCTCTGCGTCTGCTTACAGCTCAGTAGTGACAGGCTTAGAGGGGATGACGCCGACTTTCCCTGGGTTTGTTTTTCTGCTGAGAGGCCTTGTTCAGCACAGCACTATCGCTTATGCTCATCTGTAGGTGTGCAATCTCCAGATGATATCTCGGCAAGCTCAGGCACGACGGAGGCCTGGGACGGTGTCGCTGTAGGGTGAGTTGCAGCCTGGCGCTGTGCAGCGAGGGTGTCAGGATCATTTGGGAACCCCTGTGGACGTGTGAAGAGTCAGTGACAGCATCACTTCATGCCCAGCTTGGAGCCAGACCTGAGCTGGTTGGGGCTGCCCGGGTGTCCTGAAGCACACCCTCACTGCAGCACCAACTCCATTAGCTGCTGACACCTTCTCAACAAGGAAGAGCTGAGGAAATACAGAAAATACACAGAGCAAGTCGGCCGAAGACATGTCATAAGCCAGCTCCCCCTGCTCTGTCAGCACGCACCAGCCGCAGTTCAGGCCCCTAAATGGAGCACTGATGCCTGGAGGTTTAGGTGCCGTGTGCTCGGGAAGGTTCCCATAACTCACGGACAATGAATGATGTGGTCAACCCTAAAACCCAATTTTATATCCTCATTAAGGTCCACAAGAGGCAGATCTGGGCCCGCTGAACCTCACAAAAGCTTGTTTGCTCTCCACAGATCTCTGTGCCTGACGTTATTCATGCTGCCATAAAAGGGATTACATACAAGCCATATCTTGAAGGGTGTCAAAACACAAGGTTACAATCTTCCGCGATATTTGGTTCTTCCAAACACAGCCCATGAAGCCCTGTGATGGAAAGGGGGTCCTCATCTGCATTTACCAAAAAAAAAAACCCCAGAAGAAGAATTCCAGCTCTCATTGCTGGAGGGAAATAAAGAAAAATGCAGCTTCAGTGAACACTAAAGGCTCAGAAACAAGAATCAAATCCACAAAAAAACCTCCTCCCAGAGTGAAAAACAAGATCTTAAGCACATGAGCAAATACGTTTTGGGGCATGAATCATGGTGTCTTCCGTTTTTGTGGGCTCTTTGGGTTTGGGGGTTTTTTGCTTTGGGTTTTCTGGGGACTTTTTCTGGGTTTTTTTGCAGGTGTGTGTAATTCCAGTCCCAGGATGTGATGAAGCATTTAGTGATTCGGTGTAATCAGATGCCACAAGTGATGTTAGCAGCTAGGTGCTCTGCACACCCTGGAAAATCCGTGTCTCAAGCTGAACATTCAGAGTCATCACTTAAGGATGTCAGCCACAGAAAGTACAGAACGCATACACAATTGCACTTAAATTATATGGGGGAGCTCTTTAATTTTACCTTTGCGAGAGGACGTGACAGGACTCTGAGCTAGAACTCATTGGTTTCTACCTCTTTAGTTTCTTGCGTGGGTAAATACACACAGACACACACACACTCGTTGCAGGAACAAGCCCTTGCAATGTGCCCAGGGCTGCTGGTGCCATGGGAGCATCAGGATCCGTGCACAGCCCTTTGCCTGGTGGCTGAGCCCCAAGGCCGTACTCAGCACAACATCTGAGTGCCTTGGAAGAAAACCATCTCTTGCCATGTGGTTTCTTCCTTCTCTGTATCCTGTGACTGCCCTGGTGCTTTGGTTATTTTTGGTTATTTCAGTTTCCATCTCAGCCCACTTGGTGTGTTTTAGTGCTGGTGTTTGTGTAAGTCCACCTGTCACCCATGCTACATAGATATCTCTGTTTAGAAGCTACAGTGTCCAGGGATTGTATTTGGGTTCCCTTCAGCTCTCACTGTGAAGGTGAGACTATTAAGCAAAGGCATTTGTCATCAAAGGGCACTTTGGAGCCTACAAAACACGCTGGTTTCCATACAAAGGCTTTATTGTCACCAGGCTGGTTTGCAGGAGGACGCGAGAGCAGCACAGCCAGGAGCTGCAGAGCCTCGCTGACTCTCTCCAGTTTGTCCCTGGGATTTGTGGGACCCAGAAATAAAACCAGGAAATGTGCTGTGGCTTCACTAGCTGTAAATAGTGCCTGTCCCCAGGCAGTGTGACATCCCTCCCAGGGCAGCGTGTGCTCCCAGGCAGCACCAGCAACCACATGCCCGGCAGACGTACGTTATATCACATATATCATCTCCCTGCCTGCTGCCCCAGTCCTCCCCCTGCAGCCCCGCAGTCCTAACACCTCCGTCCCACTGTCCTGTTCTGCGCAGTGTGTTCCCAACCCCATCCAGCCTCTGCCCACAGCCTCAGCTCCCCGGTGGCACTGGTGGCACTGGTGGCAGGGCGGCACTGGTCGCACCCTCCTGGCTTGGCATCTCAGCACATTTCATTTCCTTCCCTTCCACCTGCCAGGCCACAGAGAATGTGCCACCCTCCCCAGAAGCCAGCTGCGTCACCTCTGTGTCCCCAGGGCCACCAGGGCGTCAGGCTGGCCCCGCAGCCGGGAGTGCCCGAGCCAGCAGTGACGCAAAGAGGCACCAAGCAAGCCCAGGGAGTGGTTCTCACCTCAGGTTTGGGGTTTATGGGGTTCTGCCCTCCATGCCCACCTGCAGCGCTGCCGAGGAGGCTGGACCCTCTTAGCCCATCCTGTGCCTCTCTCCCCTGGCATGACCCCACGCATCTCCATGCTCCATGGGAAAGCTGGAGGTAACGTCTGAACCGTGTTCGTTTCCTCCTTCAGCTGAAGCTGCTGTGTGGTATAAATCCCAGTGATTATCAGGAGAATAATCCCCTTTCACCTCATCAGTGCTAGATCCCGACAGAGGCCTGTCTGCCTTTCAAAGGAAGAAATTATGGAAGAATGTTTGAGCAAGTGAGGAAAGAAATTACGAAGGAAGGAAGGAAGGAAGGAAGGAAGGAAGGAAGGAAGGAAGGAAGGAA
>VZTD01001489.1:1218886-1250247 GCA_013397725.1 Rhagologus leucostigma | reverse complement strand
TCGGGGGCCGAGCCGCCGCCGCCGCCGCCGGGCAGCAGCCCCCGGGTGAGCCCGCCGGCGACACGGGGCAGCGGAGGGGCCGCCGGAGCGCGGGGCTGGGGCCGATTGCGGGGTGGCCCCGGGGTGGCCTCGGGGTGGCCTTGGTGGTGTTACTGCGGTGGGAGAGACCTGCGGTGTCAGGAGAGACGCTGCCGAGGTGTGAGGGGCCACTCTCTGCTCCGAGGGATGTTGCTGGTTTGCTAGGGATGCTCCTCCGGGGTGGCAGACGCTGTGCTGGTGAAACAGATGTTCCTCAGGCGTGACAGACATGAGTTCAGCAAAACAGATGTTACTCCAGCGAGATGGACCTTACTGTGAGCACAGGGGTTTTACTGTCGGATGAGGATCCTTTCCCTGAGTGTGAGCACAGTGGCTTTCCTGAGAGCACCCACAGTGTCCTGCTCACCCATGTGCCTGTGGTGTGGCTGCATGTGCCAGCAGAAACCATGGCACGTGGCGTGGGAAAGGGTCCTTGTGCTCATGGAAGCACAGATGAGTAGTGAAAGTCTGCCCGGTTTCACAGTACCAGGGCATGAGCATCCCAGTTGTGTCTGAAACAGACAAGCTCTTCTATGAAACTTGGTTCTTCTTCTGGGAATTGTGGTGCAATACTTCCCTTAGCGGTACGGGTAAAACAACTTCCCCAAACATATTTTTGTGTGCTCTGATACACTTTGTTGCCTCATGTTTTTGATAGTTTTCCTCTGCCATCAGATGAGTGTCCCTGTAAGTCTCTCTATCCAACTTTCACCTACCTCTTAGTGCATTCCTGGCTGCCCTACAGCGTGTGATCGTCATCACTCTTGCCCTGCTGCCTGCACCCACATACTCAGCTGTTCATCTTTGAGGTTGGGGTTTTTTTGTGTTTTCTGTTTCTTAAACGTGTGCTAGCACTTACGTTCTTACTTCAATTTCTTCATAGCCAAAAACGTGGGTGCATCGCGTTCCTGGTGTGCACCTGCACATTTCCAGTGTAATCTGCTCTACTCCACACCACCTGCACATGAGGATTGTGTGCATCAATGCTTCCTTATCTGCCTAGGTGCTGAGGGCTCTTTCTTAGTGCCCTTTATATGATGGGTTTTGTGTCCTTACGGCATCGGGCACACACAAGGTATCTCTCTCCTGTACACTCGTCTTTGTCCGTCTGTCCCTGCGGAGCCTGCCTGGTGCATGCACATCTCTAATGCCTCCCCCGCCTTCCCCACGTCACACCAACGCTCAGGTGTGAGCCTGTCACGGCCCTTCCTTGCCACAAAATCTGCTGGGCATCGACACGCGAGGTGACGGGACCATTTTTCTGATGGTGGCAGTTTCACCTGCAGGTGCCTGTCTTCTGTCACACAGGTGCAGTTGTAAATGGAGAACCAAGCTGGGTTCTTCCCAAAAGAGAAAGAAGTTGGCTTTCTCAAACCTGACAGGAGAGAGACAGGCTCCTCTTAAACCAGTGTCCTGTGCATGGGCACTTGGGTTTAGCCAAGGTGAAGGTTGGGCTCTGCAAGAATTCAGGTGGAATCTTTTTCACCCCAAACATCCAGGGTATGGGATGAGTTGCCACGTGTGCAGAGAAGCTAGCCCAAGTGCTCAGGTTTTTATCTCCTTCTTTAGAGAGATGAGCTGAGTCTCTGAGGAGAGAAGCACGAGGATGAGCTGCCGGTGCGGGTTAGGAGGCAGAGCTGGGGAAGTGAGCTGGCCCCGTTCCAGCCGTGGGTTTCCTCTGCTCACAGGCTCCGTTGCTCACTCTTGTTTCTGTGCCCAGGAGTGCCTGCAACAGATTCCTTCCTTTTGGAGAGGAGTCCCTCCCAGGCTCCTTCAGTATTAGCACACCTCTCCTCTCTGTAGCTCGAAGCAGCCCCTGGGTCCTTTCCCTTGTCTCTAGGGCACGGACATTGAAAATGTCCTTCCACGTGTGACTGATCTCTGTTTAGGAAAGCTGAAGCTGAAGTTGTGGCTGCAGGCTCCCAGCCCTGAAAAGTCTTCTTTCTCGGCCCTTTCCCTCCCAGTCTGCCAGAATTAATTACATCAGTTGAAAAAAAATAGAAATTTGGAAAGAGCTGGGTCTAGAAAGCTGGGGGTCCTATGTTTTAAAGAAAAGTGAACATTCTTATATAGCAAAGTCTCCAGGATTTTGTTCTTTTAGGAAGAGATCAAATACTGTGAAATTTAAAGTTACCTTTAAGCTATTTGTCCCTTTCTCCAGCCCAGTAGGCCCCTCTGTCTCTGGGCTGCTTCACATCTTGAGTCTTTTGTCCTGAAGTTGTTGGGTTTGGGTTTCAAGGCGCGCAGGGAAACCAGCTCTTTTCTGAAAACTGCATGATTGCTCATTTAAAATATAAATTGTCTCTATTCGTAAGATTTTTTTTTCTAGCAGCTGATCAGAGTTTGAGTGAAAACCATTTCATAATTTCCAAATAAATTGGACACACACACACACACACACACACACACACACAGAGTGTTTCAGAGAGATTTTTTAACACAGTACTTTTAAAATCAGGATGTGGACAGCCAAGGCATGTTATGTAAGGCAGGGCAGTCTGTGATTTGATTCCACTTTTGCACAGAAAGGGAGCTTTGCTTCCTGGGAGAAGGCATACAGACTTTATTAAAACTGAAGGCAGCGCAGAGAGGGCTCAGGGGAATTTCTCCTGGACTAAAAAAATCCTTTTCTAATGGGAGATTTAAGGAATGAGGACCTGGGTAGCATTTCAGAAAGAACATTAAGATGTAGCATGGTGTGATACCTGACTGCTTTCAGCAGCTCTGAAAGTAGCTGGTGCTTGGAGAGCTTTCTAATTCAAGAGAACTCAAGGCATGTGCACGGGCATTTCTGCTCTGTTAGAAACAGGCAGTGTTTTTAACAGCAGGGTGATTAACCTTCGGAGCAAACGACCAAAGGCAGCGTTTGCTTCCCCAGCTCTTAAAATCTTCCCATAAGGACGGGGTGTCTCTTTAGAAGGGACGCTTTGCTGAAGGGCAGGTTCTCAGGCTCACTGCAGAGACAACTGGCTGAGACCATATGGACGGAATTACAGACGAGACCGGGCCCTGTGATCCACCGCCCCCTTCCAGGCTTTGGCTTAGGGCTTGATAAAGCTCCCGCAAGCCTTGCCCTGCTCTGCGAGAGGTGGAGCTGAGGGTCGCAGGGGCAGACTGTCACTCTGGGGCAGAACGCGGCAGTTCCCCAAAGCGGGGATGCTCTCACACGCCTTGTGACGGCACAGCTGCTGGCAGCCCGCTGGAGATGGCTGTAGTCTGTCTGCCTGTGGGGATCCTTCCCTTGTCCTTGGAGCTGTAGAGCAGGCCCTGAGCTTTGATGGCTTGCCTCGGGGCTGCAGGCAGGGCAGGGAAGGGAAGGGAGTGCTGTGTGTCCCCTCCAGTTCATGGGGTCTGGATGACTCCAGCTCTAGAGGTTGGCTGAGTTTGCAAGACTAACTCCTTGCTTCTTTTACTCTTTTTTTTCCCTCAGAAAGGGAGCTCAGAAGGGCTCTGACACCCGAATGGCTACGCTGATGCTGTGGCCCCCGTATTGCTGGTTGAGTTTACCCTGGTACATTTCCTTTGCAAGGTCCCCTTGTACCCTGTGTACCCTGGACTTGCACCTTTCCTTAGGCTGCAGTGTCCTTCACGCTTCTCTCAACAGCTTTCCTGCTTGCTGGGGATGCTGCCAGGCAGGAAGATGCTCGGAGCAAATGCTGGGGTAAAAATGCCCACGCAGTTGTGTGCTCCCAACCCGCTGGCCCCGACAGCCCTGTTCCGAGGTGCCTCAGCCCCCCAGCCGTTCTTTGAAGGGTTCTCCCCAGGGGCTGGCAGTGGCAGACGTGAGGGCTGTGTGAACCCCATCTCTTCCCCTCAGAATGTTTACCTGTCTAAATTTAACTCCCCAGCCGGCTGCATCCCTCCTAAGCCGACCTGTTCTCTTGTGGCTGAGCTGTGGGTCTGGCTCCTGCTGCCGCGTTTCCTGGCTGCCTGGGGCCGGTGGTTTGCTGCTCGCTCCCTCTCCTCGGCGGATGCTGGCTCTTTCAAGGTCCCAGGCAAGCCAGTTCTCCTTCTTGTAGGTTTTATTTTTAAATCTGGTTGCACAGCCCTCAGGGCTGGAGGGTCTCTTGTCCTCTCGTCTCTGAGTATTTATTCTGCAGTGGGCTTCAGGAGATCTCCCTTGTCCCGCTGCAGCCCACAGTCATTTTCCTTCAGGCTGTGGTTGCTCCCAGAGACCAGGCATGCTGGGCTGCTCCCTGGCCAGCTCTAAAGGGACAGTGCCTCTTTCTGCTCCCGTCGGGATCCCAGCAGTGGGGAAGCAGTGGGTGCTTCCCCGCAAAGGTGGCTTCCTTATTTCACTTTGTTCAGAGCTGGCCTTCCCCAAGCTGGCTTTTGTCTGAGTTTGTTTGAGAAGCGAGTGATGTGCCCCTCGGCTTCAGAGGAGCTGGAGAGAGGGACAAGCAGAGGAAAGGGAGTGCTCCTGTTTCTGTCAGGCTGGACAGAATTCGCTTTCCTTAGAATTTCCGAGTTTGGGACAGTAAATAGAGCCCAACCTGGCAGCCTTCTCCATCTGAATAAAACCGTTGGGATCAAACCATTTGTGTCCTGCATAACCCTGCAAGACACCCCTGACTGATCTCTCTTTCCAGGCATGCCTGCAGCTAATGCTGTGGTCTGCCACATGAGAGAGATGGTTTGAGTCCTGGCCTGCTCTGCCCCTCTTTGAGCTAACCCGGTGGCCTTGGGTTTAATACTCTCATATTCAGAGCACAGGTAACGCAGGCCAGGGTTTTCATGACTGGTGATTTGGGGTATCCAGCTCTAAATGCTGTCAAAGGTCCCGTTTTTTCCCCAAGGTTCAGCTATTTCAAATACTTGGGCAGTCTTGAGTAGTCTGGACTTGATTACTCCAAGTGACTAGTCCATTTTGCAAAGCTTCATCTCAGCATCTGGAGCAAAACAGAACGAGATGAATTAATGCACAGCGTACCAGGGATACTCAAATGGAGTGAGCCTTCCTGGAGTGGGAATGGGTTTGTGGCCGGAGAGCTCATGGCACTGTTGCGTGCAGGGATTGCTAAAGAGCTCTTGGTTTAGATTAATTTGTGGTTTTAAGTAGCTCATGGGAAAGGCTCAAAGGGTTTGATAGTTTTTGTCTTAGGGAAAGAAAAGCAGAGCAGCATTGTATCTTTATATATTGGGAGATTTGTGAACACATAGGAAGCTTAAGTCTTGGTTTATTTGAAGGATTTGAGGGAAAATACATTTTCTGTAAACTCTCCCACCTCGGCTGGAGGTGAGGGAGACTGAAGTGATTGGGTGGAACATGTGTTTCGGGTTTGTTTTTGGCCATCATTAAGGGCAGAGGGTTAACAAAAGTCCCAGGAATACTAATATTTCAGTGTTCTCTCGAAACTTATCTTCCTTTCCCAGTTGTTCTGTATTTAGCTTCTTGGCTGGTTTGGTATCATTGTTTAACTGAGTCCTGAAGCATTGTAGCACCTCTGTTATGGACAAGTTGGAGCTGTAAAGCAAATTAAATGAGAATCTCCTTTGCTTAGCTGGAAAACCTTTCTGAGCTTTGTTATGTGTCACAGAGTGTCGAGAGAGACATATGAGCCCAAGCATGTCTTCATTAATGGAACATTTTTCAGAAAAAATGATTTTGTGGCTGTTGGGTTCATTACTCCCTGAGGTGTTCCTGAGTACTTCAAAATTGTCTCTAATCATAAAAAATTGATGCTGTACAAAGGAAAATTAAGTTCCTTTTTTTTCCTCCTCTGTTTTTACAGCTCGAACAATTCTACAGGTTCCTTTATTGTATTCTGTGGCCCAGATTTGTTAATGATTACTGTAAATACTGGTCCTGGCAGCATGTCAGGGTTTTGTTTAGTAAATATTTTGCCATTACCATTTTTGCGTCACAGCTGGGAAGGTTTGTAGTGTCCTGTGGCTGTCGTCACTGTCAATTTTGCCCAGTTTTGCATCTCTGAAAACTAACTGAAGCTTTACGGTCTGACACTGAGATGATGCAGATTTTCACGGGGTAGCCCCATTACTCTACACACTGCTGCAATGGAAGCTTCTGGTTTTAGACCGAAATGCCAGCTCTTGCTTCTGTCTGTGGTGTGCACAAACCAGGTTTCTCAGCAACATCTGCAGCCTTGTGGGTGGCTGCAGCTGTTATTCCACCTGTGGATATTTCACAGCCTGGGGTACAGGTAGAGTGGAGTGAGTCCTCCAGTGAATTATGACCAATTACCTGTCCCAATTTATTTTCTGTTTTTATAACTATTCCCCATTTCCACCTATTCTTAGCTAGCTGTTTGGGAGTTTTGCCAATGTTCAAAATGAACTTCTAATAATTTTTTTATGAATGGCAAGGAGGTTTTCAGCTGGGTAAGCTTGGTGAGCGCAGCACTGGCTTTGTTCAGTTTTAACTGAAGCTGCACAGGCTCTTTCAGCATCTCTGCTGTTTTCCAAGGAGCCTGCTGAAAGGCTCAAAAGCTCCTCCACAGCATGCTGAGAAGATGTAAGGGTCTGTATTTCTGCAGGACAACAGTTGCACCCCAGTGGTATGAAACCCCACTGCAGGTAACAACCCGAACTTTTATCTACAATACATGTAAAAGCTCTTTATCTTCCAAGAAGATGGTGCCAGTTAGGTCAGACTCACACACCAGGAAGGATTTAGTCTGAGTGTGGCTGCTTGTGTTAGACCGTGTCTGTGCCACAGCCCGTGGAAGAAGGGGAGCCACAGCATTTTCTGTGGGCACAGCTGTGAGCATGGAGGCATCTTTGTCAGCACAACTGTGTTCACTGGGGTGTTGGGAGGAGTGCGTGTTTATTTTTCTCTTCTTTTTTTTTCCTTTTTTTCATTTCTTGAACTAAAAAAAAGTTTTGTGGGGTAGCCTTGATCGTCTGGACCAGGCCCTACTTATAGAGGCCAGGCCAGGTAAGGCTTTCAAGTCAAGCATAAAACCAAGTTAGAAGCAATAGGAAAAGCAGTTAAGTTCAGACAGCATTAGTTTGTATTACCTAAGCCTTACTTCAGCTCATGGACAAGGCTGAACTAGGAAATGTGTTTTAAATACATTAGAGTGAAGTTTCTGTCAGTTTGTTGCTGCTTTTGGTGAACCTGGGTGAGATCTGGGTTGGCAAACCTTGTGCTTCATGCAGTCCATCCCTGGCTGAGCAGATGGAAGTTGACCACCACAGGATGCCTCGGAGCAGGCAAGGAAAGCTTTGACTGTTACCTCCACCAACTCCTGCACCTCCCTGAGGCAACAAGGAGCATTAATTATCCTCTTACTTCCCAGCTAGTCCAGTAGCTCATTCTTCCTCCTGGTAAAAGAGAGGGTGAGGTCTTCACAAAGCCCAGAACCTTTGTCCACAGCCAGGGAAGGATTATCCAGCAGACCTGTGTGCCAGAGGATGTCTATGCTGGGAGCTAGAGCAGGGGTAGGGTCCAGTCCTGTGGAAACTGTGGCTCACTGACATCCTGGGACAGGCGTCAGAGGCTGCCATGGGGTGGTCATGGCTTTCTAAACTCAGCCTGGGATTGAAGGAGCTCCAAAGCAACACCCATTCCCAAGTTGTAGAGTGACATCCAGAAGGTCCATCAACTAGCAGGTGCTGGTCTGATGTTAAAAGCTCCAGAGCTGCTTGAACGTAATCTGTTCTCCATTTGGTTTCAGGCACACCTTGCTGGTCTGCTCAGTCAACAGCTGTGACTCCACCTAAATACATTTTACTTTTCCCTTCAGCTCCTCTGTCCACGTGTACAGACACCTTTGGCTTTTAATACCAGCATCACCACATCAAATGCATCGCCTGGTCCTGTCACTCTTGCCTTGGCAAGGCTTTCTCTTGGCATCCCTCAGCGCTGTGCTGGGTGGATCTTCGAGATTTTCTTGATGAGTGGCAATCTGAGGTCTTGCGTGTGTGACTTGTCCCTGTAAAGTGTCGTGCCGTGCCCTTGTCCCGTGGGTTTGAAGCAGAAGGTGTTAGGGATGCGTTGCCCTTTTGGTCAAGGTGCACAGCCTCGTGTTTGGGAAATACTGCTTTCTGTCATTGTTCCTGCTTCCACAGAAAGCTTTGGCTGGTTGTTTCTGCACAGGGCAGAGGTTGCTGGTAGCTGTGCATCTGCCTAAACGTGTGTGCACAGAAATTTTGTGGATTACTGAGGTTGGAGTTAGGCTTTTGTTTGTAGGGCTGGTTCTGCAAAGAAATAATACTAAATAAGTAACGAGTTTTTAGAGGTAGTTTAGTGTTTCCAGAGGCCCACTTGCCTTTTCCTTTCCAAGGTTTTGCTAAGCCGGCCTTTGGAGAGAGATGTGTAATCTTGTATGCTGATGAAGAGATGCTGCTTTGGAGGGCACGTGGGAGTATCTGCAGACTCCACTCCTCCTCTGTGTGCAAAGTGAGTTTCTGTTCGCTACTCATCTGACACCATGGACCATTTCCCTAAATTAAAATAGCTAATTACTCTGTAATAGTTCAGGTTCCTAAGAAAGTCTGGCTGCAGGTCTATTCCTGGGCTTGTATAAGGAATCCCCGGTGTGTCCCCAGTGTGGATAACCCCATTGCGGGTGCTTGGAGCAAACGTCCAGTCCTCAAGCAGCACAACAAACAAACACAGAGCTGGTAAAATAAAAAAAAAAAGCTCCCGGAAGAAAACATGGTTTGATCTAAATTGAAATTTTCAGAAGAAAAACATGCTTTTCTGTAGCGATGTTTCAAAACATAATGATTTCTGTTTCCAGTTGACATTTCGACTTAAATGTCGTTTTATGTTGAAATCCAGAACAAGAGTTTAAATTTCAGGTCAACACCCCAAAATCTCTCCTTTTGGATCAACATTTCATTTTCACAGAATCACGGACTAACAGGTTGGAAGGGACATCAAGGACCATCTGACCCAGCCTTTCTTGGCCAAAGCACAGTCTAAACAAGACGGCCCAGCACCGTGTCCAGCAAATCTGAAAAGTGTCCAGTGCTGGGGAATCCACCACTTCCCTAGGGGGATTATTCCAATGGCTGATTGTTTCCATTGTGAAACACCTTCCTTTGCTGTCCAGTTGGAACATCCCCAGGAGTAACTTGTACCCGTTTCCCTGTATCTTTTCCACGTGGCTCCTTGCAAGAAGGGAGCCTCCATTTCCTTTGTAGCCACCGTTTAAATACTGGAGCGTGGTGTTAAGATCTCCCCTAAGCCTTCTCTTCTCAAGGCCCAGTTCTCTCAGCCTCTCCTCACTGGCAGGCTTCCCACTCCTTTGATCATCTTTGTGGCCCTTCTCTGGACCCTCTCCAGCCTGTCCACATCTTACTTTGCACAGCAGGGACCAAAATGGGAGACAGGATTCCAGGTACAGCCTCAGTAGAGTGGGATTTTGACTTCTTTTCTGCAGGTGACGCCCTTGTTGTTGATGTAACCCAGCATCCTGTGGGCTTTCTTTGCCGCAGCAGCACACTGTTGGCTCATGTTCACCTTCTTGTCTCCATGAGATGTCAAAGATTATGGAGAGCGGCCTTGCAGTGCCATCAGCCAGCTCTCCTCTCACCTTGGTGGGTAATACCAGGGCCCACAGATTTGTACAGTGCTGGTAAACAGAGGAAATTCTGCTAAAACATTTTGAATGTTTTGTTTCCATCAGTAATATCTTCCCTCCTGCCCCGCACTTTCAAATCAAGAGCATTTGGAATTGTTCATACTATGAAATAGTGTAATATTTTGCCCTTTCATCCCTGTTTGGGATACAGGCAAATGCTGAAATCCCAGCCCTTCTTGGGGAGCTGAGATTGCATTCTCTGACCAGATGCACGGAGGTGTATTTCCACTGGTTTTGCTGGCTGGCTGCTTCAGTGCTTTGTCAGTGATGACTTGTAATTCAGCGGAGATTGAATCCGTGGTGTGTCCACATGGCTGGTCTGGAGAGGCTGAGGGCAGTTAATCTTTCTTGCTCTGTGTTGTGCTTTCAAATTAATATCCAGATTTCTTTCCGAAGATAAATTTTCCTTCCGAACCAGCCTTTGGTAGTGCACCGCACAGCTGCCTGATACACGTTCCATGCACAAATGAGGATTCTGGTGCTCTCCCAGTCTAGCTACAAGCTGTTATACAAAGTCAGGATGTTTTAAAATTTAAGACAGTTTCTTGGTCGTCTATTGTTTGCAGTCTCACAGCCTGCCATATATCTTTCTCCTCAGAAGTTACTTTTCCCCCTTCCCAGCATTGTGGGGAGGCTTTTCCTGCCGGGCTCTGTGCAGTGTGTCTCTGAAGCAGTTTTACGGTGTTCCCCAGAAGCATGCTTTTGTCAGGCTGCCTCAAAGCACAATCCAGAGAAAAGCCTCTGAAGCAAGAAATGTCCTTTTCTGTCTGGCTCTGAGGTGTTATCTCCCCTCTTCCCAAATGCAATTGGCTCCATCTGCATCTCTAAGCTGTTTTGTTTGGAGCGAAGAGAGCTCAGAAAATCAAGGGAGGCCACACACATAAACAACTGTGTGTGAAATCAATTAATCTAAACGAGCAGGAGACTTGTTCTTGAAGGAGAAAAGCCTGGTTCTCACAGAAACCTCCCCTGTGTATGGTGAGACTGTTACAAACATTACATCACTGGAACACTGATGAGTTGGGTGAGTATTTTAACCTTTTTGGCCAATATTTAGAGCAAGAGTGGTGTTTGATTGTGTTTGAAGAGCTTACCATGCTCTTTGTATTTTAACAAGTGATTTTCATTATGGATACAGTGGTAGCATGCTAAAACAGGCACTACTGAAGGGACCTGAATTTTGACAACTTCAACTATTTGCATCATAAATTTGGTTCCAAGCATTGCACACACCCAGTCAGGGATAAGAAGCTATGCCTGTCATTCCTATATGTTTGGGTAACAGATATTGTCAGAGATATGTACACAGGACAGGAATTACTTGCAGGATTTTTTAAAAAACAATTTTTCACCTCTAATTAGAGAAAAATCTTACATTTCTTTTTAAAAAGTCTGGTAAGAAAAAGAGGTTTCCTCAGCTCTCCGGCAGGAGGAGAGTCATTCACATCTCGGCACACTGTGGTCCTCTGCTGTAGGGTGCCCAGGGGTCAGTAATTACAATCATATCCCAGTCCCACTCTGCACCTCTTTAAATAATAGTGTTCTCTCCTGGCTGGCTGGGGCAGTGATAACATGAACAAAAAGCTGTGCTTGGCCCTTCTTGGCTGAGGGAAGGACATGGAAATAAGGCCTGAAGAGAGCACACGTGAGGGGAAAGGAGTGAAAGTCCAGCAGACAGCCACTCCACTCAACCTCGTAAATCGTCGCAGGAGAGGGTGAAGTAGTGCAAGCCCGAGAAATCAAAAGTCTCTGTGCTTGTGGTGTTACTCAGACATTAAAGTCTTATCGTGGCCACGAATCTTCCCTGACGTCCCTGACCTTACCTCCCTTTTGGGGATGAGGAAAAGGGTAAGAGAAATGGTTTTGTGTTCTGCACTGAGGGCTCCTTAAGGAATCCCGCTCTGCTTGCGCCAGCTCCGAACTGAAAGTTCATCCTTTGGAGTGAGAGTTTCCCAAAGGCTTGAACTAAAGCCAGCCGTGCTAGGCAGAGCTGCAGGCCAGGGGTCTTGATGGATACTCCTGTTCACGCAACTTTGTTATGTTTCGCTGTGATTTCTTGATTGATTTCTAGTATGCAATGGCTTGTTTTCCTGATTTGAGAAGAAGACTTTTATGACTGAGACTTCAGTGTGTAATTTCTTCAGCTGAGGCCAGGAGATGGCCCAGCATGGAAGCCGAGACGATGCCCTGTGTCCCTGCGTGGCAGAGAGCCCTTCTGGAGAAGGCAGCCAGCCCTCCCTGTAGCTTTCTGGCTGGAAGAGGTTCATCACCTCGTACAACCAGCTGGTGCCAAAACCCTGCTTGGTGGACGCTTCTGAGCAGCCACTGCCTTCTATCGTTCTGATCACAATAATTTGGCTTGTTTGTTATCTGATTTGATGGAGGCTGAGGAGGAGATAATTTCCCAAGGCCCTGAGGGCAAAACCTCAGCTTCCTAGAGCTACATTTATTTTCTAACCCTCCCACAGCCCTGGGGTGATCCCCTGGAAACATCTTTCAGGCGAGGTGTCTGCTGAAATACACCCAGTCATTTGCAAGTTAGCTGTCTATGCACCACTGAAATTCCTCTCCCTCGGGCACTTTTCTAGATCCCAAAAGCAACCAGTGTGCTCCTTCAGGCACCCAAGTATCACTGTTCAAGTGGCTTATTTTCCTCATTTCACGTTCATGAAAGGAGATTCCATGTTCACATGTACCGATGCTCGTGCGGCGTTTACACCATTTTCTCTCACAAGCCTTTGGAGAAAGGAGAGATGCTGGTTTTGTCTGATGCTGGGTTGGAAAAACAAAGAACACCCAACAACACAAATAAATTAGACTGCTAATTTCCAGGACCTTAATTACAGCTCTTGGGTTTGCTGCCTGACCTGAAAATAAAACTCCTCTCGCGAGGTTTCCTTGTTTTGGGGTTTTGCGTGTTTGTTTACGTTAAACAAAGCGAGTGAACAAGAGCCACGCTACTGAGTAGGAGAGGATGGTTTGCCTGGTTTGTTTTCCTGTGTTCCTGCCTGGCTTCTGCTCAGCCAGTTGTGCCCCTCACTGTGCTTTGGGAGGGGCATACTGGGCTAAATATATCTGTACTGCCTGTGAAATGCAGTATGGGGTGCTGCGTCATTTGGTGGAGTTTACTTGGAAACTAAGGTGGGAAGCCAGCTTTTATTTTCAGCCTTGGGTCAGATGCATTGGTCAGTTGTCTCACCCGGGTTTTTAGTCTTGATCAGGAGTTTGTCCTTGCAAGACAGACATAAAACCTGCTCTCTAAATAAAGAGCCAAGCTCATTGCAGAGACAAAATCACATTGGGGCAACCATATTTCTCTTGCTCAGCAACCAGATTTACAGTCCGAGAGCTTCTTCAGATAGGTTACCTTGAAAGCAGAAATGAAAGGCGTAGCTCAGATATCATGGTTTAATGAGTAGAGGAGCTGGTGTGATGCTGCGAGCTCTAAATATATCAGAAAGAAGCCCAGCGCTGGCAGCGCGCTGACAACTGGAGACCTCGGGCTGTCGCTGGCGTTGGGACAGAAATGTATCCCTCCACGAAATGTGTGAGGAACAGATGCAACCTGGTGACTAAAGAGGGCTTAGGTTTTGCAGTTTCTAGTGCTGCTTTTTGGATTGTCTTCCTCTGCTGTTTCTGCTGGTGCAGTGGGAGTGATTTCACGAGAAGGGAGGATGTTCCTGCGGTGTGCAAGTGCCAAGGGGTGGGCACAGCCCGCCTGAGCTCGCTGTCCTCTCTGCCACACCCAGACAGCAGCAGCAGGGCTGGGGCTCTCGGGGACATATTCAGGCAAACGAGTGGCTGGAAACCCCTGCTCTTTCTCCATGAGCTCTCCAGGATCACCTGCCTGCACATCTGGAGTGCTGCAGTCACATCTCTGGCAGCTGAACATGTTTTTCAGTCTTCTCCGTTACACTGCAAGTGAGAGGAATGCCAGTGTTGCTATATGATTGTCCTACTAAAAAGGAGATGAGAAAACTCTTCAGTGTAAGATTTCACATTTGTCTAGGAGGATAATAAGTATGTGAATTAATTTCTGCCTCGTGCTTTTGTAGTGCCTAGCACATTGGGGCTCCTGAATATTCCTGCAGCACATCGCAGACCAAAGCCACGCACCTCTGCTGTCAGAGAGCTTGTGGCACACTGGGGTCCTGGTCTAAAGTGAGATCCGAAGGCTCTGGGATATACGCTTCATACTAACGGCAATAAAGTCTTCCAGATTTCCCTTGGAGGATTCAGTTGTGAGGGTGAGGGCCGGGAACTGAGATTTGTGGGGTTAACCCAGCCTCTGTGACTTCTGTTAAGCCTGAGTGGCTCATTTCCTTAGTGGGCTTCAGCTGGGCACCGACAGCTGTGAGCAGCAGAGAGTGCAAAGGATTGCAATTGCCATTTGAACGAGCCCAGGTGTAGCTTATCCTCTCTGTTACTCAGGGGTGTGAGAGGGCAGAGAAGTGCTTCTCTTTAGCTTCGTTTGTGGGCTCTGTGTCTGGCCCTGCTTTTTTGACTGTCCGTGTTTCCTAGGAAGGCGGTAGGTAATTGAGCAATACTGGTAGAAGCTGTAGAAGTTTGGTAGCTTCCTATCTCCTTGAGTTTCTTGTACTTTATTGCTTGGTGCTTTACAGCGTGTTCCAGCTGCTGTATCGAATACTGTGGTGCAGACTTAATGTTCATGGCTTTTAATATTCATGGCTTTTAATATTCATGGCTTTTTTTAAACGGTTATGTGACAATGGCTGTCTGCAGGATGTGTCAAAAAGATGCCTCTGTTAGGTGGAGGGGTGCTGCATGGCAGTGTGTGTCTCCCTTCAGATTATTAACTAAACCAGAGTAACGTGTAATTAACCATTCAAAAGCCAGTGTTGCTCCTGTGTGAAGTCTGCTCCCTTCCTTCTTTCCCCCTTCAGCCCTTCTCCCCGTGGCTCTCATTGCTGTGGATCTCCTCCTGGCCAGGCATTTTGGCCATCTCAGATTAGCAGGCAGGCTGCAGCCTGAGGGGGTTTTGGAGAGCATCTGTGGCCTTGCCTTAACCCTGGGGAGGGGGAAATCTGCTGAATTGGTCGCTGTCCCTGCGCAGAGGGCAGGTTGTGTGAAACCCAGCCTGTGCTCGTGAGGACAGCACGTGGTTTCTGCCCTTCAGTAGTGCTGCTGATGCTCAAGCTGGAGTTTCTGAGTTACTCCGGGAATACTAAAGGGATGTGGTGCGTGTTTCAGTGTGTTCATGTCCCCAGTCCGTAGATCTTGCCTGCATAGGGCAGCTGATCTTGAGACGCTGGGTTCCTGAACTGCAGGGTCCCTGTCCTCTCTGCAGGGCAGTGTGAGGTGGTGCCAGCGGCTGCGGTGGGCAGGAACAACGTGCACCCCTCCACTGGCCCTGCCCCTTGTTCCAAGCGAGAGCATCAGGCGACATCCTGGCAACCCCTGCTCTCCTTCTGGCTTCCACATGGACCTCTCATGGCGGTGTCTTTAAGAGAACATCCAGTGGGCTCAGGGCTGCAGTTTTGGGGAGCAGCCCAGCCTTAGAGGAGCAGTTCATTCAGCCATCCCAGCCAAAGCAACCGTGGTCTTCCCTGACCTTGGTGGGCACTGACTCAAGGGGATGGGGCAGGAACGGAAAAGCAGCTTTGGGACTGGAAAAAGCAGGGACAGAAAAGAAAATGAACAGGGATGTGGTAACCCAGATGGGATATGGCACGTGAGAAGGAGGGTGGGGGTTTGATCATCCACCCCGGCATTGACACTGCTGTGCTGGTGAGCCCGGCACAAAATCTCACGTAACCAGTGGGCAGCGGTGTATGGGGAAGGAGGGGATGCGGGGACACAGATTAACTCCACTCCCATGATTTTTTCTCTCTTGGCATCCATCTCCAGTTCTGTAGTTTCTCACCCTGAAGAAAACAAAGTAGGAGATAACTTTCTTTTATTCCTCAGTCATTAATGAGCCATTGTTCCAGGAAAAAAAAATATCATAGTCATATCATGGGAGAAATGATCTTTCTCATGGGGTATAAAACTTTGTGTGTGAATGGTGAAGGTCTCCTGGCACTGATGCTAATCCTGCCCAGGTCTGACTGTACGGTACTTCATGTAAAACACGTGATAATTCCTTCTGTAGTTGCAGTAGAAATCTCTCATTTCCCGAACAAGCGTGCTGTGTTCCTGGGTCCTGCTAAGCTGCTGCTGTGTGCCACCCCAGCAGCCGTGCCTGAGCAGCCTGCCTGGGTTGCTGGGTGGTTTGGAGCCCTTTGATGGCAGGCGCTATTTAATTATCGGCGGTGTTATGTTCCCGGAGCTCGCTACATGAAAGCAAAATACCGGCAGCCTGTAATTAATCTAAGCTAATGTGCCACTGTTTACACTCCATCTCGGAAACCAGGCAGATGTAAGAAGACACCCAGCCTTCATCTGGGATCCTCCCAGGTTATTTCTGAGCTATCTTGGGAGAACTGCGCTCTATCTCCCCACCCCGCAAGTCGCTCAGAAATGAGTACATTTAACTTTTCTCAGGAATGAGTGGGAGACTTTGTTTCCTAGCAGGGAGCAGGGTTAATGCCCTTTCGTTTGCCTCACCGCAGCCGAGGCTGGCTGGCATGGGACGGGAGCACAGAACTCCTCCAGTAGTCGTGACTTTTGCAGTGTGAAAGGGGGAAATATCCCCCTCCTTCCTTCGTCTCTCCCCTCGCCTTGGCTGAGGAGGAGGCTGCTGGCGCTGGGGACGTGTGGGATCTCTGTGGTGGAAAGACAAGTGATTCTCTGGGGCTCCGGTCTTAAAAATAAAGTATCAGGCGTTCATTTCTGATCACCCTGCTACAAATATTTAACAGAGCAAGGTGACTAAAATGCCTGGAGGTGTGGAAAGACTGAAAAAGATTATGCATCCTTCATTAGAGTGAAGAGTAATAAAAAGCAACGTGACAGAAGTATATAAACTTAGAAGCACAGAGAAGTAAACCAGGCATTCCTGTGTATACTTTTATGTAATACAAGGTTTCCAATGAAATTGAAATAAAACATCTGACACACGTGAAACTTACTTTTTTGTTACAGCACATAAATAATTGAGACTGAGAACATAGTAGAATGCAGAAAGGATGAGATATATGGACAAAAATCTTACACGCAGTTTATTAATATTATTCTAGCTCGTTTAGAAGGTATGGGGCTTCCTCCTCCTGGACAGTCTTCCAGCTGCGGCCAGTTAAAAGCTCTTCCTGGCCCTATAAACCTCCAATACCTTCCTTTGAGGCGTCTGACAGTGGACACTAGCCTAGAGGAGTCACTGCCTAAGCCTTGCATTCCAAAACATCTCTGCATTGAATGAGTACTGGGATCAGAGGTGGCCACAACTTTCTAATCACCTGAAGGCTGGAATGTAGGATGTGAGGCTGCTGTGGTTTTCCTCGTGGGCTGTAGATTCGAGGTGAGAACTGCCCGTCTTGTCCAACCACCATCTGTCTCGGTTACCTCTTTGCCAGTCAGCGGCTCTGGTGTCGTGGTGGATAGGTGACCTCTGCAGGTCGGAGCTGCAGGAGGAAATGTTACATCATCAGAGCCTGTGCAGCTCCATCCTCTTGGGGAGCGATGCGTTTTAGGTGCTCCCATCGACGTCTTTTCTCGGCAGTGTGTTTTGTTCAGAGTCAGTGAGTTGTAAGCAGCTCCGTCGTGTGGGGAAGACTTTTGCTGGGTTTGACTTTTCTTTGTGGTGGGTATGTCTTTGGGCTCTGGTTGTTCTCAGTGGGCACCGGTTTATCCTCTGGAGTGCCCTCACACAGCACACGCTGGCACGTTGTGTGCCAGGGCGTCCCGGGGGTGCCCGGGACAGGCTCCCTGCCTCCCCGCCCCATCATTTTGCTGGGTGATCAGAGGCAGCCTGCCAGCATCTCTGGCCTGGAGGGGATTGAGAGTTGTAACATCCAGCAGAGGGTGCTCAAAAGCAGGTATCCCAAAAAATCGGGTGCTGCCGTACCTCTGCACTCCAGTTCTCGGGCAGCAGAGCCCCAGTTCTTGGTGGCTGTGGCAGGGTGGGCCAGGAGGAGCAGACCTGGAGGGGGCACAGGTGGGGCTGAAGACCTGGCAGCCACGCAGTAGCACTGCGGGGTGGGGGAGTGTTATTTTGGACTAGTTTTTACCTGATCCCATGGATGTGGGGAATGCACATAGAGTATCCTCCTCAAGCATGGTCTGCTGTGCGGTTTCATCCAGAGAGAACCCCATTTGCAAGCTCTGAGGCTGCTCAGAGTTGGAAAACACTCGCATGGCTGGTGGGACTGGTGGGGGATTTGCTTCGGCAGCGCCTCCCTCTTTGACCTGCAGTGCTGGTGTTCCCGTGGCTGTCTCTGTGTGCTGGTAGTGGTCAGCTCTGCTGTGGGTCCCTGTCACCCGTGTCAGGCTCAGCCTTCTGCCGTGCAGGTGAGTGCAGGTCCTTTGGCTGCTCTCCCCCCATTCAAGGCAGCTTCTGGCCGGCGAGTTTGGAACTGAGCTTGTGCCTAAACTGAACTGAAACTCTCCAAGTGCATCCGGGTCAAAGCTTCTGAGTTTGATCAGATTTTTCTACGTGCCCAAGCTGCAAGATACAGTGCCAAAGTGTAACGTGCTCTCGGTTGTGCTAAGAAGGGCCACAAACCTTTTGGGGAACCTTTTGGTGAACCTTCAGGGAGTTTGTGCCAAATCTCAGATCCAGGTGTGTTTTTCGCGTGTTTTTCAGGCTATGTGTTGCAAATGTCACATGGCGCTAAGATGGAGTCCCCAGAGCAAGTGTAGAATGCGATCAGAGCCCTGGGATTAGGGAAGGAGAGGACAAATTTTTCTTCAGCTAATTATAGGCAGCTGAGTTGCCTGTGGAAAAAACCTCCTGCTAATGCTCAGCACCTTTTGAGAATTCCCTGTAGAGTAGGCATCACTGACCTGCCTCACATCAAAGGGGGAAATACCTGTCTGGTCCTTAATCCAAGGCTCTCTCAGATTAAAGAAAGATCATAGGTCTTGATTATATCAAATGCAAAGACTTCTTTCTTTACAAATCTCCCTTATTTTTCCTAATGCCTTTTCTACTGCAGAAAGTCCCAGAATGTTTAATCAGCGTACCTAATTAATAGCACCGTCTCACATAATTCACCTTTACGGTGCTCTCTTACGTCGGGTTTTCCACCAGTGTCTTCCAGTGCATTTTACAGAAGAGATTCTTCTCATGATCTCCCTTTTGCACGTGGGGAAAGCAAGGGAGAGAAGGTAGGAGAGACATGCTTAGGTCACGCAGCCGGCCAAAAGTGGGGTCAGCAATAAAATTCCAGGTTCTTAGTTTTGGGCTGTGCTGGAGCTGTTCCTCCAGCCCTCAGATTGCATTTAGGGCTGGGTGAAACACAGCAGCCATTGAAACGATTCAGGCCAGAGCGTGGAGGAGGCAGCAGTGTCATCACGCACATGGGGAGCGGTCACGTAGCCGAACGCCGGTGTTTGTGCAAAGCTTCCCGTTGTCTTTAACAACCACCAGCGTGGTCAGGCACCCGTTGGTTTCCCCTGACAGACAGCAGGTCAGCGGCCTCGGCGTGGTGCTGGAACACTGGGGCAGCGTTAACTCAGAGGAAAGAGCTCCACTGCCTGAGTCACCCACGTGGCTTGCGGAGGGACCCTGGTTTCCCTGGAGCACCGGCGAGACCCGGGGCTGCCGTCCTGCTGAGGTCAGACGAAAACGTGACCTGAAGTGGGCTGGCTGCAGTTAAATAGAAGAGAGACACTGGAAAAAACACACCTCACTCTAAGGGCTAGAAGGGTGGTGGGGTTTTGTTTGGGGTTTGTTTTTTGTTTGGTTGGTTGATTTTTTTTTGGTTTTTTGTGGGCTTTNAAAAAATAAAAAGAAAGAAACCTTCTTTAACTAACTTGGTAATAATAGTATGGTTTCAAAAGTACTTGTTTAGCCAGTGCTGACTTTATGCTTACACAGTACCTCTGGCCTGGGAAAGATGGAAACCACAATGGCTAAGTATAGAGGCCTCTAAAATATCTTCATATATGCAGTGCCTGAGTACACAAACAGAACTGGTCTCTCTTCTGTCTACAGGAGCAATATTTTCCATAGGATTTATATTGACAGAGGTTTTTCCCCTGGCATATTTATTAAAATAAAGGTCCTCCAGAACTGCATCCATGTGCTGAATCCCATTCCATGGCCACCTTCAGCCTGATATAAGAAATATAATCTGTTCCTGAAGAAGAGTAAACACTTTTTCGTTCTGTGCTGTAGCAGACTCTTGACTCAGGATGTTTTTTTGATTGTTTTTCTTTCTTGTTTTGGGTGGGGTTTTTTTCTTCTGCTTTTAAAGAAAGCAGGGAATTATTGCCGGGATTTCAGCCTTAGCTTTTGAGAGCAGCTCATGCATAAAGGAGAGATGCTCCCATCCTTGAAGTGTGTAGGATCCGTGGACTGAGTGACCAGAGCTGTGGTAGGTGCATTCACCTCTGTAGAGAAAGTACATCTGTGTGCAGCGTGACACTTGCTGCTGGGATGAACTCCTCTCTGCAGCCTGTTTCCTGGAGTCTGAATCTGTGTCTCTCTTGGAGCCTGACCCCCAACTTCTCTGTGTGCCTCCTTTTCAGTCTTCGACTCAAACCGCCTGCAGTTTTTGGGCAGTTGTGGGCAAAGCAGTTTTCCTGTTCCTGCTCTGCGAGTGCGCTACCTCAAGCATGTCCTGCCAATTCCCAGCTGTGGGCTAGATTTGCACTGACACAACATATTCCTGGTAAATGACAGATTTCTCTGAGCCGGGGCTGGCGCTCCTCGCTCCGCACGTAGCTGTAGGCAGTGCGTGACAGTGTTCTGGTGGGAGCCAGGAGGTGGTAGGAGTGGCACACTGAGGGCATGCCCAAATTATGTGCTCCAGGGAGCAACACCTGGCGCATCAGACGTGCAGATGTTGCGTAGGTGGTCCTCAGGCGCTTGTAGATTCTCCTGTCGTGATGATCTGTCCTGGCTCTGGATCCTGTGCTGGCACACCAGCAACCCTGGAAACCCCCCAGCTTTCGTAATAATAAGAACTTGTCCTTCCTTTTTGGAAGCAGCAGCTTCTTTAAATGTTTGTAACAATCTGCAGCTGAACATATAGACGGTTCTTTCAACACCGAGCCTCTTCTGACACAACACAGCTCCAGTGCAGTAACTGCAGACAGATTTTGAAACCCTTCTGTCTGCAGGGCCCGTTCTTCAGGGAAATGGCATGGAGGGGACAGAAATGAACATGTACAAGTACATGTGACAAGTTGTGCCTTTATTATAATATATGCCTTAACAAAATTAAAATATTGAAACATATAAAATCTTTGTAAGATCTCGGTGAGGTTAATCTCTTTACGTCGTTCGGATTCTGGTTCCAACTCTTGCAGGCCACGAGATGTTTGTGAGGGTAGTAATAGTTTCCAGATGTGTTTATCATACATCTAGAAATCCACCTGTACAATGCAACATGATAACTGGGCTCTTCACGAGGCTGATGCTGCACGATGCTTCACGAGTTGAAGCATCTGAGGTGCGTCTGCAGGGAGCTGAGTCGGAGGACTCAGGGAAAGGAGTGTTCCTCCAGGACAGAAGAGGCTGTCTGAATCAGAAAACTCCTCAACTTTTTTTCTGTTGCCGCTTGTGGAGAGCATTACAAACACAACTTAATTTGGGGAAAAAGTAGACTGTTTGAGGTGGATAGGGAGAAAAATTATTAGAAGTAAACTGGAAGTGGTTGAGTAAGGGGGCTGCAGGCTATATACAGGTAAGATAAACCCTTTTCAGAAATGATCCAAGTATATTTGATCCTACCTCTGTGCAGAATTTGGATGCTGATCTCTGGCAGTCCATGGTGTTTCAGTGGCACTGCAAGCAGGGCTTTTCAAGGTTGTCTGTGGCCAGCAGGCTTTGTATAAGCAGAAAGACTTATGACTCGAACAGCAAGGCTCACCGGTGGCACTCGGGACAGCAGGCTGGGGGAAGATCTGCTTCCTTGGAGTTGCAGAGGATGGCTCCTCTGTGGCACTGTGCACAGTGCTCCGTTTATTTGGGTGAGAAGTTGGGGCTGGAGCTGACTCTTCACCTGACCTTACATTTCTAGTGCCACTAGTGAATCACACAGGTCACATCCTCTGCTACTCCTTACTGGTGGCTGTGCATTCCCTACCTTGGGACACCGTCTTGGAGAGCAGACTCAGAGAGTATCGCAAAGCACGTCAGCCTTCATGAGCAATTTTGAGCAGGCTAGGCTATTTGTCTTTTTATCTTACTGTCTTTAAATTGTGCAAAAACAGTGTCCGTGTGGATGGAGAGAGGGAGGTAGAGAGGAACAAAAAACCTGATCCAGTAAAAAACCGAAACAAAGCCAAATGACATTTAGGCAGCATTCAAAACTGCAAAACCAAAATCCCCAGCTTAGGCACCACCTAGCTCCTGGAGGCATCGTAATTCCACAAATGCCTCATTTGACTTTTTCTCTGTGCTTGTCTGGGGTTTTTTAATTATTTCTGTTTTAACACCCCTGGGGTGCGGAGTTTTTTACTTAAATGCTTACCCCAAAGCGATTGAGTCTGATCACCATCCAGAAGGCAAGCATCCTGGCCCCTCAGCCTGCCCAGGTGCTTTCAGAGCACACCCAGCACATGCAGGCACGATAAGATCGAAAAAAAAAACCCAGTGGCAGCTGCCACATTGTTTTGAAACATCTTACACAGCAGCTGAATGGTTGGGAAGCTCAGAGATCACAAGCTGCTTCTCCTTTTTAACCAACAGCTGCTTTGCGCCACATGCTGAGAGGTCTTTAGCCATTGCTTCCTTCACACACTTCATTTCTTGCTCCAAGTCTGGAAAAACCATCCACACTGCAGCGTGGCTGACATGGGAGTAGCGAAGAGTAGCCCTTTTTCCAATGGTTAGTTAGTGCCTTCTCCAGAAGGGATAGGCTGGAAGTGAAGGGAGGCAGGGATTGAAACAGGTCTTCCGCTTCCTCAGGCTGCTGTTGGCAAGCAGGAACACCGCTGCTTCCTCTGGCTGTGGCTCGCCTGCTGCTAGGCCAGCGGGAATGTGGCACTTTGATGGAAGAGGAGCAGCACCTGATTCCGGGCCCCGTGTGAGCGCGGGCAGCTCCCGGGAGCCCTGAGCAAGGCACGGAGCCCCTCGGGCAGGAGGGCTGTCGGTGCCTCTCCTCTGGCCTGCCCGCGCTCGGTGTGCTGATGGGGAGCGGCTCCGTGCCCGGCAAGGAGTTGTTTTGGATCCTTAGTGGTGTCTGACTGTTCTCGGAGGCCACAAAAGCACCGAGGGCCCTAACGCCAGGATCCACCCTTGGAGCAAAGCCCCTGAAGCTGGGTGTTACAGTGCGCGCATCCTCCGTGCCAAGTCTTTTTTGGAGCATGCTGCAAGTGACTTGTGTAAGACCTCCTACATAATGGCTTTGCGGAGCCAAAGCCCAGCCTGTCCAGTGGGCCTCATCCCTCCTGGCTCCTTGGCTTTTCACTTCGCTGAGGCTCACGGGGCTGGAATCGTTTGCTTTTTCTCAAGCCTTTCTTTAAAAAAATCTGAGAGTGTTGCTTCTGTGGAAAAGCACTTCTGTTCGTTGCATGCTGCTGGAGCGGGACTCATCTAACCTGGAGTCTGGGATCTGTCCTGTAAGACAGAGGGGAGGCAAGCTGCCCAGCCGAGCCCTGGCTTCGCTGGATCCAGCTGCGGTGGTTTAGGTTTCTGGCTGAGTCCGTCTGAAAGCGGCACAGAGCAAAGCACAAAGAGAGGGAGGGTCATAAGTACCCCCATTCTCTCCTGATAATCCCTTAAAAAATAATTGCAGGCCTAAACCTCTGGCCTCCAGCAAATTTTCCACTCGATTAGAGGCTTTTGTGAAGCCGGGGAAAGGGACACGCAGACTTGCACATTGTGCCGCTGCCCGAAACTTCCAGCTGGGATTTTTTCCATCAAAAGGGGATTTTAGTAAAACCATTATAAGGGGCTTAGTCACAGAAAAGCAGTTGAGCTGAGACAGGGGTAGATTAGCTTTAACATGCTTGTTTTTGGCACTAGGGACAGGGTGGAAGTTACACCCAGCCGCTCACATGCAGCCCCCCTCATCCCGCTGAATCCCTGGCAGGTGTGGGTGGGAGAGGGTATTTCCCCGTGTTCCCCCTGATGTCCCCCTGGCACGCTGCATTTAAACCCGGCGGAGGTGAGGGGAAGGGAGTGGGCATCCCGGGCACAAGCCCTCGTGCCGCGTGGTCTGGGTGAGGAGAGCAGAAGTCGCTGCTGCTCGGTTGGCCTTTGGTGTGGTCTGGGCGAGTCTGTGCTGATGGACAGGTGCCTCTGGGGACGGGAAACCATGAGGGGAGACAGCATTTGCAGCCCCAGGGACCGTGTCGTGCCTTTGATCCGCGTGGGAGGTCCCCGGGGCCGCTGCAGGGACGGTCCCAGCGGAGATGTGCAGGGAGCGGCCGGGGGGCTGCAGGCAGGGCCCTACCTGCTGTTGTGACCGGACGTTGCCCCTCGGGGCTGTCGAGGCTGCGCTTTCAGTCAGCTCCGCGTTTGTTGGGCCAGGCTTGCCATTGCCTGAAATAAAAGCTGTGACAGCTGAAGGGTTTGCACACGGAGAGAGAGAGAAAGAGAGAGAGATGGCTTCTTGGAGGGGCTGCTGCTGCTGCTGGGAGCTCTTCCACTGCCCGCACTCACACACCAGCATTTCCAGGGTGCTGAGTGAGAGTCTGGTGTGGAAGACTCAGAAGATGTCCTCTGCACTTAGTGTTTCTCTGTCCTGACCCTCCCTCTCCAGGACTACCTTAGGCTGGAAAACTCATTTCCATTTTTGCTGCTCCAAGTGGCAGAAGCCAGCAGGACTGGAGATGGGAGGGGTGGACGCCAGGCACTGTTTGGACATCACCTTAGTCAAGTTGCTTCCACCTCTCTTCCCCCATTAGTGCTGGTTTTCCCTTTTTGATGTCTGTGTATGTAGTGAGCCTGCAGAAGCTAATTATTAAAATTCTGAAAATTATAAGGTGTAGTTGCTTCTGAAAAAGACACCATCACCGTACCTGTAGCAGCAGTGTGAGAACTGGATAAAAAAGGTATTTAAGTTTATGTACTAAAAAGGACACACACATACAGCTCTAGATACCTTAATCACTACAGAGGTATCCAGTGGAGCAGCTGTACCAGCAACGTAGCAAAACCCTGCACAACAAAACTGAAATAAAATAATCTAAGCATTACTTTACGTTTGGTCCTGCTCCATTACCATTCTCACACTTGCATGCTTAAAAAAAACCCAAATAAAATCATTTTCTTGGTGTCAAGATATAGATGTCAAGAGATGGAGTCTTAGGGCAGAAGTGCTAAGTCTAGGGTGGATGGTTTCCAGGAGGCAGCTCTGTGGGCTGGGGTGTGAAGTTCTCCCATGATGGGGTGCACTGATGCACATCTCAACATAGGAAGGTCATGAACCTGTTGGAGTGAGTCCAGAGGAGGGCCATGGAAGTGATCAGACAGCTGGAGCATTTCTGTGAAGACAGGCTGAGAGAGTTGGGGTTGTTCAGCCAGGAGAAGGGCAGCCTCTGGGGAGCTCTTGGAGCACTTTCCAGCACCTAGATGGGCCACAGGAGAGCTGGAAGGAGAGTTTTTACTAGGACCTGTGGTGATAGGACAAGGGAAGATGGCTTTAACCTGAAAGAGGTTGAGTTTTCAGGAAGAAAGTCCGTATTGTGAGGGTGCTGAGGCCCTGGAACGGGTTGCCTGGAGAAGCTGTGGATGCTCTATCCCTGGAAGTGTTCAAGGCCAGGCTGGATAGGGCTTTAAGCAACCATTTTATAGCANTTGGGGTTGTTCAGCCAGGAGAAGGGCAGCCTCTGGGGAGCTCTTGGAGCACTTTCCAGCACCTAGATGGGCCACAGGAGAGCTGGAAGGAGAGTTTTTACTAGGACCTGTGGTGATAGGACAAGGGAAGATGGCTTTAACCTGAAAGAGGTTGAGTTTTCAGGAAGAAAGTCCGTATTGTGAGGGTGCTGAGGCCCTGGAACGGGTTGCCTGGAGAAGCTGTGGATGCTCTATCCCTGGAAGTGTTCAAGGCCAGGCTGGATAGGGCTTTAAGCAACCATTTTATAGCAGAAGGTGTTCCAGCCCATGGCAGGGGGATTGGAACTCCGTGATCTTTAAGGTCGCTTCCAACCCAAACCATTCACTAGTTCGGTGACTGACTCCCAGTCCAGCTGCGCCAAGCGTGGCTTTCCGGTTTGGTTTATGGTGCAAACCCTCAGGACCCTTGACCACCACCGAATGCTGACGGTGGTGGTGATGATGATGATGATGATGAGGAGGAGGAGGAGGAGGAGGAGCAGCCCGGGGGTTCCCCATCCCTTCGCACCTCCCGCCTCGGCGACGCAGCGTCAGTTCGTGTCCAGGGCTGGACAGGTGGGCCCTTCGGTCCGTCCGATTTCTCACCGCTCCCACCTGGCGCCGCGGGTGCCCCTCCAGGCCAGGTGTGGGNTCCGCGCGCTGCAGCCGCGCCGGGCCGCGGGCACCGGCACCGGCACCGGGACGCGCCACCCAGCCCGTGCCCCTGCAGGGACCGCGCCGCTGCCGCAGGCAGCAGTGTGCTCTCCGTCTGCTTTTCTGCTTTTCCTGGGTGTTAGGTAGACGAGCAACCCGAGGGATCTCGTTATCCCCCTCACCTCTGGTCGGCTTGCATAGGGTGCCTCGGCCGAGCGGATGGAGATTCGCCGGAGCCAAGGCAGGCACTGCATCCCTGGCAGCGCCAGGAGCCCGGGGGAGCAGAGGGAACCAGCTCACCTGTGGTACGACTGCTTTGCAAGGCTTCTACGCAGTGTGTGGCAGGAGGAGTTCATGGAGCTGAAGGATGCACCTGGCTCGCGCTGAAGCTGGGGAGCCAGGAGTGCCACTGCAGCTGTCACAAAGGGAGATAATGGCAGGGATTTATTGGCATTTCGGCTCACTGCACAAGGAGAGAGGCTGCTGGCTGGAGGGCTGTGATCTGTGTGCCCCTGCGATGCTGTCTGTGTGTGCCAATTACCAAACCCCTAAAGATATCCAAGGGGTGTAAAGCTGGGACATTCGGGGGGAGAAAGAGGCGAAGGACAGGGAGGAACAGGACCAAGCTCAGATAAAATTTGTTTGGGATTTTTTTTTTTTCCCGAAGCTGGGAGGGGAAATTGCTTCATCATGAAATCACTAGACTGTGCCCAGAGAAACAAGACTCAGAGGAAGGAAAATAACTAGGAGGTTCCCATTTCTAGATCTGAGTTAGTTTCTGTAGCAGAATATGAGTTTGGTTTATGCCTTGGTTACCCTCTCATGTGGAAACACTTGCTCAGGGCACGTGTTCAGGCCCTGGTATTAAACTTTTGACACCTTTTCTAAGACACACCACAGATTTTAGGACATTTTTTAGGAAAATCCCAATTCCATTCATCTTGCAGGGACAGATGAGATTCGGATCATTCAAGATCTCCATCATGCTATTTCAGTTTGGGCTGTCATTGAGCTAGTGCATATGGTAAATTTAATTAAAGAAGGGGGAGAAGCACTAGCATCCCTGCCAAATGTGGCTCGAGGCTGAAGTTCTGGCACAGGAGCCTGATGAACCCTCTCCAGCTCTTTCTTTCGTGCAGCTTGGGGCTGGGGAATTGAGCAGGACGGCCTCTCTGGCTGGCCACGGTGGGGAGTGTCAGTGCAGCCCAGCCAGCAGCTCTGGCGCGGGGCCTCCCTGATGTCCTGAGAGATCCAGCCCGCACCACCCAGTCGAGTTTATCCATTTATCTTTTTCCTCCACAGAAGGCACTGTCAAAGAGCTGCTGGCTGAAAGAGTGGCATTTAAGGTAGATGAGGGAGAGAGAGAAAACAAAAAAAAGGGTTCGCTTTGCTAGGAGCATCCCACATGCGTACATAGCGAGGCTGCCAGATCCAGGGACATCTACCCTTGAGCTGTTAATGGTAGCCTGTGCTAACTTCTAGCTTTGGTTCCAAAATCTCTGAGTGTCTTGGCCACCCAGGTCTCATTTTAACCCTTCCCTGACCCCCAAAGGGCAGGTTCAGTGGTAAGCTCTATACTGTCTAGCACGGAGATCACCTCTGGCCGTAGCACAGGCCCCAGGTGGTTTCCCTGACAGCTGCCCCGTGACCCCGTTATTTATTGCCACGAAACAAAGGACCCCAGAGCCACCATGACAAACTGATTCAGCCGAACCCGCAGCGTGCAGCGGGAAGGTATAAAATGTATAAATCTGTCATGCATGGACCTCCCATGTGCTAGTCCAAGGGCAGTAGGACCCAGGTGGAGCCTGCTTTTCCTCCCATCTCCCAGGGAGAGGAGCCAGCCGTGGATCTGGCCAGGGGAGCAGCTGCTGCAGCCAGCCAGGAACCCCACGCACACGCAGGACTTCACTGCAGCTTGCGAGCTGGCGTCCCCAGCTGCTGCCCCTCGGTCCCTGGGCGCCTCCTCTCCTGCTCAGTCGCTTCATCCCTCTTCCACATCGTTCCTGCTCTGCTCTGCTTTCTGCCACCGCCTCCTGAGCGTGGCCCCCTCTGCTCCTCAGAGCCGCCGGTCCATAAAGCGTGTCCCTGGGTCACCCTCCGTGCCCTGGCTTGTGCAGCTGTAGGCAAGAGCCTTGCTGCCCCACCACTTCTGCTGGCCACAGTGGTGAAGGCTGGCACCAAAGCCACCGCTGGGGCACTGTGGGCTCACTGACACAGACAGGAGACTTCCAGCTCATTTCCAAGTAGTGGAGTGTTTTTTATGGTTTTCTACCCCAGCTGCCAACTGAGTCATGTTCAAAAATTCAAGAGTGGTCGGCTATGCTGAGAAGTTATGTGGTAATTGGTCTATGGTTGTTGGCCTGCATCTGTGTCCGAGGAGGTGCTGTCACCATGGAGCATGAGAGGAAGGTACGAGGAGCACTTGCTCCATTTACGGTAACAGTCCAGGGTGTCTAAGAACTGGGCTGCAGGGAGGCTTTGGTTTTGGCAACTTCCTTTGGCTTGGGTTCCCCTTAAAAGAGGATGTTGGGCCATGTGGGCAATGCTTTTGGTTTGGTTTTTTTTCGTAAGTTGGGAGAAGAAGTTCAGGGGATTTTTTAGGAAAAAAAATCCTGTCGTAGTTCTGATTACGGAGCTTATGAGCACACACGTTATATTGTGTGATGTCCCACCGTGATCCACATGAACATGGGGCTTAATAAGTAAGGAGATGCCATTTTCACTCAAACCCAGCGTAAAAAAACCTACTTTATGCGAGGTTTATCATTCCCCATCCTTGGCTGGGACTGCTGCTGACCCCAGGAGCAATTACGTTTTCAGCTGTTACAGTGTGGAATTCTTGTTGTTTATAACATTCATACGTACATGCTCTTTTTCCATCAAGAAGTTACTGTAAACTCTTTTCTTAATGCGGGAAAGACAGACCCCAACACCTCCCTCCAAGTAGAGGAAGATGGATATAGTGTCAGGCTCAATTAGATCCAATTGTGGTGGCTTTCCCTAAAGCGAACAATGCAGCTTTTGTGAATGGACTCCCAGCAGAAAGCTTGGAAGTCTTGGAAAGGAGGGAATAGAACAACACACGCCCCAAAGTCCAGACCCTGAGATAGTCCAGGTCCTCAGGACGCAGAGGAGATGGTGTTTCTTTTTAAGAGGGCCGGAGCCAGGCAGTACTTTCCCCTTTGAAATGCAGCACTGACATAAAAGAGGTGAGGTGGGTAGAGCTGGCAACAAGAGTATGCCCAGGCCAGCCTCAGCCAAAATACCTGTGGAGGCAGAGGCTGAGCACCCAGAGCAGGCAGGCGCCGAGGGAACCTCCTTTGGGACAGCATCCCACCTGGAGCAGCACCCAGCCAGGGCTGCTGGAGCAGGGAACAAAGTGGCCTGCTCAGCGCTGGAAGTGCTTAAAATGCAAATGTACAGGAACTTCAGACCATCCCCCTCCCTCCTCCTCAGCGCGGAGGAAAGCAGCTTAAATACAGCCAGGCCTGGAGAGGAATGTTAAAAAGAGGGGAAGAATCGCCCTCCTCCTTTCCATAGGGACCCGGGCCCGGCCAGATTGAGTATGCATGACTGAGCAAGCAAGCAAGGACAGCTCCTCTTTTAACTTTCCTGAACAATGGCTCTGGCTTCTTCCACCATTTCGCATTCCCCCTCCTTCGAGGCAGGAAGGGGGCAGCGGGCGAGAGCCCCGCCGCCGGGCTGGGGGAGACGGGCTTTGTGCCTGCCCTATAAACACCGCTTAAGCTCCATCTCCAACAACAATAAAACACCCCACGTCGGGGAGGCTAAAAAGGGACCGCATCGGGTTAAAAGTCATAACGCTGAGGAGAAAGATTATAGTGGAGGACAAAGGACACCTTAGATTATTCAAACTTTTTTTTTTTTTAACACGGTCCCACTTTACTTTCTCTCTAATCTTCGGCTGGGCAGTGGAAATCAACCAAGATGTTTCAGATTTCCCAGGTCTGCAAGGACGCAGGTTTTTGGTGGTTGTCACTGCTGGGAAATGTTTTTATTTGATGGGTCTTCCACCTGGGGAGGGCCACAGTTTAAATCACTAAAAAATCCTCCACCGTGCAATTTATCTGGAGCTTAAAAAAAATTAAGAAACACAGGCCTTCTATCCCCCCTTCCTCCCTCCCCGAATGTCTTCCTCTATCACTGAGTAGTCGATTCAGCTGCTAGCAAGTTTCAGCACTTTTGGTCTGTCTGACCTCAGACTCAGCTGACGCTTCCCATCAATGGGCAGCTGAACCGGGTTTGTCCCCAGGGATGCTGCCAGCACCCTCGCGGCCACGGCTGCTCCTGCCAAACCCCTTCCTTACAAACTCCTCACAGTGATGTTCCTCAACATCCTGCACAGGAGGCACGGGCTCTCTTCCTTCCCTCTCCTCCTCTATCGCTCAGCAGAGCCAGCCCCGAATCCCACCATCAGCCACAAGGCTGTTCTTACCAAACCCAACAGAGGCAGGTACACGTCTTCAATAAGCACAGACAACACAGATACGGCTTTTTTTTTTTTTTTTTTCAAAAACATACTTCATATTTCCTCTTTTATTATATAAATATGTTTAACCTTTTACTGTAAGAATATAAAATGTTTTAAGAGGATCTTTGTTATTTTTTTTATACAAATTCACAAACAGTACAATTAATCCATAGGGGTCTCTGGGTTTGCGTTAACTCCGTGGTCTGGCCTGTTACTGTGGAGGATTTGAGATTTTGAACAGATAAGCAAAAAAAAAGCCAAGATATTTAAAAACAAAAAAAAAAAACCAAAACAAAAACAAAACCCAAACTTACTCTTCCTCTTTAAAATAATAATTAAAAAATAATCTAAAGACCCAGCTCCATTTTATTGACAGAACAGAGATAAGACAGATGAACTTCAGTCTCCTCCCCTTCACACTGCAGCCCTGGGGCCTGTAGGCCAGCTCTGCTCCTCTCCACCTACAAACAGGAAGCCTGGCATAGTGACCATTTGTAGGTGGCTTACGAGGGGAAGGGAAAGCATTTGCATATATCCATATATATAATTTTTTTTAAAACAAACTTGCATTTTACACATTTCTGTTAACAGTAGCCCAATCCTCAGCGTGGATTCTCACATTACATATTTGTGCTAGAAGAGTAAAAATGCAGAAGCACAGTTTGGGTCCCCAGTCCCCAGTGAAGAGAGAGGGAGAGGCACAACCAGAATGTGAAGGTGGGACACAGTAGGGTCAGCCTAAAAAAAAAAAATT
>VZTD01001489.1:1205243-1215513 GCA_013397725.1 Rhagologus leucostigma | reverse complement strand
GCCGGGGGCGCCACCGCCGGGCCGGGCCGGGCCCGGCCCCACAGGCCGCAGGGGTCACCCGGGCCCACCCCGGCTCCGGCACGTGGCACGGCCTGGCATCCAGACCGTCCTTGAGTGTCCGGAGAGGGAGACGCCACAACCCCTCCGGGCAGTCTGGTGCAGTGCGTGGGCACCCGCACAGGAAAGAAGTTCTTCCTCGTATTCAGGAGGAACTTTCTGTGCTTCAGTTTCTGCCCGTTGCCTCTTGTCCTGTTGCTCGGTGTCACCGAGAAGAGCCTGGCTTCATCCTCTTGACACTCATCCTTCAGATACTTAGAAACATTGATGAGGTCCTTTCTCAGTCGTCTGTTCTTGAGGCTGAACCGGCCCAATTCACTCAGCCTTTTCTCATAAGAGAGATGCTCCAGTCCCCTCAACATCTTTGTCACTCTTCACTGGACCCTCTCCAGGAGCTCCATGTCTCTCTTTTCCTGGGGAGCCCGAAGCCGGATGCAGTACACCAGGGCTGAGCAGAGGGGCAGGATCACTTCCCTCGACCTGCTGGCAGTACTTTTCCTAATGCATTACTAATCCTAATTCTTGCCCCACTTCCTGCCCTGTCAGTGCGGAGAAGCCGTGGTGGGTGCTGTGTTGTCATGTGGATGACAGGTCCTCACCAGGGCAGGAGTGGCGGGGCTGCAGACAGCAGCGCTGCTTCACAGAATCACAGAGTCAATTAGGTTGGAAAAGACCTCTGAGATCATCGACTCCAACCTCTGACCAGACACCACCATGTCAACCATGGCACTGAGTGCCATGTCCAGTCTTTCCTTAAACACCTCCAGGGACGGTGACTCCAGCACCTCCCTGGGCAGTCCCTTCCAATGTCTAATCACCTTTTGCTGTGAAGAAGTTCCTCCTAATGTCCAACCTAAATCTCCCCTGGCACAGCTGGACGCTCCAGCTCAGCATTGTGCCGCGCTCCAGCCAGCCCCCTCACTTCACCTCGGTATCTGCCACTGGGCCACCTCTGCACTGAAGTTTGCCAAGGCCGTGCTGGGCTGGCTGGTAACTCCTCGAGCTCTCTGGGAGCCCCTGGCCCCATGAGGAGGGACAGGGATTCCTGCAGCTGTGGAAGGTGGCAGAGGGAAAGTGGATGACTGCCTCACCTTTGCCTGCTGGAGCGCTGGCCGCTGCGGTCTGCGGCGTGGCCATGAGGCAGCATCAGAGCCTTGAGGACCAAAGTTTGGGAACCTTCTGTCCAGGCATGCAGGAGCGATACGACAAGGCTGTAAACAGCTCAGAGATCTGAGTAGCTGTCAAGGTTGCCGTACATCTCTTCATGAACCATTTTAGGGCCTCTGTAATGGGAAATGGAAAATCTTCTGAAAATGGCTTTCGGCTAATGGCCTCCTTGAACTAGCTCTGAAAATTGCTGAAGTACTCACATAAACCGAGCAATTTCCAGTGATTTCCAGCAATTTCAAGAAAGACTGTTTGAAAACCATGTTTCCTATGTGTCTGTAACCTCGTGTAATGGTAACTGTGCACATCTCAACACTGGACAGTACTGCGGCAGTGTCAAAAATGGCTTTAAGTTCTACCGGTGATCAGGTAAGGCTTTTCAAAACAGTTTCAGAAGAGCAGGACTGCCCTTTCTTTGTAAAGAAAAAAACAAAGTTTTTATTTGTTCAACATGACAGGGTGTGTTCTTAATACTGTCTGGATTGCTAAAATACTGCACGAATCAGCCTAGTTCTGATGTGTTTGCTGTACTGATGCATTCACTAACCTGAAGGAATAGGCTCTACTGTAATCATCATTTAAATTTATCTGCTACAGAAGCAGTCATGGCTCCACCTTCCTGTACAGATTCCATATTAGTAGATTCTGTTGACTACTTAGAGGTTAAACGTTTAGATTTCGCTCTGCTTTTTTCTTTCCTTTTTGCTTTAAGTTGGAGGCAAGGCGAGTTGAAGGACTCTGAGGCCCTGATCCTGCAGTGAGTTCCCCGTGCATATAAACATCACTATCGACATTAGGCTGTGGTTTGGCAGCACACAAAAGCCAGCAGTACAGCTCCTATTATTGGCTCCAAAATGGGGTGGCCACATGATGCGAAGCGCTGACCTGGTATTCATTCACCCTGCCTGCTCGAGTTAATTCAAGAAGTTTTTGACAGGTTAACTTTTTACTAGCAGACTTTATGCCGGCTCAGGTGTCACTGTACTCGGCTCCAGCCAGATCAGGTATCGTCTGCACCCCTGTGCCTGGCGCGTGGCCAGAGCAGGATTGGCCCTGGCCCCGCATCCTGCGCTCTGGCTCATTCAGCAGCAGCCTGATCACATGCCTTGGCCTGATCCCAGTGAAACTTGTACTCCTGGGTGATCCAGCAATGCGTAGACCTGGTTTTGGTGATTGTGGAGCCACAGTCACCCACAGGAACTGTACCGGGGTGTCACCCAGTATGAATTACCTTTGCAGCGTTATTTATGCGGTTTGTGCTGCCGGGAGGTTGGTTAACCATCGGGTTAATAAGCAAAAGAATAGGGGCAATAGACTTTTTTCTCTGCAGATGGGCTGTGCTCAGATCTGCTGTAGAGCATCGCAGCTGAAATGGAGAATTTCTGTGGAGCGAGGAGCAGGTGAAGGGTGCGGCATCTCACGGGCCTGTCGTGGCAGGGACTCCTTGTCTGGAGGCAGTGGGATCGCTCACAAGAAGGCCGAGTCCAGTAGACATCAGGCAAGGTGTGAAGGAAATGCGGTGCAGAAGTGCTGGTGTATCTCAGCCATTGTGGCGTTACTCATAACTGGCAAAGCTACAAGCAAGTTATACAAGTCACCCTGAAGGAGTGCTAACGAAGGCTTTCACCGTGTTATCCCAAACTCAGCTGCGGAATCTTACCGTGGAAATAATGTGGTATTTCCTCTCTCTGAGCCTTTCAAACCACATTTGAAGGGGAGTAGGAAAAGGTGTGCTCTTCAAGGCAGAAGAGCTTACCTGAAATACTTTCTTCTTTATGTCTTGGCACGTTGTGTCTGAAGTGCCCCTTGTGTGTAGCCAGCAAAAGTTAGAAATAGATGATGCATTTTCTGGAGATTCTGAAGTTCTCTTTCTCATGTGTTCTATACTTAGAGCATCTGTCTTTCCTTGTGAAAAATTAAGGTTTATGTGTTGAGTGGAACAGCCTGGCATTTGGATTCATAATCCTAATCTACTGTAGTGTTGATTTGGGGAACAGGAGGGCACAGAAATTACTATTCTAGCAGATTTTTACTTCTCAGTCTAAGTGACAGATGTTTGGAAATAGAGGTTTAGAAAGACAGAGTACAAAGTGCATTAAAAGGGCCAATTTGTCACATGGTTGTTCGATTGATTTTTGTTTCCAGGAGTAAAGGAATATGTGCCGTTTTTTTCATGATCTCATGTGGTATAAATAGGAGGTGCTAATCACCGTGTGATAAACTGCATTTTATTAAAAATCCCTGCCTGCCTCTCATGCACTCTGATGGCTGATCCATTCCCCTGGAACCGTCTCTAGCATTCCAGCCCCTCGAGCGGCTCCTGACAGCCACGCTCTCTTTTAGAAAGCACTTGCCAGATAAATGCTTCATTTTTTTTCCCTCCAATTACACCGGTGTTCAGCGGAGGCCGTACAGTTTTGCTTGGCAGGGGTTCAGGAGGATGCACATAACTCATTCGTGGCTTCTATGATTGGAAGCAGTTCATGCTGATAAAGCTGCACTGTTGTCTATCCTGTATCTTTTATTGCATGGTTGGGCATAACATCCACCAGGTCTCTCTGCAGCTCCCATCTCAGCCTGGCCTTGTTTGTTACTTTTGCCGGTCAGTTTGCAGGGTAACTTTTGGCTCAGATGAGTCATTTAAGAGATAACAGAGCCCTTCCCTATCCTTCCTGTTCTTCTGCCACCCTACTCCATGTGCTTTCTCCATTTTCGTAGCTTCAGCTGCGGGATGAAAAGCTTGTGAATTTACCCACAGGAATCTTTTTAGCCTTTGGCTTTTTTTTGCCTACAGGCAGTGGCCATTGGGACTGTGGGACAGAAGCGACGCAAAAACTCTTGGGCAATAAAGTCCATGCCCAGCTAACCCTTCTCTCTCTTTTGATCCGTTTAAACTTAGATGCAGCCACACTCCGAGGGGTACAGTTGTCCTTCACAAGTAGGCTTCCAGACCTTCTTCGTCAGATTTGAAGAGTGACCACAAAAATCAACTAAGTCTGATACAACCCATGGTCCTAAACTGGGTGTAAAGTTGGTTGACTGGAGCTTCTTCAAATTCAGTTTGGGAGATGTTTTTTTGTGTATGAGTGAGACCAAAAGGGTCCTTTTGGGGCTGTTGCAATAGGACAATAGTTAATGTTTTTAAACTAAAGGAGAGTCAGTTCAGACTGGATATAAGTTTTTTACACTGAGGGTGATGAAACACTGACACAGATTGCCTAGAGAGGTGGTGGATGCTGCATTCCTGGAAACATTAAAGGTCAGGTTGGACAGGACTCTGAGCAACCTGGTCTAGTTGAAGATATCCCTGCTCATTGCAGGGGGTTAGACTAGGTGGCCTTTCAGGGTCCCTTCCAAACCAAACTGTTTAATGATTTTGTGATTCTGCGTTGCTGACAGCCAAGCCAGTGTCTTCTGACATGGCTCAGCAAAATGAGGGTGCCAGCTTGTGGAGAGAACGTGCTGCTCATCACTGGTTCATGCTGACTGGACTCCTGACTACTGCTGAAGAGCTTTTCTGGACTTAGTGAGGTGTCAGGGAAGCTGGGCGGCCATGTTTTAGAGCTTCCTTTTCTTCATGAACGTAAAGCAAAGATGATCCTCGTGAACCTTTCTGTGAATGGAACGAGTAATTACATGACAAAGATCTCCACTAAGAGTTACACATTTGAGTGTAGGCAGAACGGATGGGTAATGTGCATAATTTACACGTAAGCATGTGTGCATATCTGCGTGCATGCATACACACGTACGTAAATAAGCATAGGGTGTTAAGTGAATGCATTCCTCTTGGGAATTCATGCTGGTTGTGATCTTTTTTGATCAGAGATTATAAAGAAAATTTAACTGATCACACAGTTATTTGGAAATTGTAATATTGGGATCCTTTTGCCCACTGAGCGTTGTTGTGAAGACTAGGTCTCTATGAAGCTTTCCTTTAAAATAAAGTGAGTTTTTGTACTTTGCAGGCTTTGTGTCTCTAGTAGGTGCTACATGAGGCTGTATTTTAGGATTACGTGGTTTGTCCTGCACAAAGTAATTCTGATCTGCCGTGTATTTCCCAGCACTGGGTAGTTTATTCAAAATACAATGTACTCTGGGTATGTGGTTAGATGCTGGGGCAAAATTCAGAGCTGATGTCTCAGTGCAGACTCCAGCTATAGATTTGAGCCTTTGGGATTTGGGTATTTTCTTCAGGTCTTCCTTTTACTTGTCAGTCAGTAGCTGACAAGAACATAACTCCGCTGGTATGAGGAGGAATGGTCAGAGGGTGTGAAGTGTGGGAGGTCTGGATTATATTCCCAGCTCTGCTGTTAAATTGGCCAACGATTGTTGCTGCTGTAACAGATTGAACCAAACATAAATGAAAGGATTGCTTGAAGAATCAAAACAATTTATTATTGTCCAGACAACTCCCTCGAATGCCATGTGCCTCTCATGTCTGTCTGTCTGTCTGCTCCTGTGGGACAGGACTGTCTGTTGTCAGAGCAAGCGACCTGGGCCCCTGCCCGCAGGCGATTCCCTGGCTCGGCCGTGCATGTCACACCCTTCAGGGCTTATGTGGAGCTTGGTACTCAATGGTTAAAATCATCAAAGGGAAAGCGCTTTGGGAGGGCAGGATGTAAAACCTCAGACCTGAGTGCTTGCAGTTCGTTGCAAGCTTGCAGTTCATTGGGTGCTATTTTAAGTGTTGGGCTTTGTCATTTCTTCATTAGCAGTACCAAAGAAGATTGAGATGGCAGAAAATATCTGATGCAATCGTTATTATTAAAAGCAGTGGCACAAAAACAAAGAGACCTTTCAGGTGGTAATTGCTTTCATAAGCCATTCCTGAGGATTGAACTCTGAGACCTCTACAACTTGATCTAAAAGGGGCAGCCCCTGCAGTCACAGCAGAAACGTGTGTCTGACATGCTGTGTGGTACCTGTTACAGCAGCAGGTCTGTGAAATCTTCCTTTGTAACAGCTGTTCAGTCCTAAAGCCAGCAGAGGTGGATGGATGCGCTGTGCGTGTAGCTCCGCTGACAGCCAACACGTTCAGCCTGGGATGGGGGAGATGTTCGGGCCTTTGGCTGAGGCTGGAGCAGAGTGGGTGCAGCCTCCTCCCTGCCAAAGGCTTCCCTGCAGTCGGGGCAGATGTAGCATTGCTGGCCAGCTTGTGAGTAAGGGTTATTTGGCTGTCAGGGAAGCTTCTCCCTGTGCTCCCTGTCAGAAGCTGCAAGGAAGAAAAGACATCAGTCCCCGAGCTTTCCAGTCAAGCCTTGCGTGGGGCCCCCGGAGTGAGGTCCAGGGACAAGGAATTCTTATATTCTTGCCACAGGGAGAGTGAAAGGTAACCTCACAAGAGGGTAAGCTCAGCTTGGGGAGGGTACTGATGTAGCTGTGTGGTTCTTAAAACACAAGATTTTTGTACCCATGGATTACTGCAGCATTACTTTTAACTGTTGACTCCTCCCTCTCTGGACTGTGGCCACCAGCACATTTTCAGGTAGTAAATGGCATTCTAAAATTGGCAATTCACTTGAATTGGACCAAGTTATGTCACCGGCCTTATGAGCACCAGCTCTGAAGTAAGTTCTTGGAGGAAAACTGAAAAATAGGGCAATACTGTTTTGGAAACATGCTGTGAAAATGAGATTCACCGTTAGAGCTTGGCACAAAGGTGAAAGTTAGAAAACACAGTTTTATAAGGAAGGCAGGCTAAAGACACAAAATACAATGTTATACTTAATGGAGGATTTGGATTGCGGATTTGGATTGCTTCTGGCCACAGGAAGGTTACTGTAACATTTTATTCCTAGAAGTAACAGTGCAGAAACTGTTTGTGCTTAATTCCCCTGATTTTCTGAAAGTTCTGGTGCAACTCTAATGGATGCAGAGAAAAATGGTTGCAAAGGGAGGTGCCTTTCAGAAACTTCTTTTGTTCTTGCTTCTCTTCTTGGGTTTGTGTGGAAACTCTAAAACCCCATGAAGGCAGCTAAATTCACCGACACGTGTTATCTATCTGTGCATGACAAAAATTTTGGAAATCTGCTCTGGAAATGTGGGGGTAAAATTAGGGCAGACACAAACAGGGCAGGGAGAAAGTATAGAGTTCACCGTGCTGGAGGTGGAAATACAAATGGGTAGAACAAGATCTGTGTTTTATTCTCGTTCTTTCAACTTGTGTCTACACTGTTCATAAAAAAACTCCCATAATAAACCTTTGCCTACAGTATAATGTAAATTAATCTGCATGACCAGACCCTGACATGTACAATGAGAATACAACTTTCTCTAATTCTGATAATTCCAATTTTTTTTTTTAAATGTATGCACACAGAAAAGTATGCACTAGAAATATGGCTTTCACTTCTGGGTTTTTTTCCCCAGCATACATGCTGGCTAAATTATGTGGAAAAGCCTCTTTCTTTCCACTATTTGACCCTTGAGATCTAGTATTTTCCTAGTCTTGTCAGTGTTGTTGTTCTGCACTTTCTGCCAGCAATCCTGATCTGTATTCTTTAGGTTCCTTTTGGAACAGTGAATCCTTTTGTGAGAAGATTATTCCTTGATGCCCCAAAGCAGGAAACATAAACAAAAGTCTTCAGATGTGTTGAAATCTGTGAAAATACTTATAGAATGGCAGTGGTTGCCACAGGACATGGGAAGCAACAGGTAACTCAATAATAACAGTTTGCATATCCATAGCACCTCTCCTCTGGCAAAAGATGTCTGTGTAATCATGTAATACCTGGAGCTTTGTAGCATTTCAGGTTCCTTTGCAGGTTTTAGCCCTGTTTCATCCACGATGAAACTGAGTCCCAAAGTGTGTGTTCGTTTTGGATGGGAAGTGAGTACCTGCGCCTTAACTTTGTTTGAAATGCGGGATGTTTGGGCTCACGCTGTCTCACGCTGGGTGCCCAGAAGTATAGGCATGAAATCAGGTTTTGGAAACGGAGAGCTGAATGGCTTCCCAGCGTCACATGCTGGGTTTGTTGCAGGGCCAGGAATACAGCCGAGATCTCCTGGCTCCCTACCCGCTCCCTGAGCAGCAAGGCCAGTCCTCAGCTCTGTTTCAAGGGATCCTAGAGAGCACTGGCATTTTAGCAAGTCAGCTGGCAACTTCACTGTGTTTTGTTTAGAATGGTTCACATTCTTCCATCTAATTCCCACACTGAAAATTTCCAGCTTCCTATTTTCCCCAAGCTGTCCCAGCAAGACACATTGAATATGCAGATGTGGTGGCACACACTCACACACGTGCTTTTCCTGAAGCAACCCCTCGGAGTTTCTTCTGGATGTTTGTTTTACTCCAGTTCCTGTAATCCCCAAAGTGACATTAAACAGATTTTTTTGTTTAACCTTTATATGAAACTCTCTCTCTCTCTGTCCCTTTATTTGTAAGGATATGTGGTTTTAGTTACATTTTGTTACATTCCCTTGTGCGTGGAGGAGACACTGTGTAAATGAAAACAATTATTACACACCACACAAAAATGTCTTCTCAGACATCTCCCATACATGCCTTCTCCAGAACATATTTTTGAATGTGCACATCACTGTATTTTCATACCCATTCATGTAGTAAATAACTTCTTTCTCTCTACAAGTGTTCAGAAACAGGAGGGCTGCTCACTCAAAGTCTTGGAAATGCATCTCAGAGGTAAATGAAATTGTGACCGAGAGCAGGAGTAGGAGTAGGAGTAGGAGTAGGAGTAGGAGTAGGAGCAGGAGCAGGAGCAGGAGTAGGAGTAGGAGCAGGAGCCTTGCTAGCCCATTTCCTGATGCTGACTCTCTCAGTACAAAGCTGGCACTGGGCTTGACCGAAGAACTGCACGCTGTCAGCACGAGCGAAGTCAAGACAGTGAAAAAGCTGGCTTCTGCTTCAAGTGAGGAAGTTATTTTGCTGCAACAGCATAAATCCTTAATAGGATTTCTTGCTTTCCCTGCAGTGTAGAGGCTCAGGCAATTCCCTCTTTCCTCCTACACCTTGCCGGCTGCAAGGATGGTGCACATATTCTCATACAGCAGCTTTCTGAGGTCCACACCTGCAAGCAAGCCTATAACCCCTCTGTGCAGTGCAGCATGCTTCCCTCTCCTGCAAGACGAGCAATTCCTATCTTCTCTGCAGATTCACGGGGGTTTTTTTGCAGGACAAACACATTTTTCTTTGCGAGAACTTTGTAGTTGTCCAAAAAAGCAAAGGTTGCATTCCAGACGTACAGCTGTTCCACCTACAGAAATTCTCTAGTCCTGTCTAGTCAACTTACTCAATAGCATGTTGCCAGAGAGAATAAATATGTTCAAGAGATTGGGGAAAGAATCTCCAGGACTGTAAATATTCTTTTGGATTGTAGCCTAAAATAGACCGTTTTAATTTTCTGTATTTGAGTGGCAGTTGGAAGAACTTAACCCCCCCTGATTTCTCCCACTGAGTATGTGGTTTCCCTTTAGTTTCAAGAGAAGAATAAACACATTTCTTTCTTTTCAAAAAAGCCGTCTCCTATAGACTGTTCTCTTGTGTGTGGTAAGTTCTGCACAAGGTTTAGTGTGAACGTGGACTAAATAATGACAATATTTAAATGTTTTCACTGGAGGATATTTAAATGCATTAGATCCTGTAACACACAGCGTCCACAGGCAAAATCACTATGCTAGCCCTGAATTAAATTCAGCTCCCCAGCAGATGAAAGAACTGAATTTCAGAGTCTCAGTCAGCTGTAACCAAAACGAGAAGCTAGGCAGATCAGCAGCGGTGCTGGGAGGACAATGTCCCAAGCTGAGCCCGTGGTGCGGTCACCTGCCCGAGGGTCAGATGCCCACCCTGCCCGAGGGTCAGATGCCCACCCTGCCCGAGGGTCAGATGCCCATGCTGCCCGAGGGTCAGAGGCCCACGCTGCCCGAGGGTCAGATGCCCACCCTGCCCGAGGGTCAGATGCCCACGCTGCCCGAGGATCAGATGCCCACCCTGCCCGAGGGTCAGATGTCTGCCCTGCCCGAGGGTCAGATGTCTGCCCTGCCCGAGGGTCAGATGCCCATGCTGCCCGAGGGTCAGATGCCCATG
>VZTD01001489.1:1171820-1204948 GCA_013397725.1 Rhagologus leucostigma | reverse complement strand
TGAGCTGCGCACTCCGGCCGGGGGTCAGATGCCCACGCTGCCCGAGGGTCAGATGCCCGCCCTGCCCGAGGGTCAGATGCCCGCCCTGCCCTAGGGTCAGATGTCTGCCCTGCCCGAGGGTCAGAGGCCTGGCTTGGCAGCACTGCAGACGCAGACACTGCAGGGAGGGCTCTGGTGCCAAGCTCTGTGCGTGCTCCCCCGCTGCAAATGCCAGTGCCACGTGTTCTGCGGCCAGAGAGTGCCATTAGCACAAAGGTGTGATGGTGAGAGGGGAGGGGAGGCAGCTCTGTCCCTGCAGGGTGCCTGGCCTGATGTCCACCCTGTTCCCAGGGTGCAGTTTGTTCACAGGAGAGGCCAAAGCCTCGGGCTTCCAAGAGCTGGGTGCTTGTGAGGAAAGCGCCCTTCCCTCTGATAAATTAACACATTGTCATATACCTACCTGAATTTTCACCAGGAATGAGAATCACTCAGTACCTACTCGTTTCCTTCTTCGGGTGAGATTCTGAGACCTGGTGCCAATCTCACGCCATCTGACGCTGTAGGTGTATGATCATTCAAAGATGACATCAACCCACGCTGTGGCAAAAGAAGCAGTCCTGCCCTCCCTCAGCTCTCGACAGCAAGCTGGATTGAAAACCGGTTGGCATTAGAAGTCAAAATATCCAAGTGCCTTTCTGAAGTTTGCAGGGTCGTAGTGATCTGAATTGGGTAGCCTTATCCAGCCCAGCTGCACCTGCTGTGGGAATGGTGGCTTTTAAATCCATATTTGAAGGGCTGCGAAATGTGGGTGTTGCCATCTGGACTCTCAGAACAACTCAGGGCCAAGTTCTCTGGTGCCAGTCATTCATGAGCTTGTACACTGCCTTCTGAGTAGATGAGGTGTTAGATAAGCACCTACATTTTCCAGATAATTTAACCCCTTGGAGTTATGTTTCTGGTGGCTGCAACGTTTTTCATGTCCAAAGCAGGAAAGGAAAAACACAGTTTTCCACAGGCACCTCTGAAATCTGATTCCTTGTTTTGAAGCCTAGGTGTGGGCTGAGCTCTTTGGAGGATGAATTGCCACTGGTGGAGTGCAGGATGTGCTCAGAAAGCCTCGCCATGGGTGGAAAGTCGGGCTGGTGACAACTTGCACTGGCTGTGTTGATGTAAAGCAAGTTTTGATTTTCGTTAGCCCTGCTGGGCAGGCAGAGCTGTGGCAGGAGGAGATGGATGCTATTCTAGTGTCTGTACCACCAGCAAAATGTCACATTAGAGTTCGTGTTGAGGAGAGAAGCAGGAAAAAAGCGCAGCTTTTTTTGGAAAGCTTTTGGGTAGCTTTGGCAGTTAAAATATCTATATAATATGCTTTGAAAACTGAGGCGAAGTTAGTAAAAATGAACAAATTTGAGTAAAGTCCGCTAGCAGCTTCAGTTACTTTTCCAGTTGGTTTTTTTTTCGTGTTTTGGGAAGGATTTACAAAGCAGCAAATGCTAGCACAAATACTGGGAACCTCATCTGTTACAAATCAGGTAATTTTACACAGAGCCATCTTTCAAACTAATGCTTTGTTATCACTTTTTTTTTTTTAACACATAGGGTTTGGCTTTTTGTTGGTTTGTTTTTTTTTTTTTTTTTTTGCTATCATGTTCTTGCACTTCAGGCCTTGCCCTGATAACACAGGGGCTTTGGCAGCATCGTAGCTTTGTGTATTTCCTGTCCAGGAGGCTGATGTTCACTCTCTGTGCAGTTGTGCCTTCAGCCTGTGGCAGTGAACTTTCAAACAAGATCTGTAACAGGATACCTTTATTTTCTGCAGTTCAAATTGCACATAAGTGATTGGTGCTAGAATGAAGTTGAGATATAAAATTATCTCCTTTGTGGTACAAATGTATATGCAGTCTATTGCCCAGACAGTTTGAATAGATTTAGCTTAAATCTGTTGCACCCAGAATTAACAGGAAATTCCTTCACTGAAGTGTGATGGTATAGAAGATAAGTTCTGAAATTGGTTAAATTGGTGTAATCTCCTGATACAGACAGGGATTTATTTATAGTGCTTCAACCTTTACTATAGTTTTTTTTTTTAACATAAAACACAGTAAGCATGCTTGAAAAAAAATTGGCTTTTTCTTTGGTTTGGAAACTGTTTGTGAAAACTATAAATATGATACAATTACACAGTTGGGCATTATTCCCAAAATGTTCTGTATTTAAATCCACTGTATTTGAGCAGGAACAACACTTAATTGATGGCAGAAGTATTTGATGGTTGAAAGAATGGAAAAAGCAAGCAGATTTTCATTTTGATCCCAATTCAGCAAAAATGAGTAGGGATATACTTACTTTCAGGCACCCGGTTTAATGCTTTACTGAATAAAGGGAGATCTGCACCACAGATTTACTCTTTTCAACCTGTCCCTCAGCCCCTCCTGCACCTCTCTTTCCCTTTCTGTAAGGTAAGGGAAAAATAGTGGCTGTCAGGGTGGTGGGGTCTAAGGGATGGGTGTATGTGCTTACTTTGCTAGTCTGGAGTGGAGGAAAAGCTGGCCATTATTATTTTTATTAGACTAGACTTTATAAAAAGCTCTTTGAAGAGTCTATTAGGAAGGAGAAAAAGTTATAATGAATTGGGATTTATTCATTAAACAGGGTTTACGGTTCCCTTTGGAAATGTACATGTCAAGCTTTGCTGGCAATGATTTAACTGACAGCAGGGTCTTGATGTGACCCAGTCTGATGCCGGTCCCTGAGCACGGAGGTGCTCAGTGCCCGAGACACAGCAGTGAACAGTGCATCTCCCGTTCCCCTGGTCGTTCACTCCTGGAGAATTAAGAACCGCTGCAGCAGCAGTTTAACTGTACTTTGAATGTTTGATTTCCTTTGGCAGTTGATGTAATTATTGCAGAGTGTGGAACAAACTAAAAGGAATTTATATTCAGAGCAAAAATGAGGTCCAGGCCTGTGAGATGCAGAGACGTAAATCTTCTCGGTTTGGTATGACTCCACTGGGACTGGGGGAGCTGGACACCCCTTTAGGGAGGATGAAGGTGCTCCGTGCTTTCCAAGATCAGAGTGAGGAAGAGAACACTTAAAGTCATCCAACTGTTTCCATCCCCTGGCCTGTTCTAAAATCTCTGCAGAGAAGTTGCTTTGACTTGGATTGCCGTGCGCTGCCTCCTTGCTCGTGTTGTCAGAGAACTTTGTGTTCTTATTCTTCCCAACCTTCAAGGAAGGCTGATGTGTGCTCATAACCACCATAATCTGAGTGCAGAGTTCTCATACAAACCCTGCAGCCAGCATCAGCTCCCCAGCAGGACAAGGGCTGCCCTCCTGTCGCTGCTTGAGGGGTCTGCGCCATGGTCAGGTACAGCAGGTAGCAAGCCAGCTCCCAGGGTTGGTCTCTGGAAAACAAAGGAGGGATGGATGTTCTTCTTTTCACTTTTTCTCATGTCTTATTCCCCTCTAGGATGGTTAATTCTTTGTGTAAATTGAACATTTGGGAAAGCTAGATGACCTTAAGGGATGGAGTCTTTCATCCTTAGAAATCTGATGTTGGGGAGCAGCAGCGTGGGCTTCCTAATCCTGCCTGGGCTTGTGTTCCAACCTGACCCCCCATGGCTCCTTTGAGGGGGCCTGGGGAACACTTTCTGAAGATGAAATGGTTAGTGCAATTTAAGGAGATGGGGTGCTTGTCTGGCACGGAGGCTGTGACACAGTGGGCATCTTAAATAAGCTGCTGCACGGTCAGCAGAGGATAATGCTTGGTACTTCTTTCAGATATATGTATCCAGTGATTTGTTAGATTTATAACTGTACATAGTAGAACTGGTTTAATTTCTTACGGGACTCTCCCATATAAATAGAGGACGCTAAGAAGGTTTCAGTTTGTGATTATGGATGACTGCTGCAGCCCCAGAAACCCTGGTATTATAGTAGCCGTGGCAACAAGAAGTGCAAAATTTGGGCTAGACATGTCCTGGTTCAGGACTCTGGCTCTCAGCTGAGGCTGCCAACATGCAAATAGAGTTTTGTGCCGGTATGGCCAAAATCGAGTAATATAGCCCCTGAGAGAAAAGATGATGATGACATTGACCTTTTCAAATGTTGAAAAGATGAGCTGTTTCAGATTTGATTTTTCATTACGTGCCTTGATGATGACTGTGTTCAATTGTGTATTCTTTGCTTCTTCACTGCAAAGATATGTGGATCCATATCCCCCATATCTTTGCAGTGAAGAAGCAAAGAATACACCCCAAGACATTTCTCAGGTAAAATGGAACCGGATGGCTTGGATCTGTCCATGGGAATGTCATAATTGTGGAGAGTTTCCAGACAGCTATATACCTGCAGGGATGGGTCTATGTTGCTTCTTTCTTGATTTCAAAAATACTTGAATCAATTTTGTTTCAGCACATGCAACTTCTGCCAAATCTCTTGCACTTTTCTTTGGGACATCTTGTGCTGGTCTCAGTGGACCAGGTTGGCTCAGCACTAGTATTTAATCTGCTGTAAGAGTGAGTACAAGTACCACTGAATCCCCTTGAGAGGAAGGAGGATCATGTCCTGATTAATCTTTGGAGTTTGCTTCTTTTCTTCTAGCGGGTGAGATGGTCTTGCTCCAAGTGAGCTCATTGCCTGTCATGAAATACTGTGTTGAAAATGACAATGTTCATTAGGCCGTACATATGTTCTGTATCTTTCGCTAATGAGAAATGGTTTTATTCATAGACTCATTATCCTTTATAGATATTCTGGTTTTAAACAGCAAAAATATTTAGTACCGGGCCTCTTTTGTTGTCTAGTACTTCTGCTTTATTTGCAAGCCTCCTCCATTCTTGCTCTCCTTGGTGAGGCACTTCAGGGACAGCTGCCACTGAGTCTGCTGAGACTGGCAGGTATATCTTGGCATTTGCTGCACTACATGCCCCGGTGACAGTGAGGCTGGATGTCATTGGCCAGGGGAGTCATGGAAAAATGAAAGGGCAAGGTAGTGGTGAAAGGAAATCTGGATCTGTCAGCAGGGGTGACAGGTGATGAGATGCAGAAAAAGGTAGTGCATGAGCACATCAGGAGATAAAACCGAGTCTGTAAGTACCAGAAGAAACAAGCAGGATATAAGCAGGAATAATCTGCCTTTCCAGCAGAGACAGACAGTGTGTAACAATTCAGTGAGGCAAGGCAGTGTCAAGACAAAAGGGCAGACATGAAGGACTGATGTGCTGGGATGCTTTAAGAAGGTTTTATTACACCTTCTCTAACACCCCAGCTGTGTCTGGACCTATGGAGGTGGCTCCAGTTGCTAGTTAAGTAATAATTGCAGTACAGATGAATAAACACATGTAGATCTGGGAAGGTTGACACCAGTACGGCAATGTGGTGGTACAGTGCTGAGAGAGGACAGGCTGGCAGCAGGGGAGCAGCACAGAACCAGACAAGTCAGGGAGTGGTGAGATAAAAGATGATTTAGTTTCTGTGTGAAGACTGCAATTTAGCTTCCAGTGATTTCGGCTTTTTTTTATTTTCTTCTTCTTTGTTTTTTTTTTTTTTTTTAATCCACACTCCCTCTAAAACTGGTTCAGCTGAATGGGCAAGTATGTGACTTTAATGAGATTCCTGAAGTCTTAGTAAGGTCTGTGGTTAAAGCCTGTCTGCCAGAAGCAGATGGATAGCAGGACGTTACGATACATCTCTCAATGCTGTCAGCAGCAGGTCCATGGCACAGAACCAGAGGGCAGGGATTCCCCTTGGAGCAGCACATGTAAAGCCTCCTTCCTGGGTGTGCTGGTTTTGGCTGGAGTAGAGTTAATTTTCGTCATAGTAGCTGGTATGGGGCTGTGTTTTGGATTTGTGCTGAAAACAGTGTTGATAACTCAGGGATATTTTGGTTATTGCTGAGCAGGGCTTGCACAGAGTCAAGGCCTCTTCTGCCTCTCACCCCACCCTGCCAGCGAGTGGGCTGGGGGTGCACAAGGAGTTGGGAAGGGACACAGCCGGGACAGCTGATCCCAGCTGGCCAAAGGGATACCCCAGAGCTGATGATGTTGTGCTCAGCAAGGAGGGAGAAGAGAGGTTAAACCGTGACACTGGGCAATGCATCTCTACTGGCTCCTTAGGCAGAGGAGACTACTTCAGTGAATATCTTCCACATCTTGAGTAAGTGTCTCATGTCAGAGAGAGCAATAAGTGTTTCTGGATGCACTGGACATTGCGAGGCATTAAAAGCAAGCATTGAACTACAGTCAAGCTGCAGGAGTAAACAGGAACTTGAAGGAAGCTCCTGATCACTACAGGAAGAATTTATGTCCAGTTCTCCCCAGACCAGAAGAAATCAGACAAGTTGCAGAAATGAGGAACACTGGAGTTATGTGGAAGAGATGTTTACTTTCGACACTCCTTATGGCACTCGATAAAGATCTGTGTCACATTTGGGAACATCTCAAATTTTTAAAAAACAGTAAGGGTAGGACAAGGAATTTGCATGAGTAACCCTCCCTTTCTCATTTATCAGGGCTGTCTTCCAGCAAGGGTTCAACTCTTTTCACAGTCTGCCAAATCTTTGCAAATGATCTCATGGACATGGCCTCCCTTTCTTGGAGCCTTGCAGCTTCCCTCCAGCAAACATGGCAGGGACAGTGTTGGGAAAGCAGTGATAGCTCTCCAACTGCTTCGCTGTGACTTTGGAAGCTGCATGTGTAAATTTATGCTTCATGCACAGTTGTCACCTCTGAAAAGTGAACAAAGGCAAACACAGGTACAAATTTCAGGCATCCAGCCAACACAGTAGACAGTTGCCTAGGGCAGCAGACTGTTGAATGCAGCAGAATGCCAAGGCTTTACGAAGATGAAGGCTTGCTGCCGCTGCTCTGCCCTCTGAGAAGCATTAGACCTGTAATCTAAGGGTTGAGATTCATGTCCTGTTTTCAGGTCACAGCTCCTTACTTGGCCCAGGTGATCGTAGCGGTCTGGGTGCAAGCATCAGACCTGCAGTGCTCGAGCAGGTTCACTTCTGCTGTCTGAGTGATCTATGCCCACTGGAAGGGGTGGGATGGGGCCTTTTTACACAGAAGTTTTGGAGTTCTTCCTCCTGTTCCTTCATCCCCTAGTGTAGCAAGAGTGGTCTGAGTTGGTGCGAGTGGGCTGCTGCAGGGGAAGGATGGTTTGGGATGAAAGTGGGAGTCACTTGGATGGTGAAGGATGGACAGGGATGATGGCCAGGAGGGGTGGTCTGCCTGCAGTGAGGTTGGGCTGTCCGACCTAATGCTTCACTGACTCCGTCCATCTCAGCCCACCAGCAGCCCTGCTTCGCCCCACCTCTCATCCTCACAAAATTTCACTGATGTCTCCCACCCTGCCCTCCTTTGGCAAATAACCTCACAACGCTGTTTGAACCAGCTCCGCAGTTGGGCTTAAAAAATAACCCAAGCTTTTTATTTACAAAATCAAAACCTCGCATTTGGGATTTTGGTGGCAAGTAGAAACAGGCGCAAGAGGGGCAGACCGTATTCTTCAGACCACCCGCCAAGTGCTTTTCAGCTTTCAGTCTGAAAGTTGCTGGCTGAGGCTAAATCCCTGCAGCAATGCCTCACCTGCTATTATCACTTTATCTGAAGTCATAAACACAGCCAGTGAAGAAATTATTTCCAGCACCTTGAAAAGGACTCGCTTCCATAATTCACGTATTGGCTCAATGGCGGTTGCTTTCACCAGCAGCAGATTTTAGGTAGAATTCAGAGTTTGAGACCTCTGCTGCTGAAGGAACTCCTTTAGCTGCCACCTTTGACAGGATATTAGGCTGGCTGGATAAGCGATCTTATCCCATAGGGCAATACTTATGTCTTGTGTTTCGAAATAAGATCATCGCCTTGCTTGTGCTCGTTGGCAGTCAGGTTGCTACCAGCAGCATTCATAACACTTTACTGTTGTTAATCATCGTCTGCCTGTGCATATTAATACTGAAAATGAGGTATTTAATTAATGCCATGTGTTTCTGGACCAAGTTTCACGTGAGCATCTCCCAGGCTTTCCCGGCTGGAAAGGTTTTTGTTTCCACCACGCCACGGTGCTGTCAGTGGATCACCAGTGCAGGGCTGCCTGGTGGCGTGTCCTGGTTGCCCCGTGCAGCGCTGCGACTGCGCACATGCGCTCGGAGAAGCTCACACCAGCGCGGACATTGACATCACCTGTATTTGTGGAACTGCCTCATCAGCTGCTGCCGTCTCACATTCCTGGCTGGGAGAGGCACCCGGGCGGCTCGCCATGGTTTACTCCTTTCTCAGAATCCGCAGGGTGAGGGCAAAGCTTGGAGATACACTTCTCCCATCATGTCATCTATTTACATGGCACATGCCTTGTGTGTGTGAGACAGTGAGGGCTTTTATTTTTTTTCCCCCTGCCCTAGTTCTTCTTTCTGGCTGTGGCGAGATGGAAAGGTGGGACACTCTCATCTCTGCCAGCGAAAAGGTTTTCTGTATCTGCGGCTGGCTTGGAAATTCTTTAGGTGACATCACACCGTGTCTGTGCAGACTCATTGTTTGTCATGGAAAAGCCATTCATCCATACACAACTTCCTTCCTCCCCAGACTCACGGAGATAAACTTTCCATTCTGTCTATTCCCTATAGAAACAGACCCAAAACATGTATGCGTGGCTACACACACACACACCTCGCCATCCCCCCGTCACGCTCGGGGCTGTGGGAGGAGGAAAAGGGAGGATGTAGAAGATGTGAATAAAGTCACCCTGTTTTCTTCAGACATGGATCCTGCTGTGCCCAAGCAGTAAAACTCCCCTCCCACTGAGGTGCTGGGTCACACAAGGCTTTTTTGTCCTGAGGCTAATTCTGGCACTTGAAGCCACACATCTGCCTGCCAGGTGAGATGGGCCACCAGCTGCAGGTACAGCACATCTGGATGGGGGAGGAAGCGAAGCGTGCTGCAAACAAACACAGCAAGTCCACCGTGGCGGGTGCAAGGAATTCGATAAAAAATATACTTCAGCCGTCTGAGCTGCCGAGGCTGGTGATTCATGTCTCGGGCGCTGCTTGCGAGGCAGACGGCAAGGCTGGGTACTCGTGTACCCCACAGCCACAGCCTGGGGGGACCCGCACGCTCAGCCTGCCTTTGGGGAGCCGCTGCTGCAGGGGCTGGGCAGGGGGGACGCCAGGCCTGGTGAGCAGGCTGGGGCGGGGGGGCATTTTTCCGTGGAAGAGAGGTGGGAACCGTGTGGTGCAGGGTGGGACAGGACAGTGGGAAGCCTGGTAGAGATGGAGGCAGCAGCGGCAGTGTCGATGGTGTGATGAGGTGGCTGTTTCCCCACGGCATGAGGGAGGCAGGGTGCGAGGAGCATGTTAGAAGTACCTGCACAGTGCAGGATGCCTGCATTTGCTTTCTGCCGGTGTCCGGGAGAGACAGGGCTGAGGAGCTGCCAGATTGCCCTGCCTTCGAGGTTCGCGGTGACTGCAGTGGGGAAGGGAGAGGGTGTTTGGACAAGAGGAGCCTTTGAAGCTTTTCTCCTGTCCACCTCCCCTGCCCATAAAGCCATAAGGCTCCGGTGCCAGCCCTATCTGCACTCGTCGCTGGCGGCCCGGCCGAGCCTCGCAGACCCCCCGCCCGGGGCACGGGGCTGGGGCCGTGGCGTGGGGCCCCTCTGGAGGCCGTTTTGGGGAGGGGGCGGCTCATTTCCGAGCCCACTCCGCATTACAAAGGCAGCGGGGCCAGCGCGGCGCTTTGATGTGCCCCGCCGGCTGCCCGCACACCTGCGGCCGCGGGGCTCCGGCACCGCCGGACCGGGGGCGCATCAAAGGCGGCCGGGCCGGGGGCGGCCCGGAGGCTCCGGGAAGCCCTCCCGACGCCCGCAAGGGCGAGAACAGCCCCGCGCGTCTCNNNNCGGGCTGAGCTCGCCGCGCCCCCGCCGCACGCAGGCCCCGCTCCAGGGCTTCTCCTCGGCACTTCTCCGCAGGGCGCCCCGTCCCGGCGGCCGGCTCCGCGGGGGCTGCCCGCGCAGCCCACCATGACCGGGCCGAGGCTGGCCCTCGCCGCCGCGCTCCTCTGCAGCTGCACCTCGCCGGTGGCCGACGCCAACTCCTGGTGGTAAGTGAGGGGAGCCGGCGGCGCCTTTGTCCGCCGCGGGCCGGGGACCGGGACCGTCCGGGGCCGTGCGGCAGCTCCCTGCCCCGCGCCCTCCGCGGGAACTTCCCTGCCTCCCGGGCTTCTTTCGCAGCAGCTCGCTTCTCTCCGGGTTTCCCCCCCTCCCGCTGTCCCTGCCCAGTTTCGGGAGACGTGGGACGCAGCCCCTCTCCTCCAGGCATTTCTGGGCTCCTTTGTACGGGCTCGCTGAAATGCCGTCCGGGCTTTAGGATGTGGGGAATGCGTAGGGAGTGGATGGGTAAGGTTTCCTACCCGCTGCCAAAAGCCCTGGGAGCAGCCGCGGAGCCCCCTTCCCCCGAAGAGCGGAAAATAGCCTGGCTCAAAGGCAGGCATCGCTCGCTGGCGCTGTGTGAAATAGCTGCTCGCTTTCTTCTGCAGAGAAAGTGCTGAGCTTTCTCTCTGCCCCCTCCCCATCCCGGGTGTCCTCTCTGTTTAAACTCGGGTTACAAACGAACAGTGTTGCTCCCGCCAGTTCCCTGGAAAAGGCTCGCATCTGGCAGAGCCGTGGAGGGAGGCAGCTGACATGAGAAATGCGCCCGGGCTCCCGGAGCCGGGCTGGGCTGGGCTGGTAGGGAGAGGTGTCGGGCGCTTCGCGGAGGGGGCCTCTCCCTCCAGACTCCCTGGGATGTTTTTCTCATCGTAGGTCTTTGGCCATGAACCCCATCCAGAGACCTGAGATGTACATCATCGGCGCCCAGCCGGTGTGCAGCCAGCTGCCGGGGCTGTCCCCCGGGCAGCGCAAGCTCTGCCAGCTCTACCAGGAGCACATGGTGTTCATCGGGGAAGGGGCCCGCAGCGCCATCAAGGAGTGCCAGTACCAGTTTCGGCAGCGGCGGTGGAACTGCAGCACGGTGGACAACACTTCTGTCTTTGGGAGGGTCATGAAAATAGGTAGGAGCACCTGGTAGTGCACAAGTACACCCAGCGGTACAGGGAGGTGCTGGGCGCGGGCCGGCTGTCCCTCTGCACCTCTCTCCCGTCCTTCAAACACCCACGCAGGAGCGATGAGCCCCATTAGCACGGCTCCTAGAGCTGCCTTTAACCAGCTTCCCCATTCCCTGGTGTGCAGGCGCTGCCCGAGTGCTGCCTGTGCCTGGCTGGTGGCACCAGTGCACCTCGGCCGCAGCAGGAGCCAGCTGGGGCGGCGAGGGGGACACAGTTTCTTTTGGGGGGAGCACGGGAAGGTCAGGAGGAGGGGGGCTGCCTCTGTTTCGTGTGCTTCTTTAAAGGTAATGAGGGAAGAAGCTGGAGCCAGGAACAATGGCCCCGTGTTATCGTTCCCAGCATCTCGGACAGGGAATGCAGCCCTGAGATGTGGGAAATATGGACTCTCCGGGCATGGAAATTCCCCCCCCTTCCTCGTACTGCCACTTTCTGTGTAAACCTAAGAGATTTTTATAATTCCTGCCCTGCTGGCCGTAAGAGGCACATTGACAGGCCATTGCTGCACTTGAATTGAGGTGTGACCTAGCCACATTGTCCCAGCTCCTTTTGAAATGCAATCATCTGATGGCAAGAAACTGAGAAAGGGTTTGATATGTCCGACAGCCAGGCCAATAAAGAAAAGGTGTTAAAACAGCCACGCACACACACACTCACTCACTCACTCTCCACAACCCCCGTCTGAAGGTTTTGTTTCCCACCCACAAAGCCAATCATTTACACTGAAGAATCAGAACTATTTCTCGGTTGTGAACTCGAGGGATGGAAAAAGACCTTCAGCTCCTGTACCCCCAGTATTGCTCGCACCTTTTTTGGCTTCACTCTCAAAAAAACTGCATAGGCAGCAGGACACCAAGAGATGCGTCTTTAATACCTCTGGGGCATTTAGGCGATAGGGCACAAAGTCCTGTGATCTCTTCTGTTTGATCCTGAAATTCACGTGTCATCCTAGAGAATTCTAGGGATATTTCTGCACGTCTTACTCAGTCTTGCAGAATTCCTAATTCAGCCCACCAGAGCTATTCTAATTCCTCCCTTTCTGCCCAGCTCATACCCCAACAATTCTTCTCTGGGGTGCTCCCCTGGGAAATGCTGTTTCCTGACACATACTTCCAGTTCCTGTCACACATCCAAGGCATCTGTGCATCCTTGATCTCTCACTTTCTGATAGCAAGGGTGGTGGCCAGATGGGGCTGCATGCAATCCCAGATTGTTAAAACTTGTGCTTTGGGGGATGAAAACTGAAATTTCATCCACCAAAGGAAAAGGACAGAAAATACACCTCCGTCTCTCCTTTCTGATGTCACTCCTTCACGTGAAACTTCTCCTAAAGAACGGTGGAAATTTCAAATCCCCAAAGAAATACTTGTGACTCCACAAGGATGCCAGAAAATAGGAATCTCCTTCTGGAGCAATCCTCATTCTCCAGTAGCTTCCTGCAGCTCTAGGTTGGTGCGGTGAGAGGGTCCACACTTGGAGAAGAGAAGCAAGGGTGAACTAACAGAGAGCAAAGATCAGAGCTGAAGGATGAAAAGCTGTCAGGAAGCATCCGAATGTGTACAGGAAGAAGGAACTGGAGTGGATAATGGAAATGGGAGGATTTGTCCTCTCTAAAATGAATTTGATCCTATTAGTTTAGATTGGGAGTAGATTTCTTTGTGCTTCGGTGAAGGCAGAGGTGGTGTGGGTATGTGATGGGTATGACCATTAGTCCTGCTCCTGCTGTTTGGTTCGTGTGTGTGTGCATTTGTTTGTTGAGCCCTGTTGTATCTGGAGTGGGAATCTGCTGATGGCAGTGTCTGCGAGGTGACTGCCTGCAGTTGCCCACTCTTTGAAAGCCTATCTCGACAGAGTTTTGAAACCATTCTCTGGTCAGTTAGAGCACGTTCAGACGTTTATACTCCAGCACGAGACTGCACAAAAGAAAAATGTCAGCAAAGGTGTCCTGGGGTGTTCCGGGATCTTTGGTGATTCGTGGCTGTTATCTGTGTCAGTGATAAGCTGCCGGGGAGGGAGATGCTGCCTCTCCCCTTTTTTGTAGCTTCACCTTCCGCTTTTACATTTTCCTACTTCGTAATGAGTCATTGCTTATCATTCCAGCAAATATATTTTCCACACTGGGGAAGAAGACAAAGCCTTTCAATCGCTTAGGTTATGCCAGATATAAAGTCATTCTTCCCTGGGTTCGTACTGCGTGTCTGTCTCCTGTTTTCAACCTCTGAGCCCCAAATCTGGACCACAGCCCTTTTTCTGTGCTCTGTGCCAATGGCACGAGAAAGGTCTGGAGACCAGAATATCTGCAAGAGTGCACAGGCATGCCAGATTGTTGTGGAGAGGGAGGGGAAAGGAGATAAGAAGGACCCAGAAGGTGTATAGTGTGCCAACAACCCTCGGCTGCCCACCCACCGATGCGAGCATGGCATGTATTATTACATGATTCCTTGAGCTGCACTAGATTGGTTTGGTTCAGGAGAACCTGACTGGGCCAAAGCCTTGGGAGATCTTTGTGAGAGCGTCCACTCAGAAATGTGGAAGATCAGTTTCCTTTCTCCGTCACGGAACTTGACTCAGCTCAGAAACAAGGGAGCTGGTCGGTCTGTGTTTAATCATTACACCTTCATTTTGTGCTTTTCATGGGAGTGAGGCAGTCCAGTGATGCAAAGCTTTTGGAGGGGCACCCATAGCACTGAAGTAGGCTGCTTTGGAGCATTATTTTCTCCTAATGTTTGTGTCGTCATGAGACTTGCTCTTAGCTTTTAAATGTGGTTTATTCAATAACAATATCTAATGATGTAAAAAATTATCCTTCCGAAGTGGCTTCCTATTCTGTCAGTGCAGATTTTCGACTGCACGTGTGTGTATATATAGCTCTATGCATTGTATACAGACACATTCCTTACTGCTACATTTATGAGGGGGAGAGGACAGAGCACCCCAAAAGGTCATGTTAGAATTTCCTCAGGGGAGGAGAGAACAGATCTCCTTCAGCGGAATCCTAAATGCAAGGCTGGGGTTTCCAGGTTAGTCCAGTCATTTCTGGAGCCAAAGATCTTATCTCTTCTGCCTTTTCAAATGCTAAAAGGGAGGAGAAAAAAGACAGTCATAAAAGCAGAGAACAAAGAGAAATATTTCTTCCTTGTTTTTCTTCGAGATCGGCAAACTTTAGGGTAATGCTTTTAAAAACAACGAGCTGAAACTGAAGCTTTTTCACTAAAAGAGTTAAAGCGACACGCTTTTGCGTCAGTCTCCCCAGCGGGGTCCGTTCTTCTCCCGTTTCCTTCTCGAGCAGCGGCTCTGAGAGGCGAGCCGTGCGAGCCGAGCCTTGCCCCAGCCGCATCCTCGCCGGTGCCCCCGAGCGCGGCCGCAGCCCCGGCTCCCCGGCGCGCCGCCGGTGGCAGCGGGCACAGGAGGGCAGCAGAGCTCCGTGGAGCTCCGGCCGGCGGGCAGAGCCTCCCGGGCCCGGCAGCACCGGGCGACAGCTCGGCAGAGGTGTGGGAGAGGCCGGAGCAAATTCGGGGAGTAACACCCCCTCCCAGTCCTTTGAGACGACAGCAGAGAGGTGCAGAACTGGAGTGAACTTTGAGAGGACGAGCGAAAACTCAAGTACTTTTCCAAGTATTTGCTTTGTGGGCAGCAAGGGGGGGGGGGGAAAAAAAACCCCCCCCTGCCGTGACTTGTTCCAGCTTCTCCCACCACCATCCTCAGCAGCCTGAACAACTCGTGCAGATGCGGGGGCTGCACACTGAGTTGTGCTGCTGCATCTGACAGGTGGAGATGGTTAAAATATGGACAGTAAAAGTGTAAATCCCGGTGTCTTTTCAGGGATCTCAGTCAGGCTGTAAGGATGCTAAGCACCTGGAGTCATGCAGGCTCTGTTGCACGAGGTGTCACAGTGTGAGGTCCTTTCCTTGCATGTATTTTAATCTCTATAGACAGGGGAGTGCTCTCTTTAAAAGGATGATTGGTGCGTCCTCGGGGCTTTCTCCATACGGGTAGGGGCAAAACCGCACATTGGACTGTTATCTTAAAATACCCCTAACGTGCAAAGCAAACTAGATGAGTAAAAGCTTGATTTTGGTTGCTGAAGAATTACCGCAACTCCCTTATGGGCCAGTCTCGGCTGAGTTGCCTTAGCTAGGAGTCACTCCTCTGTATCTCTTGGACCAGGGAGGTTTGGTGAGGATAGTTTTCTTCTAATGACCTGCGAGTAAGGACCTGCCTTCTGTATTATGTGTCCTGTAGCATTTTATCATCTGTGTTCCAGAGCAGAAACCCTCGGTGTTCATCTCTCATATGGGGGGGGTAAAAAATCAAAAGTTGTCCTGCAGGGTGGATGCCATTTACAGCTTTGCCTTTGTCTTGGGTCATTACCACTAAAGCTGGTGATAAGCTGCTATTAATTAGAGATTGTCAGCACATGCAAATTGGAACAAGAGCACACCAAATGCATCAGCTCAGCCCTGCTGAGGGAGCTGGCACCGAGAGCCTCCTGAGCTGGTGATAAACTATTCTTTGAGGATCTGCCCTTTGAAGTCATTAAAATTTGCTTGAGAGCATCTTGCTGGGCTTTGGTGTAAGTAGCCCTTCACAATTAAATTGCTTATTCTAATGAAGCTTTGGCAGTTGTTTCTCTTTATCACCTGGAGGTTTGGTGATGAGCACAATGGTTCTGAAGGTGTTGGTTTAGCTATTTATTAGACATGTGGTGAGAGTGCAGGTGTGGATTGCCTCCTTCTCCCTCTCCCCCTCTGCGGACACTCAGCACTCCTGGTGCTTGGCCTCATGCAGTGCTCTGGCTGTGCTGGTGCCCCGGTCACACTGGGGCTGAATCCCTGCCAGGAATACAGAGCTGGAGACCTGATCCAGCTGCTTGGCTCAGCTGCTGAGCTGGCTAGGGCGTACACGCCAAGCAGGGCAGTCTCTAGTAAACCTGCTAATGGAAAGTCTTTTCGTTTATTATGGTCTACATGGGAGTTTTACTTCTTCCAGCGCTGTGGTTCTGCAGGCAGTGGAAGAGCCTCTGCCTTGGTGCTGTAGTGTAAAAATGAGTTGCCTTCACTTTGTCTACAAATAATTTTCAACTGACCTTATGTAAACCAAAATAAGTTCAGTGAAGAGGAGCCCATAAAGACTGCGTGTCCCAATTAAATGAAAGCCGTTCCAGAGTGGTAATTGGCTTAGCCAGAGTGCTCCTTTTGCACAGACCCAACCTTGTTAGTTGTTCTTAATGATTATTGGCAAATGCAGTGGCTAAGTCGGCAGCCGCATTTTCAGCAAGTGAACAACCCTCTTGCTGGTAGAGAGTTTCCTCCAGGTTAGAATGAAAGGATAAGTGAAGGGGAAAGAGGCTGAGCAGTCCCTGCCTCTGGAGTTGCTATCCAGAGCGGGATGGAGCCCTTGCACTTGACCATCGCGTTCCTTTTGTTCCAGTAAATCCCGTGCACCTTCTCAGAGCACACCGTGCCCCGCCGTCTGGAGCCTGGCTGCGTGCTCCTGGCTGCGTGTCGCACGCTAAATGAGACCCGTGTGGGGTTAATTTGCTGTCACCCCTCCCTCCCAGGTAGCCGAGAGACTGCTTTCACCTACGCCGTGAGTGCCGCCGGGGTGGTGAACGCCATCAGCCGCGCGTGCCGGGAGGGAGAGCTGTCCAGCTGCGGCTGCAGCCGCACCGCCCGGCCCAAGGACTTGCCCCGAGACTGGCTGTGGGGCGGCTGCGGGGACAACGTGGAGTACGGATACCGCTTCGCCAAGGAATTCGTGGATGCCAAGGAGAGGGAGAAGAACTACGTGAGAGGTTCGGAGGAGCAGGCTCGCATGCTGATGAACCTGCAGAACAACGAGGCTGGTCGCAGGGTAAGACGGCGCTGACCCTTTCCTTTTTCTCAGACTCAGAAGGCTGGAGCTAGCTGGATATTGAATTACTTGGAGGTTTGGTGGGGGATAATCCAGTGATGCCCCAGTAAAAGTGTACGGTCACGTTTTCTGCATTTTTGTGAATATTACAGACAATATTGACAGTATTCCAGTTTTAATGTCAGGCTTCCATTGCCAGCTAAAGCCAGTGAATTTTGGATTTCTTTGAGACATTGTATGGCACGTATATGCAGACATTTAAGCCCTTCCCAAATAAACTAAGTGCTGTTATGGCCCATTTTTAAGGTTTATGTCTAAGAAATCAGCTTCCCAGAGCTTCCCAGAGCTCTGAAAGCAACAGGCTGGTGGTGAAAAGAATCTTTTGGCACGTAGAGTTCTCCTCTACTACCGTCATTCAGATTTTTGGGAATATAAGGCCAGGAGCCTGGTTAATCTCTGAAACCTAGGCCTTGTTCAGGTACCTTGGTACTGGGCACTATAAATAGTTTGCATTTAGGTGACAGACATTTTCTGAGAAGATTCACAGTTTTGATCTGAGAACCCCTAGGGATGGAGAATCCATCACTTCCCTTTGTAGTGTGCTACCAGCATTAATCACTGTATCAACTCTGAACCTAATGATCATTTGAATTCATCTGGCACCAGCTTCCAATCAGTTCTTTTTCTGACTTTTACAGCTAAATCCAAAACCCTCTTAGTAATCAGAATTTCCTTGGTACACAAGTATTTATCTACTGTAATTTATTCGCCATTCTTTCTTGACAAACTAGATTGAGCACTGAAGACTCTCTCACTTTCAGGGGTTCTCATCAGCCATCAGATCATTTTCCTGTCCCTTTCCAATTTTCCCATACCCCTTTTGTATGCATTCAGTGTGTGCACTTCTGCTTTTCACACAATTCCTCTGTCTGTGATCAATAGCCTGGAAGGTGTAGCATCATTCATATGCAGTGCAGCTGTGTAATCCTGCCTCTTTCCAAAAGTAGAACAGGAATACTAACTTGAACATTTGTGCATTTTCCCCAGGGCGTTTTAAATTTTTATCATTCTTCCCTAGAAGTAAGTTTTTAAAAGGTTAATTTTATTTCTAATGCATGTTAAAAAATCCCATTAAGTGTACTTAGTCTTGCTCTTCTGCACATTCTTAACTAATGTTCTTAGTTTCCTTATCAATTTTCTGCCCTTTCTTACTTCTAATTGTTACTGAATTATCTTTCCTTTTCACTTGGATGTCTGTCTTTTCTGCATGTAATTTCAGCTTCATTTAGCCACTAAAGATGATTTGTTCTATTTTTTTGGTTGTGAAATCAATGTGTCAGGTTGAAGCATTGCAAGTACTTCATGGTTCTTTTGCAAAATCAAATTGGGGTAACTTTGCAGTAGGTGAAAAACTGGACTTGAAAGCTGTATAACTCAGTGAGTTTTGGTTTGGGATTGGGGTTTTTTTTGGCTTGGATGGGCAGAGGCTCTGCATTTGCTCAGAAATGGGGTGCGTGTGGTGGAGTAGTAGCCTGAATGTGACATTCTCTTCTGCATTACTTGCTCTGAACATCCTACATGTCTGGAGCATGAACTTGGATTACTACAAATAAATACCCTGCGTAAAGCAAGGAGTGAGGAAGAGACTCCAGCAGCCAGTCTTACTGCCTCGAGGGGTCCAGAGACAGAATGTGGCCCACGGTCTGAGGTGCCAGGTGAACTGCAGGAACACAGATTAAATGAACGCAAGTCATTTTAGATTAGATTAAATTAAATGGAAGTATAAAGCAGTGTATAATTAAGCTCGTGGATTAAAAAAAAAAAAAAACCAAACTACAAACTCTGATAAACTAAGGGAGCTGGTTAATAAGCTCAGCCGAGGAACTGGATGTGGAGGAGGTCTGGAACTTTTTCAAGTCAAAGACGCTAAAGCCATTAGAACTCTGCATGCCAACAAGAGAAAGAAGGTTGTAGGAAGAATATCCAGACCTCGCTGAATGAATAACTGCCACAGAGGAGCTGTTGGGAATAGACCAAGAGCCTACTAAGAATGGAGGGGAAAAAAAATATAGCAAATAAATAATGAAAAGCTCTTGTCTTAGAGGTCAAGAAGTGTAAAGAGAAGGTGAGAACAGTAAAAATCATGCTGAGTCAGACTTCGCAAAGGCTGATAAAATAAAGAGCAAAGGTTTTTTAAACTTTGCAAATTGGAGGAGATTGGAAGAAAGGAGACGGCCAATGAGGATGGGGCTGAGCCTAAAGCAGAGAAGTTTTGGTACCCTGAGTGAGTGAGTGCTTTGCCTGGGGCTTCAAGTTGGAGTGGGGGGCATTGGACATCTCAGAGGAGAACAGGAAATAATTTGAGGAGACTTTTCCGAAAGTTGATCACACAATCATTTAGAACATCACTGGTTTTCTCAAAGCAGACTAGGTCTGATAGGTCTCATTTATGTGAACTTCTGTGAAACATTTGAGGTATTTCCCACATGGGAAATTCTTGATTAAAGTGGGAAATATAATGAAAACTGCAGTAGCTGTGAGATGGACAAGAATCTGGTTCAAAGAAAGACGTCAGTAAGTTGTGTGAAAGAATGTAGCTTGATTTTAATGGAGCTTGATTAGCAGAGCTCATCAAGGACTTGCCCGTAGTATTTTTGTTTCTCAGCCTCAACGCAAGCATTAGGAACAGGCTGATGAACTTTGCTGTTGATGCAAAGGTGGCAGGTATTATGACTGCAGAGGAGAATCTGAATTTTGTACAGCAGCTAATGACACTCAGTAAAGCAACATTAAGACCATCATTTGAGGCCTTGTATGAAATACATCTTTAGTCATTAGGAAAAGAGGAGGAAAGAATTGGTCGCAGCAGTCGGCTGCAAATGTACTGTGGCTTGGAAGGTGGTAAATATCCTGTAACATGCTAGACATCAGTCTTTTTATACAACATGGGGAATACTAATGCCATTGTATTAAGCTCTCGTGAGGCCCCAAAGCATTGTATGTTCTCATATTGCCAAGTAAAATGACCTCAGACTAGAAAAGGCTTGTTAGGGCTGACCCAAGGGATAGGAATCTTTTCTAAAGAAAGTGGGCTAGAACAGCTTGCCATATTTAGCCTAGTAAAGTGAAAGTGGAGAGAGGATATGACTGATGTCTGTGTTCGTGGGAGAAATAATAGGGAAGGAAAAGTACTTTTTAAGCAAAAGGCCAATTTGGCACAATAGCAAATGGGCATAAAGTAAATACACATAGGCTGGAAATCAGAAAAAGATATTTTATTGTTGGAATAGCAATCAGAATGATGGTGGCTGAAAACCTAATTGCTTTTAAAAGGGCATCCTGTGCATTTGGGGAAAATGTTACTTGAAGGAGTGCCTACAACAGCAGGAGATCATAGTTAATAACCCAGGAGATCCTGTCTAGTCCTGCATTCCTAAACTTCTGAGATACTGGTTTTGTGAGCAGGAAGGTGCATATGTAACTCCACATTCCCAGAAGTTTATGCTGAAAGAAGGGACTACTGGAGACCCAGCAGTGAGCACTGCAGAGTGACCACCAGCTGCCATCCCACGGCAGCCCTGCCCTGCTGTCACAGCCAGTGTTTCAGCTGATACCTCCTGATTTATAGGCAGATTTTTGGCATGTCCCTTCACTCAGTTTCCTATGAGTGAGAAAGTTCTCCTTGAATCCTGAAGAGCTCTGGTGGCAGGAGAGAGGATTGTCCCTTCTCTCCGTGGTTCTCAGAAGGAGCTGGGGTGGGGGGACAGGAGGGGATCAGATCTTTTATCTCTCAGGCAGTGCTGACCCCATCACCCCTTCACTCCACATCGGAGTCCTTGTGGTGGTGGCTTCTGGCTTTATTGCCCTTGTTTGTTTGTCTTTGGCTGTTATCTCAGTATGTCCTTTCCTTCCATCTGTCTTTTTCTTCCAATTGGTCTCCATTACCCTCTCTTGCTTCCCCCCACTCCTTATCTGTCGCTCTGTCTGGCAGACTGTGGCAGTCAGTCCTTCCACGCTGTTTACCCGGTCAGCATATGGCAGCCCTCAGTCATCAGCCACTCCAGCCACTGCCAGAAGAGCCTGGAAGGGGGTCTGGCTAATTGACCACGTAGGAGTTACCCATTAATTCTCTTCCTGTTCCCATTCTTGCACAAAAAGAATTGGAAGAGAACTTGGGCTTATGGGAAGGGGCTTTAAGCCTTTCCATTAGAGGCATTTTCAACCTGTTTAAGTGGCATGGCCATCGATCAGATCCTGCCCTCAGAACTGCATGTGGGGTCTGTTATTCTTTACCTTGACCCGAGCCTGGTCGGAGAGGAATTCTCCAATTTCCTCTGCTTTCTCCTCATCTGGGCAGCGAAGGGGGACAGTGGGAGAGTCATTTAGCAGCAGAAGCTGTGGTTGCCTCCACAGGACGTGTGTGGTGGGAGCTGTGGGGGCTCAGTGGCACCGTGCTCACCTGTGGTAACTGGTAGCACTGGCCTTCTCCAGAACAGCTACTGCCCACATGGGCGAAACAACAGCTGTTTTGAGCATCAGTTGCCTGAAGCCAAGTCGGAGTGAACTCATTCCCATGACATTAACTGAGGGGGATTGAGTTGCAGTGTTTTTCTAAAGGAACAAAGCCCAGGATTAGGAAGAATCATAATACTTTATAAAAACACATGCAAGGGCAAGGGAGGCATGAGTGGCCTGGGATTTGACAGAACCATAACCAAAAAGTGCTAACACAGGCTTATAACAAGCAGGCTGGCAGTGCAGTGAGGATATAGTAAGTGTCTGGGGCTCAGGAAATTCAGCTGCAGCCTGTCTGGTCATAGTACAGCAGGAATCCTTAAGTAACGGTGTGGTTGGTCCTCTGCAGTTGTAGTTTGATCCAAGACAAGTGCTTAAGTCCCAGCTTGTAGCTGTTACATTGCGCCGTGAGGGATTGCCTCAGTAAATTGAGCTCTGAGGAGCAGAACTAAAGCTTTTCTGTTTCGAGGACTCACTCCATTGACTTTCTCAGGAGCTGGATTGGCCTCCATGTGATTTAGCCATTAAGCCAAATTGAATCTTCACTTGCTGTCAAAAGCACTAGACATTAGTTAGGCAAGGAGCGACCAGTTGCTGTAGGAGAACTCTGACCTCTCCCTGCTGGTCCAGAACGTGTTTGTAGGCAGAAGGTTTTGCTTGCAGTGTGCTCAATTGCCTTAATCACCTTGGCACGTGAAAGCAGAGAGCCGGGAAGCTTTCTTCTGTGTCAGTGAGTGAGGCAAAAAAGAAACCTCTGTGTTTAGCTGCTTTTTTTCAGCAGTAAACCTGGCTGGGAGACACATTGCCATCTCTTTCAGAGCACCCCGTTTTGTTCTCACGTTCCTTGCTCTCCCCCACCAGATACAGCTGGTGGTAATTTTGCAGCTGGTGCCAAACATCTCTGCTTGGCACGTGGGATCTGGCAGAAGCACTGCAGGATGCAGGATGGTCTCGGGAGAGCAGATGTGAGCCTGATGGTGAGAGGATGAGGAGCCAAGGGCTGGAGGCTCAAGCTGCTGTAACATGGAGCAGCTCTGATGGTGAGGGGATGCTCAGCTCTTGCTTTGCAAGCTCTGTCAGTGCCCGAGACCTGAGAGGATCTCGCAAGGCACTGCACTTTTGTACCTGTCTCTGAAATGAACGGGAAGAACAAACCCAACCTGCATTTCAGTTGATTTTCCTTGGGGTTTATTTCTCAGTATTTCTCTCGCCTCCCAGCTAGTGTGGGGCGGAGGAGAGTAAACAGTTTCCCTTTACATCCTGTGCTCGCTCTGACGAGGGTTTTACACTCACTGCCCTGAATTTTCAAGACTCTTTGCTAACTTTGATGCCGGATTTCCAGGGCTATGATGCATCTGCAGCCCCCGCAGGCTCCTGAAAACGTAGCTGAGAGTGTCTGGGAACAGACAGCACGGAAAGCTCGCGTGTGCTGCTGAAATCCTGGCTCTTCTGCCTGGCGACAGCCCCGCTAGTGGAGGGAGCCGGGCACGAGATGGCGCAGGAACGCAGCGAGGGCTCCCGGCTCAGCCCTGCGCTGCCGGGGAACGCCTGGTGAGCACCTCGAGCTCCCTTCCAGGGAGATGTGTCCGTCCTGTGCACCACCACCCCTGCCTGCCCCTCTCTGGACACTGCCCCCGGACGGGCTCCTCTCGGGAGAGAGGAAGGGAAAGGGTGTGGGTCCGTGGATTTATTTCCAAAGGATGCAGATGTGTCCCTGTAACGATAGCGTCGGTTCCTGGTGCGGTGGTAGGAAATGGGCTGGTTCCCAGGTGTTCCCTTTCTGCAGCACTGAATGGAAAAAACATGCCACACCGTGGTGGTCTGTGAGCTGGGGAATTTCCAGAGTCCATGCAAAGAGGGCTCCTTCTCTTTTTCTCCTGCTCTTGACCCTGCTGTCAAGCCAGAAATCTGCCAGAGGGAAAGAAGGTGGGGTGAGGAAGTTGTGTTTGCAGGCAGTGTGACCAGAAATAGAAATATTTAGGGAACAGGAACACAGCAGTCGCAACAGGGGGAGGAGAAGACCTTTGTCTCTTCTGAAGGGCGAAACAACAGAAATTGCGGGATAATCAAAGCAGCTCTGAAAGCGCGATGAATTCGTTGTAATTAAGCCAGCTGCCAGTGCGGCAGGAATAAACACAGCTCTGCCTGATTGCATTTCTTTCCCCACAGGCCGTGTACAAGCTGGCAGACGTGGCCTGCAAGTGCCACGGCGTGTCGGGCTCGTGCAGCCTCAAGACCTGCTGGCTGCAGCTGGCTGACTTCCGCAAGGTGGGCGACCTGCTGAAGGAAAAGTACGACAGCGCCGCAGCCATGAGGATCAGCCGCAAGGGCAAGCTGGAGCTGGTGAACAACCGCTTCAACATGCCCACCCAGGAGGACCTGGTCTACGTGGACCCCAGCCCGGACTATTGCCTCCGCAACGAGACCACCGGCTCCCTGGGCACCCAGGGCCGGCTGTGCAACAAGACCTCGGAGGGCATGGATGGCTGCGAGCTCATGTGCTGCGGGCGGGGCTACGACCAGTTCAAGAGCGTGCAGGTGGAGCGCTGCCACTGCAAGTTCCACTGGTGCTGTTACGTCAAGTGTAAAAAGTGCACAGAGATCGTTGACCAGTATGTCTGTAAATGAAAGGAGCCACCAAAGCAACAAATCTATATTATATAAATCTATATAAATATATTTTATATTTGTATAAATAAACAGATGATGATAATAATTAAAGAAGCTTATTTAAGAGACATTTTGGTTTTGAAATTTCCCCCAACAGGCCAGCTAATTTGACATTCCTTCAGTTCTGCTGGGGAATTTGTCTTTGGGTGCATCTCCCCTTGGATGTTTCAGTCAGGGTGAAGAAGCTGAGCAGGTGCTGGCAAAGCACACCAACACGTGCTATTTCATTGCAGAAAGCAAGCCAGTGAGAAGAAGAGGAGTGGGTTCTTCCTTCTCTCTGATCAGTAAAGCTCAGCATTTTGCAATAGTTACTGCACATTACAAATTACAGCCAGACATGGGTGAGTCCTAGTTATTCAGATTTCAAATCCTGCCCTGGGGAATTCGGAACTGATTCTTGGTCCCTCTAAAGGGCTTTGTCTCATTAGAGGGAAGGTTAGCTAAGGCTACGAGGGTATGGCTTAAAATCCGCAGTGTTGTAAAACCCAGCATTCCTGGATGCTCCCCAGACCACAGTGGGGTAGAGGAAAGTTCGCGGCCTGCTGTTGTGAGGAAGGAAGGTTCAACCTGTGGCTGACCAGTGCACAGCCTGGGAGTGCCCCTGAAGCCAGCACCCAGCTCTTCCGTACCGCCTGGGCCGAGGAAATCTGCCCGGCTCAAACCACATGGCTGTGTGTGTGAGGGATTTTTTTTTTTCTTTTCCTTTTAATCCCATGCTGAAACTTAATTTTTCACTACTGAGGAAAAGCTGCCGGTGCCAGGGGTGTTTGCAGAGTGTATTTTGTCAGTGGAAAGAAGCACTGCACACACACACGCGCGCGCATGACTGCGTAAGCACTCCTCATGCTGCTGCCGGCTCTCCTCTCTGAAGTGGGTGCAGGTGGTCACCTTGCTCAGCTCTGTGAAATCCTCCTCACCACCAGCCCAGTTGTATAGTTTCTCTTTAACATTAAACGCCCCTCAATGACATTTCTTTCCCTCTGTTGCTTGTGTATGTGCGTGTTTTTGTTTTATTCTTTTGGCGAGGTCCTTTTATTTTGCCGCTCAGTGTTTCAGAGGGCAGGGGCCCTGCCCTTCCCTGGCATCAGTTAACCACAGGAACGTGTGCTCCCAGAGCGTGGGTGTATGCTCACCGGTGCAAGTCTTCTCTGTGTCTTCCCTTGGTAATAAAAAAGACTATAATAAAACTGCACCAGGGCAGAAGTCATTACCAAAGTCTGCTAATCGGTCTTACCACATTGGGATTTTAGTACAATCCAATTCCTATAGCAGGGAGCAAAGGCTGTTTTCTAGGCCAAGACCTTTCCTGTACCTCTCAGCATCTGCTGAGTTCATTTGCAGTCAGAACAATCAAGAGAAGGCAATTCCCAAAATATAAGGGTTTGCTAATGTACATCCCCTTTGTTACTGACATTGCAAGGGTGTTGGGGTTTTTTTCCCCGTAAATTTTAAAATGCTCAAAATATGCCAATAAGCAATGAGCCAGTCATGAAGATTATTATTTCTATATTAAACCTCTGTTTCTTATAAAACATTGCAGTTTTACAGATTCCACCATTTCAACCACCAGAGAAGAATTTATATGTACCTTTCATACTTCAAATATTTGAGGACTCCAGAAAAGCACAAGGAAGAGAAATTATGCTCAATAATTAGGAGCCGTTGGTTTTTTAAACCAATGTGTCCAGTTTTTGGTTTTTTTAATCCAACAGGCAATATATTTGCTGGCATCCCAGAATGCAGTTTTTTGGAATATAAACAGTGGCCTAGATTTACTTTATTATATAAAATCCAAAGCCAGTGGTATTGTAATTCAAAGTAACGGAAATAGTTTTCCATGCATGGAAAAAATGTGAGTGCAGTGGCCTGATCCAACTCCCATTAAACTTCAGTGGGAGCTGGACTGAGCCCAAGATCGGATCAAATGTGTGAGCTATTCACTCCTGGGATACTCTGTTTCTAGCCCAGTAATAAAATTCACTGTACCTTGGATACATCTGAAAAGGACCTTTCCTCCCACCACCCTCACCTCATGTTCTTGTCCATCCTTATTGCATCAGTGCTTGAAGGTGTCAGCTATTTGTATATGACACCCTCAGGCATTGTTAATGTGTCTAATAGTTCAAAATTACTTCATCTGGCCTTTCTGATAAAGACCACACATTTCAGGGAGTCACAACTCTCCTTGCGGTTTGGCACCACAATTAATTTTGTGGGTGTAAACAACTTTGGGAGCGGAAAAGTTGGCATTGTTGGGGCTGCTATTCATCCGGGTGTCCCTGGATATGTCCTTTTTCCACCTAAAATGTTGTCTGGATGGAAAAAAGATGTTTTTTGGCCTTTTGTCCCAGCATTCCAGACCTCTGGCAGCCTGGTTGGAGCCAGCAGTTCCTATTGGACTGGGACCTTATAGCGATAGGAGAGAAGTGTCCATTAGATTTCTTTCCTCCCTTTTTTTTTCACAAGACCCAGATTTCAGTATTTTAGATTTTCTGGGTATTTTGTATCCAAAAATTTGATCTCGCTAAACTCTAGCTTCAAACTTAATTTCAATGGCACTCACACACAAAAGAACATCCGTAGGGTGGTAGTAAGTATGAAATAAGAACACAGCCAGATTGGCTTGATGCAAATCCAAAGGAAGTCAAACAGAAAGCTGCAGCAGAACTGCCTCTTTCCTGTGGAAGTTAAAAAGTGGTGGATTTTAAGTTGTGCCTTGTTTGATGCACAAAGCGATAGAGAGGGGTATGGGGCTGGGACCTAGGCTTAATTCTGAGCTCTGCTGATAATCTGCTCTGCAATTTTCAAATAGTTACTTAATTTCTTTGCGTTTTAGCCTCCAGCCTCCTTCCGTATAAAATACGGAGCAGGATACCTCCTTTTTCTGTAAGGCTCTTTGAGAAATATGGCTGAAAAATGTTTAATTGAAGGCCCAGGTTCTGTGCTCATTAACTCTGGCAGGCAGACAGCTGTATCCACATTGTGTGGGGACACTCAGTTGGGCACAAGGAGGCTCAGCAGCACCTTGCAGGGTCGGAGGTGGCTGCCGGGGGGCTCAGCAGGAGCCTCGGAGGGTCTGTAGCAGCAAAGCATTACTCTGGCACAACGCCGGAGGAAGGACTGTGCTACAAAAGAGAGGTCAGCTCAGGGCTTGTTTATTTACGGGTATTGAAGATCTTGTAGCTAAAGTAAGGCTTAGGGAGGTCAGCCTAGTTTCTGCCTACCCAGATTCTGTTTGCAGTCGCATATGGATAAGATAGCCACACAATACACTATTATACACTGTGGGCTGGCAACTGGCTGCCACATTCCAGCCCTGAAGTCACTGCACTTCAAGGCTGACAGAAATGGCCACCCTCAAGTCAAGTAAAACTAAAATATTTTGGGCTTAAAGGCACTTTGCAAATAGACTGTTGCTGCAAGTCAGTGAACATGGGCTCCTAAACGGAGCAGAACAGGATGCAAATCTGTCATCATTTTCCAACTGGCAAGTACTGCCTAAGTTAGAGTGGGAATGAATGAGGCCTTAGTATGCTCAGCTGCAAGGTAAGCTAAGCAATAGCTGGTCCCAGAACAGCAACTTTCAGCTGATATTAATCATGCTCAAAAGAAGGTGGCAGGGTTGTGAGAAAATTTAAATGAACCTTTAAACGCTGCTGAACTTCAGGCCATTTGACTCATTTGGAAGCTCTCATTCTTTGTCCCCAAAAAGTCTGCGCCTGCTTAGAGCTCAATGTAACAGAGCAGCTGCTGCTTTCTGCAGTTCAGGAAACAGCCACGCTGAATCCAGACATGCAGCATTGGTGTAACTTACACCTTCTGTATGGACCAAAGGTTTTGTGCCGGTTTGGCCAAAATCTAGTAATATAGCCCCTGAGAGAAAACCAGGTTACAACCACCCTTCCCCGCACAGGGTTCGGGAAAAAAAAGGAAATTTTTCCTCGAAGGAAAGTGAAAGAGATAAAAACAATTTATTTTAACAAACACACAGGACAAGGATAACGATGCTAAATAATGAATTAAAACTCTCGCTATAGAGAGAAACCTGGGAAGATTTCAGAGTCCTTCTGTAGGTGTGGTCTCTCTCCTCCTCGGAGCTGGTCGGTGAGGGCGTGGGCCCACCCCCGGGCCTCAGGGAGAAAATTCTCCTCAGGTGTTCTGATGTTGTTGAAACAGTTCAGAAGAGAAGAAGGGAAAAATCCAAAGTCCCAGGAAATAAAATTCAGCTCTCAGTCTCACACCAAGAGGGGAAAAAAACCCAGCTGGCTGAAGAAAAAGCAAGCAGGGTGCTCCCTTCGTGCCATCCACAGCCAGACAACACTGAGGAGTGTAATCTCTGTGTCCTTGAGAAGCTGCTTTGAAAAGTTCGTCTGTTTTTTTTTTTTTTCCCCAAGCTCAGTTTAAAGGCACAGAAAAGGCACAATATTACTTTTTGGGCATAGAGCATGATAGGGGATACACATGATAGAGTCACCCCAAGACAGGTTTGTAGCCCTAACAAGGCACACATGAAGCAGATCTTGTTCAGTCACATGAAATCAAACATGCGGGAGTCTCTCTCTGCTCACTTGACCCCAGCCAGGGAGAAGCCTAGTAGGTTTAAATTACACTGTGGGAGCAATTCCTAATCACCTGTGGCTACAGAAATATAGACAGTATTTTCATCTGCTGACACAGCCACAGAACATCCCAAGGAGACCTTGGGAAACACCTTCCAGTGACTACAGGGCATTTCTCAAGTGTCTGTCACAAGGCTTTTCCAGAATCAGCTGCTTATATGGTCATTAACTACATTTCAGGTTAAATAGTTTGTAGCAGATACTCTATGAAGTCAAGTTCACTGAAGGGCAGGCTCTGAAGGAACTGTCAGAGGACAGACAGCAGATGTGAACATAATATCAGATCCCCTTCTTCTCACAGGCAGACCCTGGCTATGTCTAATCCCTGGGACCCGGAGATGCATCCCATCTCCTTGGTGCAGATGTGTATCCTGGCCATGTTCTGACTCCCTGGCACCAACACCCTGTGTGCAAAGGCTTATGGATGCAGAGACTGTCGAGTGGGTAACCTGTCCCAGCTCCAGGCTTTGGGACTGGGCCACATCCTGAGCATACCAGCTCTGAAGTCCAAATATAACCAGCCTCAAAGATAAGCAAAGATTAGATTTCCATGCTCAACAGAACATGTGCTGGAAAGGACAAAAAGAATCATGATCAGCAGTTATAAATCCCCAAATAACAGTAATAAACCCCCCAGTATGATACAATGAGCACAGCACGCTCATGCATTCCATCCGTCAGTCTTCTGCAGGACCTGAAGCTGTTACTATACTCTCTTGTTTCTTAGTTCTGTTTAAATGACGAAATCTACTTTTTTTTTTGCATTAGGATTCAAAAAGGTATGACCTACGTTATAGCATTTCCCTGAAGATAGAAAGAGGGAGCAAACAGGGTCAGGAGTTCTCCCTGTGAGCAGTGATAAAATGCAGCAGCCATAAAAAGAACTACTAAATACTGCCCTGTGACACTCAGGGTGGGCACCTGCCCAAAGCGTCACAGTTACCTGTCCGTGTCACCCACCCAGTGCAAGCTGGCTCTGCTGTTCCCCCCAACCCCCCAGTACTGGCAGCAGTTCCAGCTGTTTGGAATGCGGTGGGTGCAGCAGGTACCAGTCTTCAGCAGCATGACTGGGAGTGTGGTGAGGGTCGGGCCCTCGGTGATTTGGGAGGAGAGGAAGAGTCTGATAGGGAAAGAAATACGAGAATGAGCGGCTGCTGCTTCGCCGGGAGGCAGGGAGACTGCAGTACCTCCCCGGGGCCCTTCCCCATTGGTGCTGTCACACGTGGCAGCTCACCTGGGGAGTTCAGAGGGCAGCTGCTCAGGTATGTTTGCCAACAGAGATGAGGCAGTTTAAAGGCTTGCAGCAATAACACACATCCTGACAAAAAAAAAAGGTCCAGGCTCTTCCTTACCCTAAGGCAGTTTTATTCTGAATCATCATTTGTCTTATGGCTCTTCCTAGAGTGCCGTATCGCTGTGTCAGCCCTTCACAAGACTCCCGGAGCACGGAGATCACGCGGGATGGGCAGGATGAGGCATTGCCATGCAAGGACAACACTGCCTTTCAGGGGAGAAAAATGAAAAGATGTGGGGTAGGCCCAGTGCTGGAGCAAACTGTAACCCTGTCTTGTCCACAGCCTCAGGGAACTGCGTGAGTGCTTAGCATCTTCTTGGGCTGAGGGAACTTCTAGACCAGCTTTTAGAGCAGCAGCTCTCTGCAATTCACCGGGATGATTCTGGCCAGTCTCAGTTTCATTTGCCACAGGCAAATTTGTTTTCTCTTGCTTGGGAACAACAGAGTTAACCTGTAATGACCTGCCAACTTCCACAAATCACAGGGCTGTGTATATAGGACAAACACATTCTGAGGGAATTAAGGCAATGAACATTTTATTACTGCTACATTTTCAAGGAATCATCTGTAAATGCCCCGGCAGTACGTAACTCTGTTTTTGAAAATGTGTTTTGCTGTATTGCGGAGCACAGCTTTGCTTTTTGGTTTCCAGCCTCCTGAACCAGAATAAACTACCCAAATTGCATTTATTTAATATTCATTGAATCAGTATTCCTATCTCATTTTCCCTCTTAATTGGCTGCGTACACATTAAGTTATGGTGACAGGAAATGACAGATGAAAATGACATGCAGTTTTTACATATATTTTTCGTCAATGAAGCTCAAAATATTTGAAAATCATTAGCGCCATTTTACAGAAGAAATCCTGAAAGACAGGGCAGGAAATACTTCATCCGACAGGCACGGGGTGGAGCTGGAGCAGCCACTGCAGCTGCTACTCCCCGTGCTGCTGCCCAGCAGCTGTCAAAACACATTTTGATTGATGAGAGAAACCGTAAGTACATGTAAGAGTGCAACTGTAATGTTCAGTAACTACCTTGCTCCCTTCCCAACAGCAGAAACTTTAATGAATGTGTGAGATGGGACATATTTTAAAGGAGACAATAGGGCATCATACTTTTATAAAGAGGGTTTTAAGGAAAGGGCAGGATGTGTTTATTGTTTGTGGGTATTAGGGATCAAAACAACTCAAATAATAATTTATGGGGATAATTTTGCTTCCATTAACTATCGCATTCACACTCACTGGTTTCAGCTAAAATTTCTGGGTGTGGGGACAAGTGTGTTGATTGGAGCGTGGCTCAGCAAAGCACTGAAGTACAGAGAGCCACACAAATTACAGACAGGCTCTTCAAATCATCCAGTTATTCTCCCTGGAAGTTGCTAAGATTGTCCTCTAACAGAGTAGTGTTCCCTTCGTGTTTTGACTGGTCTCGCTGTAAAACATGCAGGTGTAGGGTTTCCACCATTTTCCCCAAGGACACTATTTTGGGAGGCGAAATCTCCACGTCACATAGGTTTTCCTGCTGCTCTGCCAACACTTCCTCTTCCTTAACAGGGCAAGTTCTTGTTCTCTTTGGTGCTCCCCCTCCGTGCCTCTGCACCAGACACAGGCGTTTGGGCCCTGTCCCCTGAGCCAGGCTTCCCAGATGCCTCCTGCGACACCAGCCCTGGGAACACACTCTGGTTTTCACCATCCTTCTGGTCTTGTAGCAGCTGTGGCCTCCCCAGCCGGTGCCATGCCCGGAGCAGGCAGGTCAGTCCCGAGCACTGAACCCCATCCAGCGGGGCCTCTTCCCACTCCTCCAGCTGCCCTGGACACGGGGGATGCCCAAACCACAGAATCACAGAATCACAGAATCACGGGTCAGGCTGGAAGGGACCACAGGGGGTCATCTGGTCCCACCTCCCTGCCCAGAGTGCGTGGCACAGGATTGCATCCAGAGGGTTCTGGAATATCTCCATAAAGGGAGATTCCATAGCCTCTCTGGACATTCTGTTCCAGCGCACAGTCACTTGAAAAGTAAAGAAGTTCTTCCTCATATTCAGGTGAAATTTCCTGTGCATCAGTGTCTGCCCGTTGCCTCTTGTCCTGTTGCTTGCCATCACCGAGAGGAGTCTGGCTCCATCATCTTGGCACCCCCCTTTAGATACTTATAGACATGGATGAGGTCCCCTCCCAGTCATCCCTTCTAATGCAAAAAAAAAAATAGATTTCAACTGTCATTTAAACAGAGCTAAGAAACACAACATTACAGTAACAGCTTCAGGTCCTGCAGGAGAAGACTGATGGATGGAGGGCATGAGCATGACATGATCATTGTACTATAATGTGGGTTTTATTGTTGTTATTTGGGGATTTACAACTGCTGATCACGAGTCTTGTCCTTTCTGGTACGTGTTCTGTCGGGCACCTTCGCCGCGGTGAGTTGTGCTGTGCCTGGGTGGCTCTGGGCTGTTCCCACAGGTGGCCTCTCTGTCATGGAAGAGCTGGGTGGCCCGGGCTGTCCCATGACACCGATTCCAACAGGCCAGGGTGACACTGCCGCCTGCTCGGGGCACGCAGGAAGCGGTGAAAAGGGGAACCCCCCTCCAGCCCGGAGGCCATCGCTGGGGGCTGGAAACTCCGTTCTTTGCCAGCCCCCTCCGTTCTTTGGCCACAACGATCCCTGTAGTGCTACAGGCTGGGGACACAGTGGTTGGAAAGCCGGTTGGAGAAGGACCTGGGAATGTTGCTCAACAGCCGGATAAACATGAGCCAGAGTATGGCCAGGCGGGCAAGAAGGCCAGTGGCATCCTGGCTTGCATCAGGAACGAGAGCACAGTCTTAAACTGCGCCAGCTGAAGGCTTAGTTTGGACATTAGGAAGAAGTTCTTCACAGAAAGGCTGATTAGACATAGGAATGGGCTGCCCAGGGAGCCGGTGGAGTCACCGTCCCTCGGGGTGTTTAGCAAAGAGCGGACATGGCCCTCAGTGCCGTGGTCTAGCTAACACGGTGGTGTCTGGTCACGGCTCGGACCCGAGGATCCCGGAGGCCTTTCCCCACCGAGCCCACGAACCTGTTCCCGGGAGGGAGAGGGGCTCACCCCCGCCTCCGGCCCCGCT
>VZTD01001489.1:1116481-1171627 GCA_013397725.1 Rhagologus leucostigma | reverse complement strand
GGGGTGCCGGGAGGCGGGCGGCGGGCGCTGCCCGCGCCGGGCCGGCCTTAGGCCCTGCGGGCGGGTGTCCGGGGCGGCGGCGAGCGCAGCCTGCGGTCAGGGAGTTCGCTCTGGGGCACGGCCGAGCGCTGGGGAATTGCCGGCTGCCGGAGGAGGCTTTAGGCCAGTGGAGCGCTCTAAGTGGGTCAAGAGCACCGTAAGTGGGTCTTGTTTATAGCCTTCCGTGCACTTGTTGCTTGTCAGGGCAGGGAAATCTGCTGCTGCGCCTGAAATCTTCTTACGGAGGCAATGTAAATAATAATTCCTCCGCTCGCACAATATGGGAACCTTTTTTTGCAAGCAGAGTGTTTTTAAGTGCATGTATCTATAAACACTGGAGTTACCAGCCGCAGATAACGTAATATAAATATTTGATATTAGGGTAACCACAATTTGGATATTCTCAAGTGGCATCTGAGGAAACTTTTTTTAAAAGTTGGTTTGGTTTTTTTTTTTCCTGAGAGAATCAGGTATTCATCTCTTGTTTGCTTGGGATGAACAACAAAGACGTTTAAACATATGGTAATCGCCTGGAAGACAAAGAAGAGATGACAGCTGTTGTTCTTTACTGGGGTTTTCAAGCAGTGTTGGTTTCTTTTTGTGTTTGTCGTAGCCTTACAAGTCAGTTGATTTTGTGGCTTCGGTAGATGTGTGGGCATTTGTTTTGAGAAAACCATTAATATTAAATTATAACTTTTTTTTTTGTCATACGGGCTTTGTCACTCTGTGTGTGTAAACGATCATGCACTTGTCACATAGCAGAAAAGCTTTTAGATCTTACCCCTTGTTTAAAGAAACTTTGTGTTCTTCATGCAACACTGAAGGTTTTCAGGCAGTTGAGTTGTCTTGTGTATCTCTACCATGTTGTGTATTTTTAAAAATGGATTGAGTTTTGTTAAACTGGCCAGGCCCTGTGGGCAAACCCTTCTCGGCATAATCTGGTTTCGGGAGCTGATGCCTTAGAGTGTAATTTAAACTCTTGTTTTCACTCCCTTGCTGTAGTTAGTGTCGGGGAATATTGAATTTCAGGCTCCATCCTGGCTCTGGTATTCACAGATCTGTTCTGGAAGTTAGCGAAGAGCTGTGTGCTGCACATCACTCTCAGTGTTGTAAAAACAGCTTTCAGAGGCCTTTTTGTAGTGTTTCAGTGTGGAGGTGCTTGTTTGCTGCAGAACCTTAGTGACACTGCTTCAAATTGGTGGTAGCTGCTGTAACAGAGGAAAATATGTGATCGACAGAAGTAGGTGTTGTGTCATGGAATTATGGGTGCAGCACAATCATAAAACATGGCCAGTTTTCCTTGTTATCTTTGGCTATGACCTAGTCCTGTTTATAGGAGAGAGGAAGTTTGTGTTTTGAGTTTGTTTTTTTCTTTTCCTGTAGGGTTGCAAGCCAGTTGCAGTTAGGAAGATTTCGTGCTGTGGTTCTTGCATTATAGAGATAACTTATAAATAACGTGTAAACTTCATCTGTTCTGTGACACTTAAACCTGTGTGAAGACTATAAGTGTGTGTTAGTAGGCAGCTTAAAAGAAGGTCATTGTTGTGTTGAAAGTGTAAGATTAGTTGATAAAATACAGAAATGATTCCCTTGTCTGAGCTGACAACTAAATATGGTTGTGAATAAAGTCGTCGGCAGCTTTGCTGTGAAAGCCATGGAGGATAGTTACTAATGTGGAAAACTGAATCAGAATAAGTGATGGAGGAGCTGAAAGCTGCATCCCAACTCAGCCCAGGTTTTCAAAATGATGCTTTCTGCGTGTAAATCAGATATGAAAACATAATGTGGTGTGAAGGACAAGAGTGTATTTTGGGCGTCCTTCTTCAAGCAAAACCTTTCATGGTGAAAATTTCTTCAACAGATTCTTATATATTGTATGTATATTCTCAGATATAGATTTAAAATGCGATTGGTATAGGAGCTTAAATTGTCTTAAAAAGACAAGAGAGCCAGAGCCGTGGGGCTTTCCATCAGCCCCCTACCCCAGTCTTTGCGCTGATGGAGTTGGATCAGTGCTGTTGAACTGGTGACGTTGCTATGAGTTTGTGCAAGTGGCTGGTGACCAGTGGTTTTGACAGTGTGGGTGGGATTGAGGCTGGAAGCCTGACTCCTGGACACACAGGATTAAAAGGCTGGGCTTTGGAAAGCCTGTGCTCACTCTAGGCAAGCGTTTCTGTAGATCTGTGATGAAGGAAAATTAATGGGAATTGGCAGGGCATGTAATGCCAGTGATTTTAATGCGTGGATCTCTGCTCTTATCTCATGTCTTCAGTTGCATGTTCAAGGAGCTGTGTCAAGCATTCACGTACGAAAGATGCTCAATATTAGGCACTAAAAATTTTGCAAGTTTTACAGGTTTTGGATTGCATAACCATGTTGTCCAAGACACTGTGCAATGCAACAAGGCTTGCTTTCGTCAGTGGAGATGCTGTTTGTGCATGAGGAAAATCTTGATAAGGAAACTTCAGGAGGTCGTTGGATTATTATGCCATCAGCAATTCAAATCCTTGAACAGAAGTAGTTCTGGAATGGAAATAGCAGTTTTGAGTATTTATGATTTGAAAGTGTCTGTCTGAGTCATTCAGTGAATTTTCTGACAGACGTGTTGGTAGATTTGAAAAGACGTTACACAAGATAATGGTGGTGATTATGAAAAGGTATTTGGGACAGTGTTTAAGGGGAGGACTTATTTTAGACTGTATTGTTTTCTGACAGAACTTGTGTTAAATGCCCCGTCTTTTACAAGACACTGTATTTCAGCTGGTTGTGCTTAACATGGTGACTGTCTGCCTGCCTCTGCTTTTTAAAGCACTCTGTTTGTCAGGACAAGTTTAACAAAGAAACCAGTTTTCAAAAATTGAGAATATGGAAACAAATAAGATACTAGTTCTGATTCTTCAGGAAACTGATTGCCGAAAACATTTTTAACTTTCATTTGTTTATTTGAATACGCTCCTGCTACTGGAACATTTGACTTTTGAAGTAGGGTGCTGCACATCAGTGTGTACACTAATAAAGAAGCAGGAGGTGAGTTGTTTTCACATAGTTCCTGTTACAGAGCTTTGAAGAGAACAACCTCCTGCCTTTTGTGCTGTGGAGTGAAAGATCCAGGCTTTTACCATCACGTAACTGTAAAACTCAACTTGCCTAGTGATTACATGTGTTTTCTGGAAAGTTTGTCTCAATGGTTTGACATAAAAATATAATCTTAGTCCAGTTTGAAGATGAACCTCAAGGTGTCCTTTTAGGACAGGGTGACAGACTTTCTGTTTCCAGAGGGCTGTTCACCACATTGGGATGTGGCAGCTGCTGTGGTGATAAGCAGGCAGCCTCTCTCAGGAAAGGAGGTGCCGCACAGTTTATGCTGTTGCTACTTGATTTGAGAAATAGCAAAGAACTTGAAATTAAGGTGCTTAGAAATACGCAAAGCGATATATGCCTGTATATGTCTAAATATATATATGTCTTATATATATCTGAATAGCATTTTGCTTTCTGATTTAACATGATTACTCGTGTACTCTGGAGTTGCAGGTCTGTGTTGCTCTGTTGGTGGAGGAGAGGGTCTCTTTTCTGAGCAGGCAGGATTCTTTGGACTTCTGTGAACTGCATGTGTGTCAGTGATTCTGGGCCGTCTCAGGGCTGTCTTGTGGTTCAGTTGAATGCAGAAAGGTGTATTCAAACATATAGGTGGATATAAATTTCACAGGACACGTAATTGTCAGTGCAGAAAAATTTGCTGCGTGGTTCAGATGGATTTCAATAGCTGTGAAAATGCAGTGGAGTCTGCTGGGATGTGCCAGCTGCTGTAGCACTCTGTGAACAGGACTAATTAAGCCCTTGTGAGAACAGAAAATAGTCAGGCACTATTTACAGGAGGAAAGTGTTGGAACAGGCAGAGCTATAATCACTGGCTCTGAGGTACCTTTAGACAGCAGTAGGCAAGAGAGTAGACAATTTACTTGCAGAATGGGCTGAAAGTCGTATCTGAATGCTCAAAGTGGGTATTTCAGTGTTCTGCCAGCACATCTAAGTGCCCTACAAACTTCTGTTGAGACCTGCTATGGGAAAAGCTGCTTCCTTTTTTTGCCCTGTTGTATTCTCTTCCTTCTGCTAGTATTTAATCTCAGAATGCTAAACGTTCATGTTTCTTGCCTAATGGGGAAAACCAAACTTACACCAGATATAGATGTCATAATGTTACCGTGTTGCCTGCATTTGGATAGGTCCTGTAGGGGTCAGCTGTCTGCCAGAGTGAATGGTTGTTTTTCTAAGGGTGTCTGTGATCATCTGCATATATTCAAAGATAAGGTGTCACTAGGCTGCTTTATCACAAGTACACCAAAGCCATTTCTCATATCTGTTCATCCACTTTTCCTCCTTCTCTTCTTAACCAAATTAAATGCTCTTTTTCCCCAACGTGTGTGGTTCCATCTGCTTAGAGGATTGCAGAGACTGCCATTCCTTGTTTGAAGCCACGGTCAATTGTGCTGCTCTGTTTAGGTCTAGAGGATGACAATTTATGTGCTGTGGAATTTTTTAGGAGATCGCTGGATGTGTTAAGCAGTTCTACAACTTCTAGATAAGGGTCATTTTGCTGGTAGAAGCCTTTAGTGAGCTTTTCTCTGTTTTAATGACAGCATTCTGGCAAGGTTCCTGTTTTAGCTCCTTACTGATGGATGTTTTTTACTTGTCAAGTTTGATTTTTCTCAAAATGTTGTCATAAGTGTGTGTTAGTAAATTGGATGTTTATGGATATTTGAATAACAGGCTGTTCCTAGAGGGAACGAGCCATGGGCCTTCCTGCTATATGAAATATTTTCTTCATGTAATTCTGCAGACTTCATTAAAGGCACTTATTTGTGCTTTTTGATTTCTTGTTCAAACTATTTGGTGGGTGATACTAGATTTTGGGAGGTGTAACCATGATAAGGACTTCAAGATCAGGTATGTCTGTACATTGTTTCTGTTTTTTGTAAAATGCAGAACTTGTGATGGAAATGAGATAGTTGAATAGAAGCAGTAAAAGCTGTCTTTTGAGAGCAAATACCGACTCTGGCTACTTAGATTAAAACTGAATGATAAAATTCCTTTAGCTGGTGGTAAAATTCCATAAGTTAATCTTTAACTCTTGCTTGTACTGGAAACATATCCATGTCTCCTGGACAGCAGTGGGAGCTGTTTGAAAAAGCCATGCAGTGCAAAGATAAGTATTGCTGAGACTGACTATATCTCAGTCCTGAGAGTCCCGGCAGGCTTTTAGCTGCAGGGAGAGGGATTTTAGTGCTTGGAACAAGGAAGTGGCTGGCTAGTAGGGCTTGGGATGAAGGGTCAGGTGCATTTCAGCATCTCTCAGCTGACAGCTTAGGTGTGCTTTTGTCATTTCCTGGTGGGCTGCTCCTGAGACTGAGCAGTTGCCATTCCCTGGTGTAAACTGAAGGATTTACCTTTTCTGCTTTCTTTCCTAATGCTTTAATTTACGTGTTGGTCTCCATGGCTGGTGGAATTTGTGGGCATGTATTACTTAGACAAGTACAAAAGCTGTGGAGGTGAGTTAGCGGTGGTGGAATCTGGTACTTTCAGACATTATGATGTGATACAGCCAATTTGCTGTGTGAAGAACACATTTGTGAAGAACAATGTGCTTTTCAAATTGGGTTAGTTTAAGAATTATTTGTGTGTCTGTGTGTTCTCTAGAATGGCATATGGCATTGCAAGGCTGGTCACAGCCAGTGTTCCGCTGTTCTCAGTATTAATCTTTTGGGCAGATAGTTTTTTGTTTTAATGGAACATGACTGTAGAAATAAAAGTAAGAGCCTATTCATAATTTTTATTAAAGTAGCTGTGTGACAAAGTGCCAACTACTGGCTTTCTGCCTGCTGTACCTTCAGTGGGGAACAAAATGGATTATTTTCTGAGGTGAGTGTTCTAAGAGTTGAGAAAAGCATAACAAAGTCAACAAAAGTTTTACTTGGTGGTTTTCTGACCTTTACATGTTCCAAGCTAGAAGGAGGATGCTGAAAAAGGCTTGTGTCATGGTTATCTTAATGTCCATGGTTAAGTGCAACTGCTCTTTGACTTCCTGCTCTGTGACGTTTTAATAATTGGCAACCATGTGAAATCTGCAGCATTACAGAAATAGTTCAATAATAGATGTCTTATAAAAATCCTTTCCTTTTTATGAGCTTCACTAATGCAGGGAAGGAAGTTGCTAGGTAGCTTAGACTTGATTTGTAAGGTATTTCTCAAGGGGCAATTTTCAAATACATTTTTGGTATAGAAGAGGAATACTAAATTTAAATAGAGATACTATATTATTTAAATATGTACCAATTATTTGTTCTCTTTTTAGATCATCCCCCAGAAACACAGAGTATAATTTGCTAAAGCCTCCTTTCTCTCTGTTAGGATTTTTCATAGGTGTTTGTTCTGGCGTTCTTACATCAACCAGGACTGTAAAGAAAGAAGGTCAGTAATAAAATGTTAAAACTTTCTGGGTTACAAAAGAAATCTGTGCTTCAGTAGGAAGTGACTCGTTGCTAAGATAACCGAGGAAGTGTCTATTTGTTTTAGTTACTTTGTCTGTAAAACTCTTCTAATTCTGCCTTGAACCTATGCACTAGAGTTTAAGGGTAGGATATATTCTGCCTTGAAGGCAAAGTCAATTTCAAGTTAAGCTTATCCTTGATGGACAGCAAGAGAAGCTGACCAAGTTTCAGAGCCCTGGCAAAATGTTTGTGTCCCAAACATCCAAGCAGCGCGTGATGCTGTTGAAAATGCCAGTTGTGTCAACTGATTTGGAAGGACTCCAGGGTACGGGTCAGTGTGGGGAAAGGGAGATGATGCACAAGACTGTCGGAGATGATACTCCACAATCTCAAATACTTAGATAAGGCCAGGGTTGATGTAGCAGTACAGCTCTGCAGGACTGTGGGTAACCAGGGCACGCGTTGGGTTGGGAGCAGCAGAGTCTTAAAATGCTGTTGGAAAGGTGGTACAAGATGCTCTCAGAAGCACATTAGTTTTTCATTCCTTCGTGTCAGCCCTTTCCAGCTGACTTTTTCTGTATCACTTACTGGATCAAACAGCCCCTTGTTACACATCACAGTGAAGTCATTGTGAGAAACAAAGCGTGATCGCAGAACCCATGACTGTTTTCCTCTGAAAACTCATGGCTTGGCTCTGCTTCAATAGTTCATTATTATACAAGTGCCTGAGGGTTTATCTGCCTGCAAGACTCACATGAGTGTTTTCTGTAGGCTAAGGCCATCCTTGAAAAGGCGCAATTCCACGTTCCTGTTCTTTTAGCAGTAAGTGTGATGTGTCCGGTAGTTCCTGTACTACCACCTGAAATCGCAGTACATTTGGAGAGATTATCACATGTAGACATTAAAACTTCCTTAAAGCTCAGTGCTTCCTTCTTGGAGATCCTGTTTTGAGGTAACACTTTCTCGTTTCAAGCCGAAGGGACTCATGAATTGGGTAGTAATGGAAGTAATGTATTTGTAATAAATGAACAGTTCATAAGCATGTTATTTGTTACAACATTCAGAGTCACAGGTAACGCTGGTGGTATTTGGGGTTGACCGAAGCATAGTTGCATAATTCCTATCGTAGAGTGACATTTAGTCATGGTAATGATGGAGCAATTGAGAATTACTGGCACTTAAAATTAATTACTAGGCAAACATAAAAAGGAAAGGTGGGGAATATACTCATTACTGCTGCTTGCATCTGAGACTGCTTCTTCAGGGGACGTGACAGGTAATAGACCAGTACCAATATATTGTGCTGGTTGTGGTGATGCAGTTGCTAAGCAAACAAGCAGGATGTGTGTGTTAAAACTGCTTCTCTTCAGGGATTGCCCAACAGTCTTTATTCATCTTTGAACTTTTGATTTGTTTGTACTGAAATCTTGGATCGTCTGGTAAGTTGTCTAGAGAATTGATTATATTAGGAAGCAAGTGGTGTCCTAGTGAAAACCAGTTCTGCTTTCTACTGGATATGTTGAATAAGGAAGCCATGCAACTGGGGAGGTTTTAAACTGTTGGATGTAAGACTTTGTATAGAAATATTACCAGCACTTACTGTACATAATGTAGTATGTGTAATGTTGGAGCCAGATTTTCTGTCTTGTGTACTACTTGCAGTATGGATGAAGTAGGTTGTATAAATTACAAGCCTTCCCTCCTCCACTGGAGTGCAATGAATGTCAGATTGAAGCTGTCGTGCTGGCGCTTTACAGCTCCAGCGACACAGGATCCTAAGATAAACTCAGCCTTCATTTAGGGAAATTTTTAGGCTTTAACAACATGCCATGAAGTGAAGCAGAGAAAATGGAAATGGATTACATGAAAAGTCTTCTGCGTTCCTTGCTGTTTTCATGCTGTAATATTTATGTCATAGAGGATCTCTCCCAGGCTCTGATTTCAAACTCCCATGTGGACCAAAGGCAACATTTCATATGGCTTGACAGAGGTCCCTTTTCACTAACTTCAAGTGACCTGAGGCAGATTAACATGCAGATTAATGTATTTGACAGTAATAAATCAGCTTTAACAAGTACCGAGGCAGAGATTTGTTTGGCAGAGAGTTTGGATAAGATACGGTATCTGGAGTCAAGTTGAACATTTTGTAGAGAATGATACAGTGGAGATGGTTGAAAATTTCCTGCTTTCCTTGGTTTTGTGCTGATGCATCTTTATGCAATTTAGCTGTAACTGTGGAGTTTTAAGTCAAAGTTATCTGGGTGAGTGAGCCTACAAGAATGGAAGGATGTTAATTTAGATGAATGCATGCATTTTGTCATCCAGTGTGATGTAAATGTTTACAAGCTGCTGCGTAGGACATGGAGTCTTTGGATTTTTTTCCCTCTCTATGTAAATTTATTATCTAGTTTTTGGTTTTCTTGGAGAAATAGCCTTCGTGTTGATCACACATCTTTCTTGTGGGAATCTGGGACTGTAACCTTTCCAAGCTTGAATACAAACATCAAGAACCAGTGAGGAGTTTGAGGTGAGAGAAATTGATCTGTGCTTCCTCATATGTAGCACAGCTGTTCGTTAGAGAGCAGTAACAAAGTAGAGTTAGGAGTACTTGGTGTGTTGTGGAAAATTACTGCAGTGGTTGAGATAACTGCTGTGTGTTACTCCGTGTGGAAGGTACAAGATCTGCTTGTTTCATTGTTCTATGTTGTATTTCTCAGAAATGAGGCTTACAAGACATTTGAATGTTTCTGCAACAAGTTGATTGTTGAGGTGAGGTGCAGGAGAGTATAAACCACTCAGAAACAGGACTGGAAGATGTCATTCTTTTCCCCTTCTGGAGGAAAATTGTAGCAATGAATCAAGTAATTACTAGGATTGGGGTTTTTTGAAGGGTTTGTTTTGTTTGTTTTTCAGTTTTGTGAGTTTGGGGGGGAGTTTAATGTATGGGGTGGGGTTTTTTTGCTTAGTTTTTTCTTTTCCATTTGCTCTTACTGTTCTGACTTTTGTCAGTGGAAATCAGTGACATCAAATTGCTGTGTGACAGTTTAAACACTATCCCTGAAAGAAGTTAAAAATCATAGTTAGCAGATTTTATCTAATCTGTATGTAAGAACAAAAATTGGGGCACACTGAGTGTTTTGATTTCTTTAAGTCTCTGGAAAAAATCAAGTTAATTCCATTGAAACTTGAAATTCCAGGGCAGCTATAACATAAACTAGTAAAACTTCCTCTGGCTCAGGATTCTGCCTTCATTGTGGAGTTGCTGCTTAGGCTTCTGCCCCCTGAGACTCTCTGAGCAGCCTCTTGTGTGTAATCCAAGCAGGCTGTGTGATATCCACCCGCGTGCCTCCAAGCCCTGCTGTTGAAACATCTTTATGTTCTTGTGCTTCCTTTGCTCAGTTTTCTTGCCCCTGTGTGTCACCCGTGCACAAGGTGACAAGACCTCCCTGAAGGAGAGAGACCAAGAAGCTTTGTGCTGGTTGTGCTCAGCAGGTTCTGCGTGTCACTGTGCTGAGGTGGGGAGTGTGAGGGTTGTGCCCTGGCCGTGCTCGTGGCACGGTTCGCTCGACGTGCCCCTGGCTGCAGGATGAAATCCCAGCGGGCGTGTGCCGAATGTGCCAGCTTGCAGCACCTCTTACTTGAGCCTTTGACTGTGCTCTGTCCCTGACCTTTCTGGTTATAGCCTTGGAGTCTGCAGCCTGGCCAAGCTGCAGGACCACCTACCAGTCCCAGCCAAGCTGACCATTGAGGGGAGAAGGAAGAAACTTGGCAGCCGTAGGGTTTTCTGTCCCCTTGTCCTCTTATGTAAGTCGCTGGCCAGAGCCTCTCAGGGCAGTGCCTACTGGCTTCTTGGATGCCTTTGGGGAGCTATTGGTATTCTTAGGGTGCTTTGCCTGGTGTCCCTAGGAAATTTTCTGTTTCAACCCTCATCCTTTCTTCTGTGGAGTTTTTTGTTTTCTGTCTCATAATAATTTGACTTCCTTCCTGTTTTATTTTGTTTCTATGCATTAGGCCCTTTGCTGTCCTTCCTCAGAGAGAACTCTCTTAGTGAGTTTTTAGTGAGGATGTCCATCCCCTAAGGAAGAAAATAGCTTCAAACCATGAATGTGCAAGCTTCATAACATAAATGTGCACTGGTATTCAGGGGTTTCTTGAGCTAAAGGTGGCTTCATGTGCTTGATACCTTTTGATGGATTTTCCCTGTATGTCTGTTTTCCCTGTGAATCCTCATCCTGTAGCAAGAGGTTCCAAGGTTTACCTATCGCTGTTTCAAACACGGTGTTTTTGTGTTTGAGGCTGCCTGATCTGCTAACTCTGTGTGACCTTACCTTGGCTGATGGGCAGTGGCTGGTATCTTCACTTTTTCTTCTTGTTGTTTAGGGTGGTGGTGTTGTTGTAGACACGAAGATTAGGAAACCTTGTGCTGTGTTGAAATCTTAACTTCAATTTTGAGTGGTCAACTCTGGTTTTACATAAAGCTTTCTTTCCTATCACAAAGGAAACCTTCTCTCAAATAATTTAGCAAACGTGTAAAATGTGATGTAAAACTTAGGAACTATTACAGATTAACTAGCACATGTTAAAAGTAGATACCAGATTTTGTATTTCCCAAATTCAAGGCTTGTTTCACTTCTTGCTTGTTTACTTAGCTGCTTGCTTATCTACATAGGTCAGGGCTTGCCTGGTTATCTGGGCAGGTCGATGGTCCTCCAGGGCTTTCCTTCTGCTTTTTGTAATGTGTCAAATTCACAGCACTGGTTATTGACTTTCCTTAGGACTTACAGCCTGTCAGTGTCTGCTTTTTTTCCAAAATCATGTCTGCCACTACTGTGCTGTCAATACTGGAAGAACCTTTCGTGCTTTCCATAATAGTATACCTGAGGATACAAGTGGGTAAGGCGGTGTTTTTGCTCTGTTCAGATCTGACCTCCTGTATGGAGTTCTCAGCTAGAGAGCTCAGCTGAGTACATCTTTGGCATACAAATTAGTGGCTGGCTTCTATATGTAGCACTCAGTCTCTGCTGAGAAGCTTGGCCTGTGTCTTCTGTCTGTCTGTGCACATCAGGGGAATCTAAAGAGCTGTGTTGCATCTTGGTCACAACCATGGATATGGTAGTTTGTCTTCACATCAAAATTACGTTTGATAGCTTGTTTTTCTTACAGAGAGAGAACAAACTTATCCTAGAATGAGATTCTTTATTTGCTAACTCCATAGGCAGTAGGTGTTGTGTCAGCCTAGGGTATTTTTTTTTTCTTTCCAGAGCAGTTTATCTGTGTAGTTCTACATGTATTAACACCCCTTAGAGATGCAGTTGGGCTAGAGCAAGAGTACCTTCAGTAAGTATTTGAAAACTAGGACAAATAACTATTCAGTAGTTTGCTGACCCAGTTCTTGCTTTCTGCTCGTGTTCCTCCTCTCTGGGCCCTTGTCCAGGAAATCAACTGAAATTCCTACCCTTCCTACTCTTAAGATTGTGAAGGCTTATCGACTTGGCCACGTTTCCTTCCTGTTCTTAGGGTTTCTTAAAGAATTGGAGTGTCTTCTGTGATGTCTGCAGATTCTTTCTGCAAGCAGAAAGCACAGACAGTGAGTGCCTGGCTCACTGTTTTGTGTTTAGGTGCTGTTGTAGGGGTGTGTATATGTGTATGAGAGGCCCTTAAGGTACAAAACAACACTGACAGGTCACCCCAGCACAGAGTTCCCTCTCTGGGCAGAGAATGTTACCAGTTCAGGTGGCCCATTTGGTTGCTTTTCCTGGGGCTGTTTCAGACCTTGTTACTCTATTGTAATTTTCCTGTAACACTTTAAAGACAACAATGGACGGAGTCTTGGATTCCTTCTCTTTTGCTGTTATGCTCTTGTTTATGGTCAAAGAGGAAGTACCCCTTGTGTGTGTCTGTTTATAAAAGTAACATGCATGCAAGTAAGGCCAGGAATTTATTGTTGGTACAATGAAAATCTTAACAGTGTGACTCAACTTTTCTTTACGAACGTCTGACAAATGATTCTAAGAAGAACGTGGCAGTTACGTACACGAAAATGTTGCCAAATGCAGCTAAAATTGTAACACATGGACTTTTTGGTTTCTCTCTCTTCTCTGTGATTTATTTTCACCCTTCCATTGCTGCTCTGGGTCTTTAGGTCAGCAGCTTTGTACTGCTGGAGAGGGTAACGGGGGTTGTCAGCCCTGGGAGTCATTTGTTGGGAGGGGCGTGGTGTTGATGTTGCCTGTTTCTTCTTCCTCCCTCCAGCATCCACTTGAGTGTCCTTGGTATCTTTGCTGATACACTTTTATTCCTCTTTTCTTTTTTCATTGGTCTAAAGCTCCAGGTTATGTCTGGGTTTACTATATACGGTGCCCTTTATGTATGTTAGTTACAATTTCTTTGTTACTCCCAAAGCCAGGTTTGTCCAGCTACACGTCTGCATTTTTTAACTGTCCATGAAGGAGTTCTGTAGCTGTGGGGTCTCCCTGTGGCAAGGCTGTGTCCTGTCTCGTATCCCTTGCCTGTACTCCTGTGTGCTGCATCCTGCTTCTCCACTGTTGTCATGCTAGGCCAGTATTTCTCAACATCCCGGTAAATTCCTCTTTCTGTGGAGTGTAACTAGAGGTTATATCACAGCGAGGTAAGCAAAGGTAAGTGGCATCTGGGCAGTTAGAAGAGCTGCTGTCACAGCTGAACTGCCCAAGAGCTGCAGTTCTGGCAGAGGAAGCCTGATAAACCTCAGTGCTGGCCTTGTGGCTCGATACGGAGCACGTGGGCCCCTGCTGGCACTGGCAGTGCCGCATGTACAGGGCTGCATGGTTGTGATTTTCCCCTCTTTTGATGTCCCCAGATCCCTGCATGTCACTTGCAAGTCCAGGAAGGGTGTTGCAGACCCTCTTATGACTCCAGGCTCTGGAGCAGGAGTAAATGATGCTGGAGGAATCCTATCTTTTGTATCTTACCTTGCCTTGTGGGGACCTGTGTAGGTGTGAGGGTAGGCAGTAGTGCTTGACTGTGATATACATCCATCATTGCTTACTGTAAATGGTTCACGTAATGCTGTGTTTCCTTTTGTCAATTTCGTGATTAGAGTAAATGCCGTATTTTACCCATGATAAAGGCAACCTGGATGTCTAACTTCAACTTTTTCTGTTTATGTGAAATTAAGCCTTTATTCCTGTTTTGTAATAAGAGATTTTCGTAAGTGTAAACATTGTGTCTGTTTCCCTTGAGGAACTTTTTTGCTTAATCTGCCGTTGTTGGTATTTTATGTTGTAAATTATCTTCTGTAAATAGTTTGACAGAAGAAGTAATCTTTATTTTCTTGTAATGGTGCTGATTGTCACTAATCCAATCAGCCAGTCCTCACTGTACTTAGCAAGCAGCGTAGCTCTGTTACCAAAGGATGGATGGCAATTACATGCTTCAAAGTAGGGACATGACTTTTTTTTGCACTGGAAGTATCTAGAAGGTAAGTGCTCCTCATTGCCCAGCTCATTTACAGCGTTTTTTTCCCTCAACTCTGTTGTGTGTCTGGGGGGTTTTTCTGGTTTTGAGGGGGTTTTTTGACTTGAAAGAGATGTGGATCACACACACACACTCCCCCATCGCCCCCCATGGCTATCTGAATGCACCAATAAGTGGTGTTACGTCGTGGAAAACATCTAACATGTATATTCACAAAATGCTTTCTGATTACTTGTAAATCAACATGAAGCATGTTTATGATCTTAAACTGTTTCAAACTTAGATTTTACACTGGTATAGCTGTACTGGTTAGACCACAGACAGCAGCAAAAACCTCTATGGGGAATACAGTGGTACTAGCAAGAAGTACTGTGGTCAAACAAACCACATCAAGATGACGTTTTGTGTGTCTTGGTCTAGGACCTGCAGATGTGTTCTGAGTTCAAGCTACATCCCCACTTCATTTTAGCAGTATTCGCGTAAGTAGACTGTGGGTGTTTTGAAATCTCTCCTTAGTCACAGGACAGTAGAAAGTAAAAGATTAACTTAACGTTTCTACTTTTAAATTGCGTCAGTGATGTCTTATGATATCGGTGTCCTTGGTCTTGTTTCAGAAGTCAAGATGATTTTGAACTTTGTTACCACAAAAGAAATTTGTATCTGAAGGAGTGGCACTAAATGTAGAGGAGACTGAATGTTCACATCAGCTTTTCTTAACTCTCAACAATATTTGTCTTTTAAAACCGAAATTATTCTCTGGCTATTGCATTAAGGAAGTTAAAGTAAGTAATAATAAGTAGCTTTACCTGGTCTTACGTGGAACTTCAGCCACTTGACTAAATCTGCTTCTAAGTGCCATAAATTAGATGCAGTCTAGTTACAGTGGATCTGCTTCTTTTCCTTGAGTTTCGGTGTTTAAGAAGGAATCTGAAAGATGATGCACCACTTTTTTTGATGCTAGACTGATACAATTCTGTGGATGTGGATGTTATTTCCAAAATGTTCTTGTAGAATTTTTGCTACAGAAAATTTTTTGAGAATTTTTGCTACAGCAACTTTTTTAGTTGTCTGACTTGTGGCAAAACAACATTATGACTTTTGAGGAGAGGGGTATGTGCTGCTTTCAGCTGAAGAAATGCCACTGCTAAGGGCACCTGAAGCAGTAACTTTGCCTTGTTCTTATTTTTTTAGTAATGTGGGAATGCAGATATTCTGTACACCAAACCTGTCAGCCACAAAACAAAACACTGATGAGCAAGCTCCCAACCTCGTGTGTAAAGCTTATCAAGATTATCAGTAAAAATAGAGAGCACGTGCTTCCAAAAACTGGGAAGAGTGTCAGCTTTTTACAACCCGGCCTCTGAATCCTGTGAGCTCTATTAAAATTAGTGACCTTGGTAAGGTGTCAGGTGTGGTCTGCCCCTGGTCAGCAGGTCGTAATGAAGGCCGTGGTGTGTGCATAGGTAACAGTTAAAGGTTAGGGCCAACAGATAACTGCCAGTTTTTCACAGGTTGGGAAAATACTGCCTGTAATGTACACAGAGTTAAACCTTTGGGGTGGGGTGCTGCCCTGTGTCACGCTGTCCACGCTGCTTCCCCGGTAGCACACTGGGCCACTGCAGTTTACGAGTGTGACAGCATTTGCGTCTTTCGTGGCAAATGATGATCTCATTCCCCTCCCCTGGTTAATGTTTTTCCACGCTGTCACCTGGAAGGGCTTGTGACAAATATCAGAGTGCCTCTGGGGTGGGCAGCTGTGAGAAGGGGAGCTGTTCATTGCCCAAACAGGGGAAAGTAGAGCTGGCCCCTCTGGGCACCAGCCAGGCCTTAAATCTGCACAGCGATGGCATCTAAATGAAGAGATCTCCAAAAGGCCAGTAAGAAGCACTGAAGGCAGCTGTCCTAATGATTTGCTGGTGGAAGTTTGCAGCCTGAAACGTGTGTATTCCTCTTTGGTTTTAAAAGCAGGGCTGCAGTGTTTGTTTCTCTACAATTGCTCCAGGCCTTGCAGCATTTTCTTGATCTGTGAAATATCTTGATTCAGTTTTTAGAGATTGAAACTCAGGCTTCCTAGGAGGAAGGGTAGGGGAACACTTGCCTCTGGATTGCTGATATCTTGGTGCCCTTTACATTCCCATGCAAAGATTCTCTCTGTAGAGGGGTTAAAGGAATGTAACCACAGTTTCATGGTCTAGCTCTGGATTTTAGTGCCTGCTCCAAATGCTTTGGTTTCTTCATCTTCACCCAACAGTTTTGTGAATTGGATGTCCTTGAGACAGTAGCTAAAAGTATGTATTCTGAATTTTCACTTAAGAGGAAAGTGATGTTTAATTTCAGTCTTTCACTTTTAGAGGGTCTGTGATCCCAAGTGTTACCAACATAAAAGAACTGCATCTTTTTGTTGCTGGCAGCCATGAAGCAAGTTGGTGTGCGTAGCATGCCATAGAAATAAAATGATAAAAGGGCAAAAGATGGAATGTTTCTCACTCGGAGAAACTGTGCCATTTAATGAAAAATGAACCAAAAGCAAGTTTTCCAGGTCTGGGCTGTGGATATTTGTGGAATGTAATGTGAAAAGAACTTGAACTTCTGTTCTTAGTTTTGTACTGCTTTTGTGACAATTCCCTTGGTTTTGGTTTATTGAAGAGTAGAACCGATTTACAGCAGTCATGCAGTCTGTAAGGACCGGACATTGTGCTCTGGGGGTGGGCCAACCTCTGACATAACTCTTAACCCAGTTAAAAAAATGGGGTCCAATTTGCAGTACAAATTGGACAAACGTTGTAACAATGTAATGGGATCCTCTGAAATGGAAGCATTTCGATAATGCAGGCAGGCCGCTGGCTTGTTCCCTTTCTTTGGATCCAAATGCATCAGAATGTGCCTGATTGTTTGCCTCTGCAGCCTGCTGTGAAATAGCTTAGGCTGAAGCGTCCAGTGACAGTTTACAAGTTACAAAGACAGCTTTTTGGCCACTGACCCTCTGCGGGAGTCTAATCTTTGTTTTGTAGATGCCTCTTTATCTAGGGAAATTACATCAAGAAAAGAGGTGTTGGATTACTTCCTCATTGTTCCTCATTGTTAAAGATGACCTCCAAAGAATTTTTACAGCCTGATTCGTACTTTTCCTTTAGGGTACATTGAGAAAACAAAGTCTTCTGTGAGAATTTCCTTCTCTTTCCGTTCATACATACCCTTGTTTGCTTTGTTTTTGACCGTAGCTTGAGAGAATATTTGGAATGTTAACTGTGAATTTTTACCTCCTGAACTGAAAAAGACAGCTCTTTGGTTGAAAGATGGTTAAATTAAAAAAAAAAAAAAAGAAAAAAGAAAAAAAAAAGAAGATAAAAATCCTGTATTTCAAGTTGGCATTACTACACTATTTGTGAGGGACTGCTTGTGACAGAACCTCCCTACCAGAAGATAGTAGTAGAAATACAGTGTGCCAAGAAAACTGCATTTCAGTCAGTATACCTTATTTCACTCGAGGTAGCCCGAATCAAGTGTTTCATAGGCACAAAATTCCCCATCGCCCTATGTAAGCTGTGTTCTTATCCCAATCAGTCTGTCCACGGGTTGTAGCGGAAGTGCTCTGCCATTTGTGTCTGTGCTGACAGCTCTGGGAATGAAATTGTGCCTTTTCTGTTCCTGAGGCCTTGCCAAAACAGCTTGGGGTTTGGTAAAGTCTTACTGTTCAGTCAGCTTTGCCATTCCCCTGGCACGGTCGTAGATGCCATGGCACATGGACACAGGCAAGGCAAAGTTTGTAGATTGATACAGCATCTCTTACAAGATTTTTTGGGCACTTCATTAAACATTAAGCATTAATGAATATTCTGAGAAATGCCTAGCCTGAAATTTTCATGATGGTCTTTTGTTCTTTTGATAACTTAAGTTCTTAAGTTAGGGGGAATGAGCTAATCTTAGGAAGGATCATCCAGTGTGTATACATTTTTTATGCTGCTTTAAGGGATGCTTTGGAAGAGGATTAGCAAGGAAAGAGCAGGCAGTGGATGCCATTGCCTACCTGAACAGGAAAGTTTCTGCTAGAAAGGCAGTTGAGAGGGGAGTGTAGGGAGAAGCAATTTTCGTTCTTCTTCCAAATGCCAGCTACAAACAGAATTAAATACCTTTTGAGGATCATTCATGTGCTGCTTATAGGAAAGAACATACTGACGAGAGTGGAGTATTGGAGAGATTGCTTTGCTTAGTGGGAGGTAGTCTGACCATCCGGGACTGTGTTTCATCCTAAAAAGGGAGTGACAGATCTTTTAAATTTAATTACAAACACTACCGTTAATGTGCTTTCTTTGTTTTACTACCAAGTGTCATCATTTAGCTTGGGCAGTAATCAGTCCTTGTGCCAGGTGAATTCTGGGAGGTTACGAGGGCTGTGGTGCTCATCCTAGGGACTCTCATACAGAGAAATAATAGCATTATCCCGTGGTGCTTAAGTTTGTGTAACTAGTCTTTCCTTGTCATCTTGAGGAGTGAAGCAGTGTCCTAAATATGCTGTAGTTGTGGGTGTTGACTCCTGTGACACTGCCCGATGGCAGTGAATGCTGAAATAACGCTGCCTGCTAGTTGTGTCTGCAAGGATGGCAGGGCTGAGCCTCAAGCTGCTGGCACTGGCTCCTCGTGTGGGGTTGGCTGCTGCTGAACCGCGGTGGAGGGAGCAGCTGAGGCTGCTCTAGCGGGTGTGTGGCAAGGCAGCAGCACACGGAGTTGGCTAAAGGAGTGCCTCATTTTGTGTTTACAGGCTGTGTTTAGAACTCTGCTTCTATTAAACTGCTAAGTCCTTTCTGAAAGCTGACGGAGCATTTAGAAGTTTTCTGTATTAAAAAACCCAACGGACCAAACTCTGTAGATGCTTTTCTCAGCTTATTTTAAGCACAGCAGGAACTCACTGATTCATCTACACACTGATATTATGTATGCAATCATTAAGTAGATTTTAAGTCATAATGGCAACTTCCTCTTTAAATGGAAGCTAATTTTAATGAAACCTTTAATTTGCATGCTACAAAAAATGTTGAAGGGCTTCATTTATGAGATTTATAATCTCAATGAAACACAAAACAGTATTTTCCAAGACCTCAAGTGTTCTATAGCTTTCCTTTTTCTAATTCTTGTCAACTGTGCAGTCTTAGAATGGGGCGGTGTCTTGGGGTGACTATCATGTGTATCCCCTATGATGCTCTATGCCCAAAAAGTAATATTGTGCCTTTTCTGTGCCTTTAAACTGAGCTTGAAAAAAAAAAAAACAGACGAACTTTCCAAAGCAGCTTCTCAAGGACACAGAGATTACACTCCTCAGCGTTGTCTGACTGTGGAAGGCACGAAGGGAGCACCCTGCTTGCTTTTTCTTCAGCCAGCTGGTTTTTTTTCCCTCTTGGCGTGAGACGGAGAGCTGAATTTTGTTTCCTGGGACTTTGTTTTTTTTTTTTCCCTTCTTCTCTTCTGAACTGTTTCAACAACATCAGAACACATCAGGAGAATTTTCTCCCCGAGGCCCGGGGGTGGGCCCACGCCCTCACCGACCAGCTCCGAGGAGGAGAGAGACCACACCTACAGAAGGACTCTGAAATCTTCCCAGGTTTCTCTCTATAGCGAGGGTTTTAATTCATTATTTAGCATCATTATCCTTTTCCTGTGTGTTTGTTGAAATAAATCGTTTTTATCTCTTTCACTTTCCTTCGAGGAAAAATTTCCCTTTTTTTTCCCGAACCCTGTGGGGGGAAGGGTGGTTGTAACCTGGTTTTCTCTCAGGGGCTATATTACTAGATTTTGGCCAAACCGGCACAGGCAGTAAGTCTCCTCACGATGTTTCAACCATCATCTTCTGGTTAGATGCTACTGACTGTACTTAGACTTCCTGATTTTTTAAGAAAAGGTCGTCCTTCACTGAGCTGTGACTCATAGAAACTTTATGATAGAATTTAAAGACCACTTGTGCCTTTCCTGTTCGTAATCTTCACTGCTTTCCTTCACTTGTGAACAGATATTTCAGGCTATTAGCACTTCTCTGTTGGCACCTTCCTGTTGCATTCAGTCATGTATTTCTTGCTGTTGTAGTACATTTTTAAAAAGAACTAAAACCCAGTAGTGATGCTTTTGGATTAGCTTTTATCTTGCTTACCTTTGCATGCTCATTTAGGGCAAGCATATTTAGCACCAAGAGGATCGTGCATGAATGGCATGGAAACATCTTAGTTCACTGAACAATCCCACTGTAATTTCAAGAAACAACTTCTATTTCTGCAGAGCTCTGAAGATCAGCTCTACTGCCGAATGCAAATCTGACTCGCTGGAGGTGAAATGCATCTTTTATTTTTAACCTTAGTGAATGCTTGGCAGCGAGCGCTGGTGAAGTAAATCCTCAAGGCCTGATGTAACAGTCTCTTGGCATTCCTGCATCTGCTTGTATTAGAAGAGCCTTTTGCAAGCATCCTGGCCGAATGTGGTTCAGCCTGTTGTGTGGCTGTGCTGCGTCCCAGAGCATTGCTCCCACAGTGTCACAGAGGTGATGTAAGGACAGGCCATTAGGCAATATAGTGGTAATGCAGCACACAGTGGCAATGCTATTGCTTAAACCTGGCAGAAAGAAGAACCAGTAAAACTTGCTGGTTAAACGTCTCATGAAATTGCCCCATCTGTGGAACGAACTAGGGCTGTTTGTACTGCCTACCTGTTTGAAATGTGTGGAATAGCAGGTAGGGGGGCGTGCCTGTGTGTAACTGTTGTTTATAAACAGCTGCTCTGCTTACTTGTGTTTTTCTGGTTTTAGCTACAGCTTCAAATTGGTTCAGTGTAGTTGTTGTGGTCTAACCCCAGCGGGCAGCTAAGCCCCACACAGCTGCTTGCTCACTCTGTCCCGGTGGGATGGGGGAGAGAATCCCAAGAATAAAAGAGAGAACCTGTGGGTTCAGATAAAGACAGTTCAATAAGTAAAGCAAAAGTTGTGGATACAAGCAAAGCAAACCAAGGAATTCATTCACCACTTGCCACGGGCAGGCAGGTGTTCAGCCATCCTCGGGAAAGCCAGGCTCCATCACATGTAATGGTTACTTGGGAAGAAAATTAGCTCCATCCCAGCCGAAACCAGCATAGTACTGTACTGAAATTAGTCTCTTATAGGTTGCCTTTTAAATTAAGAAGATGCCCATTAGTTTCGTTTCAAACTGTAGTTGTTGTTGCATCCTCTTTTCTTTCTTACATCAGTTTTGCCGAATGGCAGTGTGATTATGTCTTCATGTTTCTTGCATGAAAATAGAATTGTGAATTGGCTGCTTGAAATATGACAAAACCAGTCAAGATTTCAGTTCTGTGGCTTTCTAAATATTTGTTCCTGCTCTTAAAATCTACTTGCTCAACTTCTTCACTGAGCTTCCTGTGCAGTGTTGCTAAACCTCATCTTAATTCTCCTGTGGCTCTGGTGTTTACCAAGTAAACAGCTGTGGCCATTTTAGATGTTGCTTCTCAGATGGAGGTTGCTGACCCTGTGGTGAAGGTAGCGGGAAGGTGGGGATGCCCTCTGCTCTACTGTCAGATTGTCACCTTACCATCTTGGGTGATTAAAGCGGTGTGCCGTACTGAACTCGGACAACTTGGTATCATTTAGTTCTGCAGAGTCTGTTACCTGCTCATTAGCAGCTCTCTCCTCTGAGGATTGCCAGGCAGCTGAGGGGATATAATATTACAAACTGCTGCAGCAAAATTAACTATAGCCCATTTGTCAGAGCTGAGAATTATCTTGCAGTGATCATATGTAAATGAAATGAGTTCCTGTAAGGACAGAATACATTATTTATTGGCTATTTGGAGGTGACATTTTATTACAAAACTGCCAATATCAATTCCCCGTCTTATATTTTTAATTTTCCCTCCTACATTATGGCAAATTTCGGCATCTTTTATTGGGCATTAAAATTCCAATTTAATTATGCATGCTGGCAAGTTAAAGCTTGTTAGATGGGTTGTCTTAATGTTATGTGTTAGTCACATCTGAGTACTTAGGTGCTACAGTAATAAGAATGACACCAAGTGATTAGTGCAAAACGAATAGATTGTCATTCAGAGTGATTCTGAAGCCTCAGCTGTGGCTTCCTTCTCATAATACATTCTGATGCTCTCTGGCACTCAGATTGCAGAGTTCTCTGGAGATTGTGCCTCCCAAGGCTACCAGTGTCAAACAGGTATGTCTTAGCTGGCTACTGAAGTGACACCACACAGTGATGTACAAAACAAATGAGTAACCAGTAATACTCTTGGATAAGGGCTCAGATTAACAGTTGTCACCAATTCTCTGTAAATTTGATCAAACCTTTAGCATTTTGAGTTAAATTTACCCTGAATCGTTTTTGCAGTGTTGTAAGCGTAAAATACAATTACTTCTCTGAGTAGAAATCTTGGGTTATTGTTTTCTGGGGGACTCACCTGTTTCTGATTGCTCTGATGGAGTGAACAGTGTTTGAATTTGTCTGCTCTAATTCCCTGCACAAGTAAAGGTACAAACCTATTCCTGGCAGTGATTGTGACAGTGTTAATTTAAGCAAGGGACGCCTAATCGCTCTATGTGCTACTGCCCTCCTTGTAGTGTGTCTAGAATTAGTTGCTGCTTGATCTCTGCTTGAGCTTTGCTTGATTGCTATTACCAGTACTTAATGTCCTAGTTTTGGTGAAACCTAGACTGGATGCTTGAGCTTGGGTATGAGCTTCATACTTGCAAAAATACAATAATTATGGAGTACCTGTGATAAGTAGTTTATTTCTAAATAGTATTAACAGCCTGGTGCTTGCAACTTTGTAGAAATAATTCATAAAAATTCGTTGTGGTTTTGTGGATTTACTGTTTTATGAAGCTCACTTTTCTATCATCTTTCAAAGTTGTGTTTAACTTGTGTTAGGGTATGAAACTGTTAGTGGTCTCAAGATGAGAATTCATTATCCAGCAGCGTAGAAATCTGTGTAATTGATCCCGTGGGAGTTTGGGCACATATAAAAGCAGTTGTCATAGCTGTTCGGTAGCTCGTAAGCAAGCTCTTCTTCCAGCCAACTTTTGCACTCTTCTTTTCAACTTCACTTGAGTTACACAAACCGTTTGTCTTTCAGAGCCAAGACATAATCAGCCAAACTGAACCAAGAGGAAAGAGAATATTTGAGAAGGCTTCCAGCATCTCATGAATGAACTAACGGAACTCGATAATGCTGGTTCTCCAGAGCCGGGTCTGCGGCTCAGAAAAGGACACATGTCTGACACTGCAGCAACACAGCCAGCCTTTGAAGAGGACAGCTCTCAAGAGAGCCTTCTTCTAGTGGAGCCACCACTGTCTTCTGATCAGGAAAATGTAAGTCATGTGATTACCTGTTAGGCTTGATAGGAAAAACGAGTTTTGACATAAGTACTTCAGTGTTTTAAATAACTTCCAGAAATGTGGACCGTGGGCCTACAACCTTTTAATGCCTGCTAAATAACTGTAATAATACCAGGAAGATTCCAGAAGTATTCAGTTGAATGTATGGGAACTTGGGTGACAAGACTGGGCATAACTAGTTTTACCAGCTTTTCTGTTTTTATTTTGTCATCAGAGAAATGAGACTTGTACTGGTTTGTTCTCTGCTGAGATGCTGCTCGTACAGAAAGATTTTTGTTCTGTCATTTTCAATTAATTATAAGTGAAAGGAGAAGTATTGACTCTGGCTGCATGTAATCAGAACCTTGGCTAATTGGTATCTTTTTGATGATTAGGACAGAAAAATCTGTTTGCAAGCATTCTTGCTGGAATTAGACTAAACAATGCGCGATATCCCATCTCGGACAGTAGCCAGTAACAGACTCACAAGGAAGAGCAAAAGGATGAGGAAGCACCTTGTGTTACTTGCCTCGGACACTCTCCCAGCCTTTAGCAGTTGGCGGCTCACAGATTTTCTGAGCCAGTGGCAATGTCTGTGAATTTTTGGTGCGTGAGCTTTTGGAAGTTTTAGCAGCCACAGCATGCAGAAGGGCGTCCGCAGCCTTGTTAGGTGTTCTACAAAGACAGTGTCCAAGCACTGGACAAAAGTACCTTCTGGTTAGACAGTTCCAGAACTGTAATTAATGCTTCTCCCAGGATATATTCAGCTGGATATCAGCATAGTTAAATGGAAGAGGCATTCATCTTAGGCTCACTGTCCAATTTATCATGGATTAATGAGTTTGCTGTATCAGCTCAGTCACAGCAACCGTGTGGTTTTAGCCAGCGGCAAAAACATGCTGGTGCTACTTAATGTATGTTGGACTGTGGCTGCAATTGCATTTGCCACAAATTCTGGGTGTGTGCATGGCCCACTGTCATGGATCAGCTGACATGAGAACTGGTATTTGCCTTCTCAGCTTGATGAGGTGGAGCCCTTGCAGAATTTAGTTCCCTGCATTCTTGTATTGAGAAGTCAGGGTTGGTATTCATGTCTTGTAAGCCAAGCCAAGGCACTCGCAGTTGTACTGCTATAACTTCTCTAGGACATTGTCAGTATCATGATAAAGGAAATACCCAGAGTCTTTTTCCATTTTGTAGAAGGTTGTGAAGCATGTGTTTAAGGTGGAAGGTCTTGGCCAAGACTGGTTAGGAAAAGAAAAGTTGAGTTGTGCTAGCAGATATTTTGAAGTTACATGTTTATCTGTTGGTGTGTTTGGGATCATCTGTTTTGAAGGCAGTTTTCATTCTTGTCTGTGACTTTCCTGGTTGAATAATGAGAGTTACGTGTTGCCTGTGGATGGCATACCCAAGGTAAAAGTCCATAATTGATTATGTACTTTAATTCTTTCTGTACATTTGCTTAGCTAAACAGAAATTACCTGGATGAATCAGTGTTTAATTCTAACATTCTGGAAATGAAATGCTTGAAATACTTTCATTCTCTCCTTCAGGCATTCTTAGCACATGCTGTCTTTTTGGTTTTTTGCTTTCATCCATACAATAAAAGTTTGCGCGTTTTTTTGTTTTGGCTCACTACAAATGTTTGGCTTTCTCGTGTTTGATTTCTCTTTCCTGGTCTTCTAAAGTGCTGTCACAGGAATTTGTTTTTGCCATTTGGGCCTTGCTGTTCTATCTTAATCTCTATCACTTTCTCTGCCATAGATGGCCTCCTGCTTTTTTGAATTTTTTTTCACCCTTTTATTCCTGTCCTCTGTGATTTCTTGGGTTTGTTAGTACGATGTCTTTAAATTGTTTTTTGTCTTAAAAGGCTGAATAATTGATGCTTCTAATGGATCATCCCAAAACAGTTTGCTGTCAAAAGTACCAGTATTGGCTTGCCAAATGGCCTTTATTATGTGATATTCTGCAGTGTTCCAAATAATCTGGAAGAAACATTATGCTATACATCTTCCTCTGCCTTGTGTAGGCCTCAGCACAGCTGCTGCTCGAATGTCAGCTAGGATTCACTCTTCTGCTCTGCTGTGCATTCTGGCTCTGTGCAGCTGTCTCAGCAGAGAGACATATTAGTTCATTAGCATGACTTATGAGTTCAAAAGCCTGATTTTCCTCTGGTCTGGAAGAGGCTCATGTTTAGATAACAGTAATATAAGGATATTGTTCTTGGCTAGATGGCAGTAGTGCTCAGGCACTCAAGCTAAACATAGCCCTATAAAAGGTCTCAAGTAGTGCCCACTACATCAGTGTTTAGTGCAGCCACGATGGAGCTGATGGTAACAATTCCTTGTTAGAGGAGGAAAGTGGATGAGAGCTGTGTAGTGTCTTGATGGTAGAATCACCATCATCATTTAATATGCTATTAAATGCTTCTACTTGGGAAAAACTTTTATCATAATAAATATGTATTCTAAAATGTACTGGGCTTAAGACTTGAGCTATTAGTGTAAAAATATGTATATTTTTATCCTGTGATAATATTGCATTGTTTATTTTCCCATTGCCTATTACCCTGCTTATATCATTGCAGCTCTTTACTTATATAAAATCTTCTCCAAGCTCTCCTGTACAAGATTCCTTTACCTTTCCCTGCCTGTATATCCACTTCCTGCCCCACTTGTAGAAATAAGCAGCCTGAGCTCTTAAGAGGTAGTAGTTGATTTTGATGCATTATTTGAATAGTCTTTTCTAAGAAGGAAAGCATGGAAGCATGTCGTTATATTGTTCAGAGTTATTTTCCATCTTCCTCACAGCTTGCATTGTGTACTATGTACTTCTGATTTTGATGGGCCAAGATATTGGTCCTCATAAGTAATAAAGCATTTTCTTGGGAAAGAAAATGGAGATGATATTAAGAAATAAGATTTACTCCTAAAAGTTTTTTTTCTGAGGCTTTTGTCCCTGGCACCAGTAACCTACCTGGGAGGTTGCATAGCTGTGAGCTAAAAATTAAAGATCCTACTTTCTGTAAATGTGGCATTCAGTAGATACATGTAGCAAAGAATTACTAGCCATATTGAACATGCTTATTCAGAATAATAACACAGCTGCATCTTTCTGCCAGTGCTGGTAATCTGCCAATTATATAACGATTCCTGTGAGAAGATACAAATCTTATAATATCAATATCCTTTTTACCCGAACCTCTCCGTCTGTATTTTATTCCATAACTCTCTGTTCTCTCCTAGAGTGCAAATATGTCCGTAGATTATCCCCTCTTCCAAGTACCGGTTTCAAGGACTAGATACACATCTTGCTATCTTTAAACATGAAATTAGTGTAGTGGCAGGTGAGTGGTGAGCCTCCTGTGACTTGGGGAAATAGGAACCGTTTGTCTGCATGCTAAGCATTCGATGATGAGAGAAGGATCAAGCAAGCTGCATAGTTCTTCTCATTCCTTCAGCGGTTTAAACCTCTTTTCCTTTTTCTGGTTTACACTATGTGCTGATAAGGCATTTTTCAGCAGGTGCTTCCTTCCTGTAGCATCCTGGATTGCCTTGCCTTTGGGACAGCATCCTTTCTCCTGTCCCAGAGTTTCTGTGTCTTAACTGCCTTTGTAATTCCAGCAGTGATAGTTCCTAAAGAAATATCTCCTACTGTGACTTTGTTAAGCTGACACAATCAAATGCATGTGACTTCTTACAATGTGATGAATGGGCTCTTTATGCAGCCCCGAAACTCTGTGCTTGACTCTTTCCTTTTGTACTTAAACCTGTCAGTGACAGGAGGTAAACAAAAGAACCATTGTCTTTCCCTTTGTTTCAATCATCGGGTTTTCCGTGCTTGGATGATGATTCCTTTCATCTTCCATGCACTTGAGCTGCGTTGTGCCCGTTGTCCTGTGTGGCACCGAAATGTGCCCGTAAAGTGGAGACCTGTTGCTTTGAAGTGTTTGGTAACCCACAGAAAGGTTCTGGGAGGAGGTTTGTGCGGCCCTCAAGTCATCTGAATGGGCAGAAGAGATTTGGGTAAATACTCCCTGGATTGCCTCTCAGGGAGTATGGGTTTTGAAAGGAGAACTTCACTGACCTCTGACAAATTTCGTGATATCTCCATGTACCTACAGGAGTCTTTCTAGAGCATAAATACCAAAGTGACTTGAAAGAGGAAGGCAGAAGGATGTAACAGAATTTCAGGTACAAAGGAGAATTTCTAGAGTAATTGAGGGTGAGCAAATGACTCAAGGCTTTTAACTTGAATCATAGAACTTACTCAAAACCTTTTCTGGTACAGAAGTGTTTATGTATTATCTACAAAAGCAGACTACACACATACTTTTTGGTATTGCAGAAGGGTGCACGTAAATAAATGGAATTGTCAACTTGACTTTCTGGTGCGTGCCAGCTGAGTGAAAAAGACTGAGGTGAAGTCTTGAAGGTCAGAGGGAGACATTTGAGTCTTAAGAATAGTCTTTCTGGAGCTAATATTTGTTAATTCTGATTGAGTGAAATCTCATCCATTGTGGATCTACTTGCAAGTTTCAAACCATTTAGCTTTCTTTTCAGTCTGGCATTTTTCTATTGGTTCTTTGGAGTTATGGTTGAAAACTTGGCATTTGCTTCTGTATTTGCCTTCTTCCTCCGTTGCATTGCAAGTTTTGTTGGTAGACTGAATGGAAGAGGCCTGGCAAAATCGAGTTTGAGGTCCCACCAAAGCACATTTCCTTTTGTTTTAAAGCTGATTATGTTCAAATGTTGTTGTTCTGTAGATTTCTTTATTACCTCTTCCTTTCCTCCGTATTTGCAACTCTTGGGAAGAAATGTTATTTCTCTGAAAGCATGTGAGTTGACATTTTGCTTCAGATCAAAAGTTCTTAACATCTGCATTTCTCCTTCACTTGCTGTTCTAAGAACTGGAAGTAATGTGAATTTTACTCAGACTGCTAGTCACTGAAGTAAGTGCTTGAATATAGTAAATTTTTTTGTACAGCAGAGCATTTTTGGATACACAGAGCAGAATATCTCTAAGTATTCCCACTTAGACAGTATGAAGACAGTGTGACACGTTTATGGAGATGGTTTCCAGGCTCCACAGGCCTGAGTTGGTCAGATGTTGATGCCTCCCTTGCCGGCAGCTAATGTGCCCGGGTTATGAACAGACTGTCAGAGCTTGAAAATCTGCAGAAAAGGCAAACTGGTGACCCAGTCAGCCATACACAGGCAGTGCACAGAAGGCTGGTAACACGTAGGAAGTGTCCATGTCTCTGTGTCTGCTCTGTCTCCCAGAAAACTCTCAGTGAATTACCAAGGAATTTGTCCTAGGTGGTGGCTGTTGAGTTGCAGCTGGATTCAACTGTGTCCTATTACTGTGGAGTGTTTCCGTGCTCTGGGAGGGGAAGTGGTGCTGCCCGGAGTTTGCTGCCTGCCAGCAGGTTTTGTAACCATTGCTTGCTGTGCTGAGTGTTGAAACTAGGAGGGGGAGGGAGTAGTTCTGTTTATAATTCACTGGCACAACGGTTTCTCTGGACAGGGGTTAGATTCCACGGGTTTTGCCTTTGTTCTCCTGGAGACCATATCTGCCTGATTCGGGCAGCAGCGGGAGGGTGTGTCGGCCTTTCACTGTGATATAAGAGAAAAAAAATAGTGTTCTGCTGGTGGGTTAACTTCCATCTTCCTCCAACTGTTTCAGATTGATTGACTCTGCTGTTAAGTTCAGCAGTACACTTTCAATCTCTCTTTGTTTATTTTTGTAGCAGAGCATTTCTTTTTCCATAAGCCCAGCATGCTTGTTTTCTTTTTCTGCTCTGAGGATTAACAATGGCAGAGGAGCAGAAAAAGGCACAGGAGACTCTTCTGCAGTATAACTCGATTTCTACAGACTCTCTCCCAAACTGTAGTGCTGAGCACATGTGGGCATTGAGGCCTTGGGCCCTCATCAGATACTGGCCATTGACAGAAAATCAGTAGCTGCTACTGCTCTGAGACTCAACAGAGCCTTTCCATCTGAAGATATTTAAGAAGGGAGCTAGTTCTAATCAGAGTGTTCTAGCAAGGCTGCCGAAACCAAAATGTGACTTTGTCCTAGGACTATTTGCTAAACGAGTTTTGAATGTTAGTGCTTGCTTTTAATGAGTGCCAGCAAGCAGTCACCCATGACCAGTTGTGTAAAGCTGTTTTCAAGTGCTATATTAAATGGACTGTATCTTTTATAAGAAGGTGACCTACAAAGGAAAAACACTAAACTCCAGGAACCTCCAAGTACTTGACATTTTGACCAACAGGCCTAAAGGGTTTTTGGCACTGTGCTAATGAAAGACTTTTTTTGGTCCAGTGACAGCAAACGCAGCTTTGTGCACCCTGCTTAGAGGGTGGATGTAGTCAGCCTTTTGGAAATGGTGGTGTGGCTGTGTTTACAAGCTTGTCAGGGAGAATGTGAATTCTAAAGGACAAAGCTGTTATTTTAAAATAACTTGGTATGTGCAGAAGTTAGGGGAAGTCAGGGAAAGTTTTGTGGTGCTGTTTGGTTCCAGTTAATTTCTTACAACCCAAAGAATATAAGTTGATGAAATTGTGAAAAATGTGCAACAGGCTTTTAGGAGAAATGGCATGGCAGCACTTCTTGCTGCTTCCCCCTTACAAAAGGCTGGTTGATAAAAGGTCAGTTGACAGAATGGGCACAGAGGAGTTGCTGCTGAAAAAAAGCAAGCTGGCCAGCTGAAAAGGATGTTACAGAACTGCGATTAGAAAAATAACGTTTTTATATTATAGCCTTGAACGTATCTTGGCCATTATGCTGAATGCTCTCGAGTTACTGAATCTGGCACGCTGCCCCAAGGAACGTAAAATGACTTGAATGTCATGTTAAGCATTATTAATCATTCATCTGATGAGATCAAGATAAACAAGAGCAAAAACTCAGAGTCATGTCTAGACTTTGTGACTTCAGTTTAATGTAGGGGATAACAGTGGTATTGTAAATGCAGCAACATATGTTTTGTAACTTGAGTTTTAGGAAGAAAATAGTGTGTAAGTACCGTGTCATATAATATGCCATGACTCAGTGTTAATCAAGGCATTTGGTTTTTCTGAGCTGCCTTGCCTGTGTTCCAACCAAGGCACAAGGTTCTGTCAGGGCACAGATCAAGAAGAGAGTGGGGAGTGTCTGTCAGCAGCTGAAGGAAGCAAGAATATCAGAACAGATTCAGACTGCATCAGGCTTTGAAAATTCCTGCGATGGTAGGTTTAGGGCACTGGTGACATCTTGGTAGTGACTTGGCATCATAAACAGTTGAACTTTGAGACATGGGAGTTCATTAACTCCAGAGCTTAATACTACATAGGTATGTGCATGGTCAGTTAGGCTTCTGGGTAACTGAGTAATGGCTCTGTCTGAAAAGAAACCCTGATACGGAAGACTTGTGCCCTTTCTGGGGTTTAGGAGAGTTTTATTGCAGTTACTAGTTGTCCTGGTTTTGACTGAGATAGCTGATTTTCTCCCTAGAGGCTGGTGCAGTTCTGTGGTTTGGATTTAGGATGAGAATAGCACTGATAACACCCTGATGTTTTAGTTGTTGCTAAGTCGTGCTTACCCTGAGTCGAGAGGTTTTCAGTGTCCCAGCTCTGCCAGTGACGAGAGGCACCAGAAGCTGGGAGGGAGCGTGGCCAGGGCAGCTGACCCGAACTGGCCAGAGGGATATTCCATACCGTGGAGCCCAGTATATGAACTGGGGAGAGCCAGCTGGGAGCTGCTGATCTCTGCTAGGGGATGGGATGGGCATTGGTCAGATGGGGGTGAGGGAGGAGATGGCCCCTTTTACAGAGTAAAAGGTGGCTCCATTTAGATTTCATCTGTGTTTTAGTTTGTGTACTCAAATCGACAACATTGATGACACTTTCTGAAGTGATGAACCAGAACTTGTCACCTGTGCAAGCAGCAGTCATGTGCAAACTCTGAAACTTTTTAGAAATCTTCAAACTGACATCGAGAAACTACAGACCTCAAGAAAATACGCTTTGACTGCTTGAAGTCCATTGAACGTAACTCAGTCACAAGTGGGAAAAAATGTTTCTGGAATCTTTTTCTGCAATTATGACTTGACTTCTGACAGGCTTTTCCATAGTAAGGACATGATTAAACAACGTGTCTGTTAACTGATTTGAGAGTGATAGTATAGAAACTGTTAGTCTGTGTGAGAAGGATAAGCTGGTGTAGTAGACAAGAGAAGTATGTTGCATTTACTAGAGCAGGTTTTACTGCACTTTTCTCTGTAACAGGATCTTTGGCTATGTGATCTGACATTTTTGGACTGCACTCGTATGAGAAATTCTTGTACTAAATGTAAACTTTTTTTACCTTTTGTGCTGTTGCTATAAAATAGTGAGATTTTACTGTTAAACTTATTTAATGATCGGCACTGTGCAGTTGTGCTCTTGGGTTTCTTGCTCTTTGTTTGCTCTGGTGCTCTAAGTCTTGGGTTTTCTATTAAACCTCTTTGATCCCTACCAAAACATGCTCTGAAATTCTTGTTTAGATGATGATCTGTCCCTGGAAGTGTGCTGCCTGGTTCTCTTAAAAAGTGACATAATTAAGTCTGATTTCTACCTTTTTCTTTTACATTCTTGTCTGCCACTGTTATCACAAAAGAAACTGTAACACTTAACAAAATAAAGTGAATATGGATAAACCAGTAAAGCTGGTTCCTCTGGATATTTTCACTTGTCCTTCAGATTTGTTTTACTCTCTGGTACCGTTACTCAACTCACATTGTGTTTATACATCTGTTGGATAATTTCCATCTCCGTAGGTACCTGTACTAGTTTTTGGTAGCTTTAACACTCCGGGAATTTGTGAAGGGAGTAGGATTAAAATTGGAACGATTGCTTGGCATTTCCACAGAATTAGGTGTCCAGACCTTTTGGAGTGTAAGTATCCAGAAGCCACGATTTCTGATTAATGTGGAAGACTGATTGTACGCATTGCTGCATGTGTGCAGCAGAAGAGTGACAGCTGATTGTAACAAGTTTGCTTGTTACAAACGAGGGGGTTTATTTAAAGGTGCTCTAAAATGCTCCAAAGACTTCACAGAATTATTTAGTCAAACCTAAGATGCTTTAAAAGAAGTTGAGTAAATTAGATGATGTAAAAGAACACCTGAAACATCAGCCAAGTGAAAATCCCTTTGGCCTATGGTCTAGAAACTACAAAGGCAAAAGTTATTCTTGAAGCACTTAATTCAGGATATACCATAGCTCATGAAAAGTGGGAGTATCAGAGTTTTCTTCTGGGCTGTCACTTCTTTCATGGTCTTAGGCAAGTGATATTATTTACCCAGTATGTTTCTCGTTTTAAAATGAGATTCTGTGGGCAGGAGTTAGAAATAGTTGAAAACGGGTCCTAGAATGTGCTTATGTTGTTATGGTCTAGAATTAGTCTTGAATTTCTGATAGAATCAGCCAAAGAGGAGAAAATATGTGAGTCCTAAGATACGAAGGAAGTTGTCACAGTGGAAATAGTTACAATATGCCTTCTGAGCAGAAGAGTGGTATTCTTTCAGTCGTTTTCTTAAGAACTGAAGGTCAATAGACTCCTTCAGATTTCCAAGTGAAGACTGGTGTTGGTGTTGTCCTCCACTGTGGATTTCTGGCTTCCAACAGACACAGTTCACTGTTCTTCCCAATGAGACATTACAGGAGGGAGTGAAGGGAGGATGGATGTTCAGAACAGGCCTTATTTTGCCTCCTTAGCAAGAAAAGGACTAAGAAGCTGAGCTTTAGTTTTTTTCCCTTGAATGCTAATTTTGCAGTTTAATGGCAGGAAGGAGATAGTAAAATCAATTCAGTTTTTTGGCAGTAATCTGGACTGTGTATATGATATGAATTCTTTTTATCACCAAAAGAAGCTCAGTAATGATTTGTTTGTAGGCACATGGCCAAAATGCAAAGATTTTGGACTAGTTCAGAAATAGCTGTGCTCTTCAAGCTTTACAGTCTGTTCAAGTTTAAGCCTTCCCATCATTCTAGAAATGGGAGTATGTGCAGAGGGGGAAATGAACGTTTTTTGGCTTTGAGTCACTGGGCAGACCTCAATGAATACAGGCTTTGATTCCGTAAGGGACCTTTTTTCCTTCAGTCCACCCAGTTGTGTAAGTGGAGGATTACTAACTTGTTCACCCTATTTGAGCTGGTTATTTTGTGCTGCTGGGGGAGGGAATTCTAGGGTAGCTGAAAGGCGTAAGCAGTGCTTCTTCTGTCAAATGCACTGGAACTTCAATGCCAGCCTTGCTTTTCCATAAGGCATGCTCCTGGAAACCAAAGGTTTCTTTGGTTTCTAAATTGTGCAGACTATCATGAGCATCTTATCCAGACCTGCAGACTTAGACTTGTTGATCTTTAAAGCTTCCTTCTAACCCAAACCATTCTATGTTTCTGTGACCTTGAGTTAATTATTTATGGTAGTGAAAACTGAGAATCCTAGAGAGCTCCATTAGTAGAAAAAGCCAGTAAAATTGATGGTGTGGGAAATAATGTCAATGAATGTTATTGAGTCAGAATGAAACCAAATTTTTTAAAAATTCCTATGCCTAACAGGAATTGTGCCTGTTTTAGAAGGATGTTAAACCTGTTTGCATCTTGCTGTTGCCTGGTGCTTTTCTGAATAGAATAGTGGGATAACCTAGGCAGAGTGAGTGTATTTAATACTGTCTTATTCTGCTGGAGAATCTGCTTAGAGCTGGTCAGTATATCAATCATGGCTGTAAAATACGAGATATTGTTCGGAGGGGTCGTTCACTGGAATGATAAATGGAGGTGAGTAGACAGTACAAGGGACATGGGTTATCCACAGAGATTTGCTTATGCAACCAAGTTTTCCTAGTGTGGACAAATGTGAGGTCATATGTAAAACTTGAAGGATGTATACCGTGTATTACGTACCAGAAATTGCATTCTGGGTAAGCAAAATTGGGTCAAGAACTGTTTGATGACACCTCTTTGAAAGATGAAGCTTCAGTGACTACTGCAAGCCTTGGGTACAAAAGCAGGTATTAACATGTCATTTCTCTATCAGAAACCCAAAAAATATTGAAGACTCTGGATAGCTCACTGTAGGCTGGAAGAAGTCTCCTTTTATTTATTCAAAAATGAAAATTTTAAGCAGCTTATTGAGTTAACTTGACAGAAATAGATAATAAGGCTTGACACTAAAGAGAGAGCTGTAATGTGGGACAAATGCACAGCCAGCTCCCACCCCTGACTTGAAGGTTCAGGGCATTAACCTGAACATTACTGATAATAACTTGTAGATAAAGTAAGTGAGGTTATATACTATATTCTCAGTCACTTTGGATGGTGTTATTGATACATCTTGATTTTAAAGTTGTTAACTTTGATATGGGAATAGGAAGGGAAAAAGTGTTCTGGGAAATCCGGAGGAGGCCAGTCTCCCTCTCTGCTGACTGTGGAGCTTTCTTGGCTTGGTCATGGGGTGCGTGGCAGCTCTCTGCATAAAGTCTGAAGGGTGCAAAAAGCTCCTTCTCTCTTTCCTAGCTTCCTCCAATTTGTTTACCTTGGAAGCTGAAGTGTTGAATGGAGTCTCTGATGGGCCATGAGCATTGCGGGAAGCAAGCAGGAATGTAGAACTTCCATGGCCCCCTGCTTCTCTCCTACATGGGAAGCTAGCGTGTGTCATAATATGCAGATGATGTGCTAAGTCATGATAGAGCAGAAAGCTACCAAACTTTGTTCCTGTAAAGTTACTAATGATGTGCACCAGCCTGATAGCCCAGCTCAGCAGATTATTTTAGTTTTCCTTTTCATAATTCTCTTGGTACACCCTGAGGAGATGGATGTTTCTTTTTTTTTGAACTTTGCTTAAAACTCTGATCCCTGTTACTGCTTTTCTTTGATAACTTGCCTTCGCCTAACTGGCAGAAGTTTCATAGTAGTTTCTGAAATACCTTGAAAAGTCAAACAAATGAGTAAATTCCAGTCCTGGGTTACAGGCTGAACAGAAGTGTCAGTTAAACGGAATAGATTTTCGGATTTGGACTGAAAATTGAGGTGAAACTTCTCTAACGAGGTGAATGGATTCCTCTCCTTGACTCACCTTTTATTACCCTAAAACGCCAGATACATTATAGAGGCATTAGCACCGGCACAGTGACACTCAAACATAAAATAGGGAGTAATCCTTCCCTAGAGGTGGGGAGGCTGCAAGCCTCAGACTCCATATCTGGGATTTAATGAAGCGTGACTTAGAGGAGCACTGCTTGCTTCCAAACCTGCTGGAAACATATGCAGAATGGATTAGACATGTGAGTTGTTCTCAGATACCTGAGAATGTAATCATCGTTTTGCTTGTTCTTCTGAATTCTTTTCTCAGTGCCGTACAAGGAAAGACTTCTTTATTTGCCAAGACCTCAAATCATAGTTTTGTATGGAAAACAACATCACCTTTCTCTGTTCGTCTTTCTACAAAGCATTTTCTCTGCTTTTTTCCCCCTCCAGTGTTCTGAGGATGATAAATACAATGATGAGCCGCCTCAAGAAGACGAAGGCTTTATGGGTATGTCACCTCTTCTGCAAGCCCACCATGCTATGGAGAGAATGGAAGAGTTTGTGTGTAAGGTAAGGGCACGTGGAAACTGCTGAAGTAATTTCCTGGTTTAGGAAGCTCCAGTGGGCAGCAGCTCCCTCCATTGGAGCAACTGCGCTACTGATGTGAGGGAGAGGAGGTTCTCACTGTCCCCAAATGGGCATCTAGTGTTCTAACTAGCAATACCACACTTCCTCAGCATCTCTCTGTCATACAGGATTAAATTGTAGAGCCTGGAACAATAGGGATTTACAGCTGAGACTCCAAAGCCAATCATACAACTCAGGTGTGTCCCTTGAGAAACACCTGTGAGGGCAAAGCAGAAAAAAAGCCTTCTGGTTCGAGGCACTTTGATTTACATGGTCATTTTTCCAGATTTCTTCAGATTTGCAAATATTTTGCTTTTCCAGCACCATTTGCATCTATTGTAGAATAAGCTTTGTCCCTGACTTGAAAACAATGCTGTATTGAAACCATACGTAAGTAAATCCATTGTAGATTTTGTAATTGTTGACCTTGGCTCAATTTTTGCTACTTTTTAGAGCCACTGGGCTGTGTCAGTCTCTGGCCCTCCTTTCTTGCTGAAAGGAATGCTGCCCCTTTATACACTGGTTCCTGCTGGGTTTATGAACTATTTTTGATGTTCTACAGAGGGACCCTAGTTACTTGGTGGTCTTTTGTGTAGGGGTCGTTTTGTTTTTTTTGCTTTTGTTGTGGTTTGTTTTTTTTTTTACTATGCATCTTTGCCTCTTCTAAAATGTTTTGTAGGGTGGATTGTGTAAAATGAATTCCCTCCTTCTGTTTCTACCTCAATTCACATTTTTTGTTCATGAACTAAACCAGTTACTTTCTTGTTCAATGTATTTAAGAACCCAGTCTTTAACTGGGCTGGTTACTCTGAATGGCTTTGTTTTGATTCCATGCATGAGTGTGGAGAATTGATTTAAAAACTCTGGGCTCTTGTTGTTGAAACTGAAATAAGAATGTAGCTTTTTAAACTTAGTGTTTCAGGAACCTTCAGCCTTGCTCCTGTAACTCTAGCCAGCCGGCAGATCCAAGGAACCCTGCAGAAACACCCCCGGTACATAAAGCAGTTCCCTGCCACCCCTGTCCTTGGCAGTGCTGCCAGACTGAAGCCTCCATGTGTCTTGTGTTACTGAAGCAGTGCTGGGAACATCTGTGCACACTTATTTCCTGTGGAGCCAGCTGCAAGAATAGCTCTGTGCACAAACCCCTCTCACCCTTTCAAGAAGAAATCCCTTGGAATTGAGAGTCACGAGTCTGTTGCCTTAAGTGCTCTGTCACCATTTGTTTTGTGAGCCTGGGAGCATTCTTTAGCCATCCTGAATAAGGGGTTGGACTCTTCTTGCTGAGCTCTCGCCCTTTCACATTTTTCTGGCCCCTATTAGTGCTGATGAATACCTTCTCTTCCTAGCCTGCCCCAAGTGCTAGCAGATAGACAAGTTGGCTTGTGGTGGAGGAACAGGCTTATTTATTTATTGGTGAGAACTAGGTGTAGGCTTCTTCAATTAAATGGAACAGAATACCTGTAAAATAACAGAACATGGAAGCGAATTAAATGTTTTCTCTTCATTAGCAGTAAAAAAGCTCAGCAGCCTTCCTGTCCAGTGAAATGCTGGAGTATTCCTTTCTCTGATGGTGCAGTTCATGATACAGTCTTGAACAGGGAGCAGTGACTTTAGCGTTACATTTCAAGTGTAAAGCCTTTTCCCCAGAGATGTCCCATCAACTCTCTTCTGTTTACTGCACTCATAGGTTAACTCCAGCACTTTTACTAACAGGGGTTTTCTGGCTATTTCCGTGCGCTGATGGAACTCCATTCCCTGCATTTCACTAAAATCTTTTAACCCCTAGGTGTGGGAGGGCCGATGGAGAGTCATTCCCCACGATGTTCTGCCTGACTGGCTAAAGGACAATGACTACCTGCTGCATGGACACAGACCACCCATGCCTTCCTTCCGGGCTTGTTTCAAGAGCATCTTCAGAATACACACAGAGACTGGCAACATCTGGACACATCTCCTAGGTATTCTCAGCTTGCTTTAATCTAATGCTGAATCTAATCCAGTGGTTTCATTGCTCGCAAAGAAAAGAGAGCAAGATAGAAAGAACTGTGGGGTTGTCAGCGTTATCATTCCACTAGTAACCTGTTAAATTAGCAGCTTGGTATCACTCTCCTGATTTTATCCCATCAGAGTTGGATGGGACTTCCTTAATTATGGCATACTGTACAAACAAATGCATTAAACATTTCCTAATCGTTAATAAATTACTGTTAGATCCTTCTTTTCCCAAGCGTGTGGGTGTTAATTGGGATTGCATTTCTTGCCACAGGAACACGCTTAAGTTGCAGCTTCTCTGAGTGGTTTCAACTGTGAGGAGCCTTGAAGGGAAGTGGTGATGCTTTTAGAAAGAAAAGCTTTCAGTATGTGTGAACTTGACACCTCTCTGCCTTGCTGTTTTTCAGGATGTGTGTTCTTCCTTTGTCTGGGAATCTTCTACATGTTCCGGCCAAACATGTCCTTCGTAGCACCCGTGCAGGAGAAAGTGGTCGTTGGGTTGTTCTTCTTGGGAGCCATACTCTGCCTCTCCTTCTCATGGCTCTTCCACACAGTTTATTGCCACTCAGAAGGTGTTTCCCGGCTCTTCTCCAAGTAAGTGCCTAGAGAACAGGGTAGGCCAAATAGGAAACAGGTGGGAAAACAGGGCTGGGATTTGTGCCTGGAGCCCCAGTGTGGGAGTTGTTCATTTCATGACTGCATGTACTTTGGAACAGAGTTGAGCAGAGATTTAATGCAGCTTCTTCTAATTATAGCTCGTTTCAGCATGAGTTTTTGTGCTGTCATTTGACTCTTAAAACTCCATCATTTTCTGCTGTTTGGCAGGCAAGTGCTTGCATCTTGCTGCTGTAAGTAATACGCCTTGAGCTTAGTTGCAGGACTTTGAATTTTTAGTGCAACCGTTACTTCTTGTCATTTCAGCTGTTCTGACTAACTTTGAACCTTAAACTTACGTAAGACAGTTCCACAGTGTGTATCAAGATGTCTTGGTCTTTTGGTTTTACTGCACGTTCTTTTTTGGCTGGCTGCTGAGTATCTCATATTTCCTAAGACTACGCAACCTAGGATTCTGTAATCTGAAAGACCACCTCTGAAGTAGCCCAGCAATTAAAATCCCCTACTGAAAAATTAACTCCATCAACTTTTGCAGGAGTATTTTGCCGGGGTGTGGTAAAAAGCAGTGGCTCTGGATTTCCTTTCTTACACTTGTGTACAAAAGACCAGCGCGGTTGAAAAATTGCAACATTATTCCACTGTGGTCACTGAAGCTGATGCCCAGCTAACTCACACTTGTCACATACTGAAGTGCTTGCCTTGGCTGTGTTCTCAGAACATACTGTGTGCCCTTGCGCTGCTTTTTTCCTCATCTGGCGCTAAAATGTGAGTTTTCCTCGGAAAGCTTTGGTCTAAAGGCTGCCAATGGTATTGCTGATGACAGTCTCAAAACTGGCCTTACAGGCTGTGTGTCAAGGTAATCCATGACTGTAGGTGGAGGAGTTGCCATCAGGACCTAAGCTGCAATAGTGAGAGTAATTTAGTTGCAGTGAGAAGTAGACAGTTGGTCCACTAAAGAAGAGCGTGTGGGTGTGAGGACTTCCAAAGGTTCACATTTCTTATGCCGCTGATTTTTGTTTTCTTCTAGGCTGGATTATTCTGGCATTGCACTCCTCATAATGGGCAGCTTTGTACCATGGCTGTACTACTCCTTCTACTGCAACCCTCAGCCTTGCTTCATCTACTTGATTGTGATTTGTGTCCTGGGCATTGCAGCCATAATTGTCTCACAATGGGACATGTTTGCCACCCCTGAATACCGGGGTGTAAGGGCAGGTAAGACCTGAAATTAACTGTTTTGCTTCTTGACTGCCTTTCCTGCTTCCTACTTGCCACTTGGAAAAACCACCTTCGGAAGACTTAGGAGAGCTTAATTTTATAGACCTAATATTCTTGGATTGGGAGCTTGATGGGTTTTCTTTCAGCATTTATTGTACCCAACTGGATGCACAGAGAAGGGCTGGTGCAAGTCCTGGAAGTGCATTCCTGAAATGGACAGTAACACATGCAGTAGGAAAGGTGGTGCAAAGAATTTCTAGCTGCATCTAGCAGCTTTGCTCTCTCAAAAAACGACTGACTGCTTGGTGTGTGTATGTGTACTTGCAGTGCTTGTGCTTTTTTTGTAACACTAGACTCAGACACTAGCAAATCAGTGAATGATTGAATTGATCTGAATGATTTGCCTGGATAAAACACAGAGTTAAGATAAAGATATTTTTCTCTTCACATCATCAAAAGAACAAAACCAGATTTGGTTTCACATTTCGAAGTAGGAAAAAAGAGAGCTTTAGGGGGCAGCTATGGAATGTGCACACAGCTGGGTTGAATAGTAATATTTCTTGTTTCTTAACCTGCACATGCTGTCTACAGTAAATCTAGATTTCCTGGACAAGTTATGGATACCTTCAGAGTGTTCAGCTTTTCAAACTTAAAATCTCTGTATGGGACATGAATATTCCCCCCATGCCCACTGTTTTTACAAGTTTTCTGTCCTTGCTGCTAAAATCTAAACAAACAAACAGCGTTCTCTTATATGGCAGATCAGATGAGTACAGATGCTGCTTTTCTGTTTCCTAGGACTGCTTGTGCAGAATATGATAAACAATCTCTTTGTTGTGTCTCCTTGTCTTGCTCTTGAGCGGTTGTGGTGAAGCGAGGCAAGGTCTGTGTGGTCCCAGTTCCCTCTACAGGCCAAGAGCAGGAACTGGCCTCACGTACGCTGGGGCTGGCAGGCACAATCAGTAAATGAAATATTCCAGCTATCTGCTGGAGCACATAACTGAGTAGCTTCTGGTATATGAAGGAAGTTTGTGCATTCTTTAGCTTTCTTTCCAATAAATCTCTTCTGGGGACCTCCAGCTTCAAGAGCTGTCACGTCTCTGCTGCTTTGGCAAATACTGAGTTTTCCTTCCGTAGCTTTTGTGTTTTCATTGTCTCCCTTTACCGCCACTGTGTTCAAACCTGACTCTCCCGCATTTTCTTTACCTCCCAGGAGTATTTCTAGGTCTGGGTCTTAGTGGGGTAATTCCCACTCTGCACTTTGTCATCTCTGAGGGGCTCCTGAAAGCAGCCACAATGGGGCAGATAGGCTGGCTGGCACTCATGGCATGCCTGTACATCACTGGTGCTGCACTATATGCTGCCCGCATCCCGGAGAGATTCTTCCCTGGCAAGTGTGACATCTGGGTGAGTCTACTGAGTGACTGGATGAGGAGACCAATTTGAAAGCTGTTTCCCCTGGGCCTGAAGGATGTTGTGTCAGTGTTTCCTTATTGCAAGTATCAAACCGCTGCACCAGAAGCAATAGGTCTTCAGGGGCCAAACGACTCTGGGCTCTCTGAGCCTGGCTTAGCTGGTGCCTCTCTTCCCAAGTTGTCACAACCTGCCTGGTCTGAGGTAACTGCTGGTGTGCAGATTCACCTCAGCACATTTCTGGATAGCTTTAACAGATGGGCAAGGAACTCTGCAGACATTTTTTTTGTGTGTGTGTGTTGAGGCTCCTACAAAGACACATCTTGACCTTGCTTGTGTGCAGAGGAGTACATGGTTATTTCTCTGATGTTCAGTGTGTTCTCTGGGATCTTCCCCGTGTCTGGCTCCTCATCTTGTATAGCCAGTGAAAATGCTGGACAGAGATGGTAGGCTTTGGGGGGGATCCCTGGCCCAGAAGAAGGGAAAGTGGGGTGAGCAAGTTGGTGGGTGGGGGAAACTTGGTATGAGGGAAAGAATCATGAAGGCTGGAGGAGAAATACCTGAGGAGGATGTAAGGAAAGGAGTTGGGTGGAGCAAGAATAGAGGTGAGGAGAAGTGGACCTTTGGAAGGCCACTGTACTTGCACTTAGGATAGTTTAAGACCCCTAAAGAAGACTAGAAGTGAGAGCGAGGCCTGGGTTGTTTGGCTTTTGCACAGCACCAGTTTGCTTGGTTTGTTTAAGTGGCCAAAGCACTGTTACTATAATGAGCTAAGCTCCAAAAGCACTGGTGTACCACCAACTCTTTTCCAAGCTTCCCATGAAGCCTGCAAATACAGATTTGTAGGAATATTTCAGGAGCATTATCCATGTTGGTATGGCTTCCCTCAGACAAGGGCATGCTTTGTCACGTAGCTCCCTCACGGTTTTCATTCTGCTCTGCTCCAATCAGTGACATCCTGGGCATTCATTCAGAACATCCAATTGTTTCTAGGTTTTAATGTAACACCACTTTGTTCTGTTCTGTTTCTCGGTGGTAGAGAAATAAAACACCAGCATGCAGAATCCACTTGGTAAAACTTATGCCTGTGACCAGAGCAGAGTTTGTACCTGCTATCTGTATGAGAGGACCCTTTTTATCCATAAACCACCAGTGTGTCTTGTGGAGGAACTAATGTAAAAAGTGTCCTGCTTAAGCCTGTTGCCTAGGGTTCTGAAATGATCCTTGTCCCTTTGCAAAGATGGGTTACAGCGCTTCTGTAGCACAGTTTTGGGTTGACCAGCTGGTTCAGACGACTCTGAAGGGAAGGGGGGATGTGTGTGTGCGGAGAATTCGATTATTTTGCTCAAGACCGTAGAGGGGTGGGCTTTAACACACGGCTTGGAGAGCTCTGCAGCTCGTGGTGTGAGGCACTGCTCTGTGTTACTGTGTACTTCAGCTGAATGTGGGGCTTTTGGGGGGCAGGGTGGCCCCGGGGCCGCGCGCGCCCCGGCTGAACAGAGGTGTTTCCTTCCCGCAGTTCCACTCCCACCAGCTGTTCCACGTGTTTGTCGTGGCTGGCGCTTTCGTGCACTTCCACGGAGTCTCCAACCTGCAGGAGTTCCGCTTCACGGTCGGAGGCGGCTGCACAGAGGAGGATGGGGTGCAGTAGGAGCAGCCTTCAGCCCAAGATCGTAACCAAAAGAGAGCCGCCGGCGCGGGTGAAGCACCCAGGCTTAGCAAAAGGAATACCTAAGAAGAATCCAAGTTTCAGCTGATGAGGCGTGGAGCTTCACGGGGATTCTGACTAACCAAGATAAATTCTATACCTCAAGCAATGGAATAAATCAATTTGAAGACCAGGAAATTCTGAAAACCTAATTTATTCTTGGGATCTACAGATTGAGCTACAGAGGACCCTTTCCAAATCGGCTTCTGTTCAATGCCATATTTATTTGTAGAATTGGGGAGGGATAGCTTAGCAGTTTCCTTTTTTTTAAAAAAAAAGAAAAAAAAAAGTCAAGGTTAAATTTATATCCTCTTGGAGGGTTTGGGCGTTGATTTTAGATGCTCTTTTGGGAGAAAAACAAATTGTAAATAAGATTTCTAACTTTCTGTTTAAATAAAATTTATATAAATGTTTTAAACAATGGGTGGGGGGAAAAGGGTTTTTGTAAAGAATGCAACATGCAAGTACCACACACTGTTTCAATTTTGCACAAAATAAACAACTGCAGAAGGACCAGGTAAAATTCCCAGGAGTGAAGCACGTTGGCCCTGTAGATTTTCCTGGTGGCCAGCACGCCCTGGGCAATGTGGGGTCCTGGCCAGCACCTGGAGTAGGTTCAGGACATGTACACGAGGGTTGTGAAGGCTGGATTAATCATGGTGTCGTGCGGGTCACAGTGTGAGCAAATGGATTTGCTCCAGGAACTGGAAAGGTGCATCTGCTCCCTGCCCGAGTGTGTGGGACAGCTGCCTTCCCAGCCCGAGTGGAGCGGGCAGTGTGGGGTCAGGGATCCTCCGGCTGGTTGGCTTGGGTCTCATCCTAGGAACTGGAGCGTGGCGGGATAACTGCACGTGAAATGGCAAACGGTCCAACTCCATCAGTGCCTGCCTACACCCAGAGGCCCCCGGGGAGAGGATGGTTGCCATTTGCAAGCCTGCTTTGTTTGGTGTGAGGGATGATGGTAATGGACTTGTCAGAAGATAGTTGAGCATGTGAGGGGAAACAGAGGTGGGGTTAAGATGGACTGGGAAGAGGAAGCTGTGTGATCCAGTTACCAGGCACAGGCATTACCATCCTGTGTCAGGCTCCATATGCCAAGGCAGTTTGCAGGGGGGTTTTTTAGGAGGAATAGATCCCTTACCAGCCCAGTGCAGTTCCTTTTTTTTTTCCTTTTTTTCCTTTTTTTTTCCTTTTTTTTTTTTTTTTTTTTTTTTTTTTTGTCCTTAGGTCTGCTTTCCATCTGTGCTTTAGCCATGGGACTGCTGGTATTTCTTAAGCCTAAACCTGAGAGTTCAGCTGGATTGCTGTGGAGCAGACACACCTCCTATATAAGGGGAGGCAAATACCCTTCTCCTGTGTAATTGATGTAGCTTGAGCTTTGGAGCCCAGTCAGAAGCCAGACTGAAGGAGAATCTTTGGAGTCGTAAGGTGAAACTTGAACATTTTGTTTGTTATGGCACAGGTATTGCTTGGAGGCTTTAGCTGGAAATTCAGAGCAATTACCTCTCTCACAGATGAGTTAAACAGCTCACACCGTGCAGTATTTCACAGGGAAGGAAGGTAAGGGGTGGTTGGTTGTTGTGCGGGGTGGTTTTTTTTGTTGTTGGGTTTTGGGTTTTTTTTTTAAGATTCTCTCAAGTTCCAGTTTTCCAGTTTTCATCCTTCAAGATAAAGAGATGGATTGCAAAGATCTTCCCATCCCCTGGATGTCCCAGTGTGTTTTGGGGAGTTACTTTGTCTAATGGAGTCAGGTAGAAGCAGAACGCCCTCCTAAAGCTGAGTGGGTATTGAGGCTTCACGCCTGGAGTGGAGTAAAGCCTCTGAGAGCAAGGTCAGTGCAGAAGGAGGTGCTGCAGCAGTCTGCAGTTGAGAGGGATGTGTTCTCAGCAGGATCCCATCACTGGACGCCTGCAGGGCTGGCAGTGGTTGATCCCAGGTGTGTGGTATTTAGATGAGGGAAAGAGCAGTATCACCTTGCGTGGAAAGGCCGATAGCGCCGGCATCCCAGACAAGGCTGTGGAGTTGCCCGGAGGAAGCGTGCTGGTGTCTGAGCCAAGCGTGGTACATATCACAGTCAGAGCTGGCTGGAAGGTGCTTTGGGATACCTCTGAACAGTACCAGCAGAAGCAGCAGTCTCCATCCTGGATCATCCCACGTTCGCTCCTCGAAGGGTGATTGTAACCTGGTCCTACACAGCACAGAACTATTACAAAAACACAGTACTCCACCTGCTATTCTTAACCCAGTCAGTCTCTCCGTTCAAGAAGTTTGTGTGTTCCAATAAAAACAACCTAGCTGTGCACTTTTCTGTAGCTTTTGCTGAGAACTCTTCCCAGGTTGGCACCTGAATGCCTTACTCTCAGCAGTCAGAGGCTTGCTTGCTCTGTGTGCAGGTTATTGCCATAGAATAGTTAGGACCTACAGCTTCTTTCCTTCCCCATTAAATAGTGGCCTTGTTCAGTATATTTCTTTTTAACAATTGCTTACTGTTGGAAGCAATGAAGCACATTCTGGGGTTTTGATGGCTGGGGACTCTGGTGATGGTTCCATATAAGATGGGATCTTATTACTTGCTGTATTCTTAACTTCTGCTAATAAAAGAACCAAATGGATTATTGTCTAGTTCGGGTCTTTCTGCACCGTATGGGCAAGAGGGGACAAGGATGCAAAGAACAAGAGCTGAGGGGAAAAGAGGGTCATTGCTGGAGACTTTGGTGGTTGTGGGCAAAATTTTAGCTGAGTTGAGATAAAGAAAAGAAGTTCAGGAGGCTTGGACTTAAATTCCTGGTATAGAGGAAATGCCTCCCATCCTGTGTCCATGTGAAGGATTGGTCATCTCCTGGTGTGCAGGCTTAGGGGCCGGCACGAGTGGGGTTTGACTGGGGCCGGAGGGGGGCTGCTGGTGGCCACAACAGCCTGTGCCCAGTGGGGCCTTCTGCTGTTCCTTGGCTGTCAGCAAACAGCTGGGAAAGCCTGGGAAAGATCCCCCTAATCCTGCTCTTGTGCTGGCTCACACCAGGTCTGGGTATCCACAGCTGAGCTGTGCTTTTTACCAGTTCCTTCACTCAAGGTGAGTGTTCTGCAGTGGCTTGTGAGAGAGACAGCTTCTCTTAATGACCTCGACAGCTCGATGCATGTCGCGGGATGCATTATTATTACTATTGTTATTATTTTAATGAAAAGCAAATTCAAGGAACGTGGAGAATGTCAGTATCAGATTTCACACAAATTGCACTAAAAGTAGCTGCCACATTTGAATATGAATTGGGTTTATTCTGTTTCCAGAAAGCAGAGTGATACTTAAAAGTTGTCTGGGCAGGATAAAATCGTATGTCCCACCTCGTCTGTGTGTAGTTGTGTCCGTGCTCTGCCCTCTCCCAAGAATCGCTTCATTCATTGCCAAGTATCCCGAGTATGGATTAAAGTGCTGCAATCAAGGTGAGTGTCTGAGGCTGTTGCCTAACTTTCTAAGGAGCTGGAACTAAATGAAGGATATGATTAGGACGGAAGAGCTGACTGCTTTAGTTGAAGCTATTAAGGGCTTCCCTGCAAAACTGAGTTCTTTTTCCCTTCCTCTTTTTTTTTACCCCTGCCTCCTGTGTGGCATCAAAGGAACTTGTTTGGACCACACCCTCCTGCTGCACAGTGCTGCTGTATCTGCCTGGAATGCCCAAGCTGAAATTCTCCAGGCTGATTTCCAGGAGTGCAGAGCACTAATGTGCTTTGAATGAAGTTGCTGAAGAAGAATGATTCCTTGGAGAGGATGTGCAGTAATTCCTAGGTAGATACTGCTCTTGAAGGAGGAATACTGGCCTTGAGTGCACAGCAACACGGAGAGTGTCACACCTGGTCATCTCCAGATGTTTTAACAATGAGCAGCGAAGGAAAAGTGCAGGGTAAAACTGCCCAACGTCACCTGGGCAGCTGCTGTGAGAGCCTTGCGGTGTTCACCACTGGAAGGTTGGTTCCTTGGGCAGGGAGGGCAGGGAGATAGCCCAGCACTCCTGGGTGAGTGCACGGAGCTGGTTTGCCAGCTTGAGCTTATCCTAGAGACATAGAATGGTCTGGGTTGGGAGGGACCTTAAAGATCACAGAGTTCCAACCCCCCTGCCATGGACAGGGGCACCTTCCCAACACTTCCACGGATGGGGCAGCCACAGCTTCTCTGGGCACCCTGTGCCAGGGCCTCACCACCCACATAGTGATGAAATTTTCTGGCACCTCCAGAAGCTTCACCTTTGCTTTTTTCTAGTAAAATTCACGTTTAAACAACAGAGGTATTGCTGTTCCTGAGCTGGGAGGTGCTTGCACTGGAGATTCACCATGATCTCGTTTAGTAGCAGCTTCATCTCTGTAGTGGCACCGCTGAGCACAGAGGCTCTTTACAGCACAAAAACGGAACTGGTCTAGTTGTAAATGAGATGGGAAAATCACTGGCCTGGCTGGGTTCCCAGAGCAAGGGTGTTTCCCTAAGGGAGGCACATGTCACCCCAGACAGTTCCCGTGGCTGGCTTTGCTTTCACCTCTAACCGTGCCCACCCTGTGCCTGTGGTCTGGGGATTGTCGGCACCGGCTGGAGCTGAGCTCCCCCAAACCCAGGTTTTGTCTGTGGCTGTGGCCAGGCCGCGGGGCTGGCACTGGCACACGGGGGCTGTGGGGTGGCATCTGCTGCTGGCACGGGCAGCCAGCCCTCCTGGGAGGGAGCAGCCGCTGCCGCCACCTCCCTGCCGGCTCCTGGCCACGGCGGCCAGCCCGGGGCTCTGCCCTGGCCCTGGCCCAGCTCCCCCATCCCGCTGCCTGCAGGGGCAGCCAGGCTGGGATCGCTGCCTTTGCCAGGGAGCCTCCTGCCAGCTTTGAAAGCGATATTGCGTCCCTCAGGGTGGGCAGGAGGAGCTGACAGCAGGCTCCAGCCCCTGCTGCCGGGAGCTAAAGACAGGCCCTGCTGGCCGAGACAGACAAGCAGGAGCAGCCGGGGGCTTTGGCCGGTGTCACCGGTGGGGACGCTTCCCCGGCAGCTCCCTGTCCCTCTCCCTGCTGCCTGAGAGAGGCCAACCCTTGGTGCAGCGGTGGCCTCCAGTGAGGCTGGCGGCTCCTGCCGCTGTCCCCACAGCCTTTCCTCGGGGAGAGCTGAGCGAGCAGCCGTGCACATCCCTGTGACGCCGGTGGGAAGGACAGAGGCAGCTGCCTGGCCCCGCAGGAGCCAAACAGGTCTGAAGACAGGGCTCAGTGCCCAGCCCTCCTCTGCTGCCAGCAGGGGCCTGTCTGGGGAAAGGCGGGGTGCCAGGGCTCCCAAAATTTGAGGCGGCAGCAGCAGCAAGCGAAGCAGGAAGGGCTGATGACATTTCCTGCGGGTATTTACGGCAGAAACGTGCTTGGTGGCGTCCGAGTGGGGCCACAGCAGAGCGCACCACGCGCTGCTGAGGAGCTGCGTGGCTGTGGCCGATGTCACAGGGCAGTGACAGAGGTGTCTGCTGGCCGAGTGACACGAGGTGTAAAGGCTCCTGTCAAGGGCAGGCAGAGGTGGCGCGGGGGAACAGCCCGTGCCGAGGGATGGGGGAGCTCCCCAGCGCCCGGGGGGACAGGAGCAGCAATCCCCCCTCAGCGAGGGCCCAGCTGGTGATGGAGTCTTTGGCACACAGCGTTTGATGCTCCTTCTCGGCTTGCTCTTGAGACTTAGCTTAGCACAAAAGAATGTGCTGCATTAGGCTGCCCTCAGCCCCTCCCCTGCAAGCAGAGGCCTGGGAGAGCCCAGGGTTTCTGTGCTGACAGTGCCACTGGGCTTTCTCAGCAGAAAAAGCATCGTGGAAAATACTCTGAGGAGCCCGAACTTGAGGTGTGCATGAAACCAAGCAGAACTGTGGTACTGGTCCTTCACTGTGGCAGAGATGGGCCACGCACACCCCTCACGCCTCTTAACACACGTGGAGCGTGTGGCTCCTGGCCGTGGCCACTGCTATGCCCAGCCTGGGATGTGCCAGTCTCTTGCTAAGTCTAAGCCTACTCAGGCCAGCCTCCTTTTCCACCTGGTTCCAACTGCAAACAGCTGCTGTAAATCCAGGGCTGATTTTCCTACTCTTTTGTAGGATGAAGTCATCCCCGTCTGGCCACACTCGAAGGCGTAGCCAGCAGCCTGCTCTGTCCCACGCCGTGACTCAGGGGAGGGCACGTGCGTGTGACGCCGTGCAAGGTGTGTGTCCCTGCCCACCACAGCGTTTGGGGCAGATCCAGGGCTACCTCAGCCTGCACTGGGGTGTTTCTGAAGCCTGTAAGGAGTGTCACGGAGAGAATTCAGGCCCCGTCCCAGCTCCCTGTCCCCCTGCCTGCGAGGAAATTGGCTGCAGATTTGGGGCTTTGTGAAGCCCCTGATTTGAGCAGAGGTGGGATGTGGGTCTGACGGACACCCCTGTCTGCAGAGCACCACTTGGGAATTTTCTCCCATTGCATCTTCCTCTAAGAGAACAAACCCTGGTGCCTCCAGTTTGTGCTCACAGGGACGGACGGGATCGGGCAGGAGGGACAGCTGGGATCTGCGGAGCCGTGTCAGGATGGCAGCAGGATGCTGCTCAGCTGGAAGTGAGAGATGGCTCCTCTCACAGCTGCTCTGCTGCTGGTTGGATCTTCTGGCCTCAGCTCGCTGTTTGCTTTTGCTGACCTGTTTTCATCTGCTGTGCCCAGCACACGGCTGAAGAAGTTGGAAGCTAAGGCAGCTGCTCTTCCTGGGGATTTTTCTCTTGCTGAAGGGCCATGAGTCACTATCTCTGTCAGAGCATGAAATGGAATTTGCTTAACCCCGTGTTGGAGCCCAGAAATGTGTAGGTTTGCTTATGGTCTGCTTTGCTGCAAAAAAAAAAAAAAGGAAGCTGTTCCCGGTGTGTGTTTTGAGTCAGGCAAATCTTCGCTCGTATTTCTCAGTTTAAGAAATAATCCAGTTCTCACCCCTCTCCCGTTCCCTGCAGTGCACAAACTCAGTGAGCCAGCTAAGCCAGGTGTAACTCCCGTCCTCACTCTCTCAGTGCAGGTATCTCTCTACACGACCGTGTTTATTGCGCATTAATGCACCTGAAGCCAAGCACGGCTCATCCGCAGCAGAGCAATGTGTATTTATATGTCCCGTTTCAGCTGAGTGGACATGGGGCTGCTAATCCTTTCCGACAGGGAGGTCATCCTTGAGAGTGGTGCCCCGGGAGGGCAGGCACCACGGGCAGGCACGTGGAGCTGGGGGAGCTGTGCCAGCCCGGGGGTGCCCCGAGCCAGTGGCTCCTCCATCTGAGAGCGGCTCCCGGCTCCTCGGCCTTGACAGCAGCCCCTTTTCCCTCCGTCCTGCCTTCACCTCCCTTGGCTGCTGCTGGCTCTGATAAGGTCACTGCCTCTGAAGCCTGGAAGTTTCTCCATCTCCAGTTTTACTTCCAGGACTGCAGTGGTTCCTCTCCTCTTTGCTCTAACACCGCCTCCAGCAAGGCAAAACCCCACAGCAGGAGCTCTGAGGTCCTGAAAGGTCCCCACCAGGACCTGGCTGGGACTGATACTGTCCCCCTAGTGTCAGGTGACACGGGTGGCAAGAAGAACAGCATCCCTAGCACGCCTGGAGCGCGTTTGTGGGCGCCCGCTGTGCAAGGAAGGAACAGACCTGGTGTGAGGATAAAGCCCTTCACATCCACCTGCTCTTTGCAGCAGCTGCGCAGGAGTGCAGCCCCGCAGTGGTGGCTGCGGGAGTGGGTGGCCTGGTGGCCCTGGAGAGGAGCCCACAGCTCCCCATGGCAGGCACATGGCAGGGCACGTGTGGGCACTGCTGCTCCTCAGGCAGCGAGCGAGGAGGGCCCTTGTGCTGAAGGAGGCGACATCTTGGTGTGACAAGTCACTCTGGGGGCCTGGAGGGGTGCAGGAGGCTCCCAAAGTGACCAGGGAAAGGTTCTGCCTGGCTGCTGTACTACCCCGCTGCCTTGGGGCCACCACAGCTGTGTCTGCAGTCCCTCCACCCACACCCTGTCCCCACGGGTTTCTGGGCTTTGTGTAGGGCTGCGATGACCACCAAACATGCTGAAGCTATGGTGTCTGTGTAGAATACGCCATGTATTTGTCTTTAATGAGATGGTATGGAACAGTTCATACAAAAAAAAAAAAAAACAAAAAAAGAAAGATGGGTGCTCGCCACCCGTTGTCCATAAAGCTCTGTGAGAAATGGCCCATGCCCACAGCTGGGAATGCCAGGCTCAGGGCACGGAACAACCACGGGCAGCTGCAATGAGCAGGGCAGTGCTGCTCCCAGGGGAAAAGGGCCTGTTTCTTAGCTGCTTCTGCAGTGAAGAGAGCAGGTAAGTCTCTTCTGGGGGGTCACGCAAAACCCCTTTCCAGAGGTAAGTCCACACGTAGACAAGAACCTGGATGCTGCTCTGGCAGTGTTAGGAGAGGTCTCCTCGGCAGAGCTGCAGCTCTCCAGGCAGGCTGTGCTGCTTCCCACTGTCCAGCTGCAGGTCAGGCTGCTGCGGTTCAGCTTTGGTGCCGTGTCCCACCCCCGGGGTCCCGGCTGAGGACCGCCCCGCAGACCAGGATATGCTGCTTCCAGAGCCGGGTGCTCGAAATCCCGGCGGCTCCCCCTGAGGGACACGCAGAGGGTGTGCCCTGCCCCGCCTGCTCTCCTAAAGCCAGCTCTGCCCCTCCGAGCCCTGTGCCGCCTGTGGCCCGAGCGGCCCCGCGGGAGGCAGGCTGCCGGCGGAACGCTGGCCGTGCCGATGACCGCAGCATCCCCGGCTGCGAGCCGGCGTCTGGGAGGAGCCGCTCGGCCGGCGCTGGGCCGGGAGCTGCCCCGGCTGCTCCCCGCAGCTCCTTCTGCCACAGGCTTCCGAGAGGCAGCGGCTCCCGCCGCCGGCACCGCGCTGCTCCTCGCGGCGAAGGCCGCCCCGGGCAGTCGCAGGGGGTGTCCCGGGAGGTCGCTGCGCACATCTCCTCCCGTCCCTCCGCGCCGTCCTGCCGGGTCCCTGCCGCGTAGGGCGCGTCGCGGGCGGCGTCACCGCAGGAGCAGCACCAGGGGCAGGAGCAGCAGCGTCGGACACACAGAGAGCCCAGCGGTGCCACCGCAGTCCTGGGCGTTCTCCTGGGACACGGGAGACAAGGTGTCAGCCTGCCTACTGCCAAGCCCGCCTGTCACCTTTGGAAGAGGGAGCGATGCCTGCGGCCTGGATCACCAGGAGCAAAGGAAGGGCCTGGTTTGATCCCTGCTGGCCACAGCAGCCCCCCGAGAGCCGGGAAGCCACTTGCCTCCCGGGCTCCTCGCAGGGTGTGTGTGTGTGCGTGCGCTTGCCCCTGACCCCGTGATACCCCAGCTCAAGCCCTTCCCAGGTGGGACTAATGTGACACTCCTCCTGCTGGGAACCCCCTCGGGGCTTCACAGGCCGTGTCTGGCTCCAGCCAGCAGGACGGGCCCGTCAGACACCCCAAGGGAGGGTGCAAGGGGAGACGTTCGTGCGTTTTGGGTGCAGGCGTGCCCGTGGTGCCTGCCAGCCGTGCGCCCTCCCTCCGTGCCTCCCCGCTGCCCGCGGTACCTCGGGGTGGAACGCGTGGCACGTGTCCGGCCGCCGCCGCAGCTTCTGGGACCGCATCCGCTCGCACTTCACCGAGGTGTTATGTGCCAGGCTGTTAAGGACACCTTGAGGGCAGGGCAGGCAGGGAAAGGGGGCGAATGCCACACAGACCCACGGGGCCCCGCGCCCCCCGGGTGTAAGTGCACGGCCCGGGAGGCACAGCGGGGACGACAAGGCAAGGGCAGGTCTCCCTGCTCGGGCTGGAGACCTCTCCGAGCTGTCTCACAAGCTGGGTCGTGCTCTCCACCCCCACGGCAGTGGCAGCAGAAGCACGTTTTCCACCCTGGCAAACACGGAGATGACAGGGCCTGCGGAGCCCTGCATCCCTGCTGTGCACGGAAGGATATATTTGACCTCTTTTGCATCCATTGGGACGGGCGGGAAGACACTGCAATCGCAGACAGCATCCGTGACGAGGAGCAGGAGGTTACTGCTGATGATCTGCTGCGCCACAAACATCCTGCAAGGGAAGAGCAGGTGAGACAAAGCACAACTCTGCAGCTACAGTGCCAGAGCAGCAGCCCTGGCACTGCCTGAACCACAGCAAAGAAACTGACAGAAAACAGAGATCACTGGAAACTGGGTGTCAGCAAAAGCGGGAGACACCAGTGAGCAGCCCTACACAGGGAGAAGTGCCATTGGCACTCCTTTTTGGCCTCAGAAAGCTCTGAACTGGCTCAAATCTACAACTCCATGCTAGGCACGAAAGTCAAAATCAACCCAAAAACATAATCAATCAACCAAACCCAACACAAGCCCTCCCCAGATGGGGCAGCAGGTCACAGCAGATGACACCTGAGAAAGCCTGGTTTCACCCAGAGGTATGTCAGTGCCTATTGAATGTATATTTATGTGTGTGCTTGTACAGTGCAGGGTGTCTCTGTGGTCCTGCGAGGAGCAGAGTTGTTCTAAATTTTGTTACTCGAGAGAGAAATAGAGGATCCCAGGAACGCTGTGTGCTACACTGGTGTGATGGGACTGACCAACTGGTGTTTGGCAGGGAGCCAGCAAGCTGTCCTGGAGCCACCGGGCACAGGGAAGGCTGGGGACATCAGGCTCAGCGTGCCTGCACTGGTGGCAGGGCTGCGAGGCTGCAGCCGGTGCGTGGCTCGGTGACTCCCAGTCCTGCCAACCACGGCTCAGCCAAGGGAGAGGGCTTCTGGAACAGAAATACAGGCTTGTGGGGAAGTGCCCACTGCACTGGCCAAGCTGACTGTGCTGGAGGAGTGCCCAGGCTCCCTGGTTATTCACCACCTGGCCTTGCTGCCTTCCAGCCTCCGGGGATGTCTGTGCTCCCTTTTAAAAGTGTCGAATGCCACACACACAGCTGACAATTTCATTAGCGTTCCCTGACTAATTACTGCCTTGGGAGCTTTGACAAGCAGCCTTCAACTCATGCACAAATCCTGTCACCAGGAGAGACGTGCCCCATGCATCAGTCAATCCACAAGCCAGAGTTTTTGCCCAGGATGGAGCACCCAGCCTACCCCTGCTCCACCAGGAGCTTGTGGAACGAGATCAGGAATGCCTGCGTGCCAGGCCCCTGGCTAATGCCCCACAGAGCCTGTGGCAGGGGGTGTGCCTCTCCCAAATACCTGGATAAAAGATGCACAAGAGATGCACCTGGGAGCCAGAGGCTGTGACTACAGAGGAGCTGAGTGGGACGCAGCACCTGCTGCCCCTGCACTGGTGAGGTGCTGCCTCCAGCAGGGAGGGGTCAGTCCCAGGCCTTGCTTGTGGCAGAGATCTGTGACCCAAATAGGTCACTCAGTTCCTCTGGATCTGCCCAGAGCTGAATACAATACCTTGCTGTCATCAAATCTGCAGTCTCTTCTGAAACAATGTTTGGCAAGGCCTGGTTTTCCTAAAGGCACGCTGACCAGTGGAAGCTGTTTTTCTAACCTTTAAGTCTTTCCTGCAGTTGATCCAACACTGCAGACCAGGTAGGGTTGTTTTGGTTTTTTTTTAAAGAGAAATCCCAGTCAGATCTGTTTAGCCTCCTCACGTTAGGAAAAGCTGGATCAGTGGAAATTCATCTTTTTGTCACCTTTCCACATGTGATTGCTGATGGCACTGTGCAACCACTGGAATCAGCCTCTTTTCACAATGACTGTCCTGTTACTTTTGACTGTCCATTCTCTTATAATGAAAACGGGAAATATAAAAGTGGACCCTTGTTTTCAGTTCTTTCAGTCTAACACCTTTTTTTTTTTCCTATCCCTATTTTTTGTTTCTGTAGAAATACAGAAAAGGGGGCAAATGAAAAAAAAAAAGAAAAGGAAAGCCAAAAGCCTTGCAAAAAGGAAAACTTGCTAAGAAGAAAACTTTTGCCAGAAACACGAAAAAACAGAAAAAGTTCCTTTCTGAAATCTGTGGAATGGCAAGATAGATATATATATATATATATATATATATATTTTAATGCTGTTTTCTTTGTTCTCCAGCCACCTCTGCTTATTAACAGATGGTTTTTGTCAAGGATCAGTACCCTGGTCTCTTCACCTCGCCCTGCCCAGCACGGCTGTTTAGCTCTGCGGATGCCGTGGTGGCCGTGCCACGGGCACAGTGGCAGGTGACTCTTCTCGGGTTGCTGCCCACACCAGCAGCCCT